>CM035407.1:56046380-56136380 GCA_020310875.1 Ceratopteris richardii | reverse complement strand
AATTCGTCTTAACTTCTTGTTCTGCACTGTTAGAGATGGTCAGTGATCGTTGCCCTTTTGGTACTCATTCTTGCTTTGTGTCGGTTGCTTTGGTATACCTGTGCTTGGTGTGGTCTTCGGTTGGGATTTCCAAGTCGTGGTTGACTTTTCTATGGTGGGGGTTGAGAGATCGATTTGACACACTACTTTGGAAAAGAAGGGAGATCCAACACTTACATGAACTGCCCATCAGGATGTGAGTCATTTTGCACAATAGATCTAGGCAGGCATGCAGGAAGCATGGAGAGAGCACTTGAGGAGATTATGGTTTGTCCGCTGATAGTTCCCATCTGGCCACTAATAGTGCCCATTAGACCAAGGGTAGTCGTCAAAGGAGGGATTTGTCCAAAAATATTTTGGTCCTCCTTCGCATTCATTACATATGGGCTATGGTTACTTTCCTCTGATTGGGCATGGATAGGAAACTCGAGCGGTATTACTCACTGTTGGTTTGCTATCCAAAGCTAAAGAGAGCATTTTCTAAGGTTCAAGTCCACTGAGTGATCATATAACCAATCTTGGCCAAGAATCAATGGTTCTATCAAATCATCATCATACCTCTTAGCCCTATGAGGTATGCCTCTATAGGATGCATTTCTAGTCCCATGTCTTGACAGTGAGACCACCTAATCGCACTAGTTGCAGCACCTGAGTCAATTAGCACCCTAATCTCCTTGAACACACTATCTTGCCCTAGCCTAATTGTAATGAATGGTCTCATATTCACTATACTAGGATTCACAATTATCCTTGTTTGGCACATTGCCATTGAATATCTAGGGGCTTCTCCGTTGGTACAGGAGATTACTTGGAGGACTTCTAATTGATTATAGCATTCTCTCCCTAGTCCTTGTCTTCGTGGTTTCATACATTTAATGCATTCTAAGGCCTCTGCCTGAGCTTCTTCTATGATTTTCTTCTCTTCATCTTTGTGTTTCTTTGCCAATGTGAGTTGTCTAAGCATATCCTCGGTGAGAGGTTCTTGATAAAGCATGACTCTTCCAATCGCTAATATAGTTATGCATTATCTCTCCTTCTAAAGTGGCTAATTGTACAACTCCACTAGTTGAAATCCTGTTTATGATCATAGGTCCATACCCTCGTTTCTCTAGCTTTCATGCATGTTGTTTGAGCATATAGACTAAGACTAAATCTCCCTCTTTCAAGCCTTTTTCCTTCACATGTGCATTGAAATAGGCTTTTTGTCTCTTCTTGGTGGCATATATGCTTGCTGCCACTCTCAACCTAGTCTCTCCTAATTGTTCCAAGTCCTTGATCCTTGATGATAACTTGTGGCCAGTCCATTGATGCTCTTGTGCTACCTCAAGGGGGTATCAAAAAATTCAAGGGAAGCACTACATTTTGACCAAAAACCATATGAAAGGGGAGTTACATTGAGTATGACCTTGTAGGCCACTCGATATGCTCAAACAGCATGATGTAACTATTTTTCCCAACTTGAGCATTTGTTATTTACGAGTTTAGTCCGTACATTGCAAAGGATCTTGTTAGTGATTTCCGCCTGTCCATTGGCCTGAGGATGATATGATGCAAACTTCTTGTGAATCACCATAGAATCCTATAACAAATATTCAATGAATTTTCTTAGAAAGTGACTCCCTTTGTCACTCACTAGCTCTATAGGTAATTTTAGTCTCTATACATGTTCAATATAATGAACAATGCTCTCAGCTTGCTAGAAATTAGCCAAAATCCTTTTGGTGGTATCTAATTAACTTAGATAGCTACCAATCATGAGTAATTTCAATAAAAAAGATAAACTACGCACTGAGTATGGTGTTTAGCAAATCATAGGACTTGCCCGACATTTTTAGGATGCATCAAAGTATAGACCAAAGAGTAAAGATATGATGATGTCTCATGATTGGGAGAACCAATGACAATGAAATTTTGTAGATATAGACTAGACAATACACTTAATCTATGGTGCTTATAATCACATCAAATGATCAACCATGCATTGAGAACAAGCTCTGAGAAGATCACTGTTCTTAAGCAGTCATAGCAAAGAAGTGAAGTAGATATATAATCAAAATGTATGTATTAGATCACATAGAAATACAATATCATTGGCAATATTCTATTGCACAATGTGAGGATAGTGATTGAGCTATGGGTTGAGCTCTCAAATCACATAGGGTCCCTCTCTATTGCTCTCCAAAATCAGGGCATATCACGTGAGTCTTTTGAACTACTTTTAAAGTTGATTTTGGAGCCAGCTTTGAATTCAAAATTCAAATTCTCTCCAAAAAGTGAGTCACAAACTATAGGATATATTCTCTCATCAATAATCTACCAAATAACTCGAGATTTGATGCTTCCTAACTCCACATGGAAGTAAGGCACTTACACAAAAGTAAAAGGTAATTGATTTTACAAGGGATTGACCATATATGACTATATGAGATATATGCTAATTATCCAAGTATATGGGCTTGGACTCTCTTGCACCACACAACTCCCCCTCAAGCCTAACATGCTTAGTCTTCATTCCTCCTTGATCTCCTGTAAACCAATCATCAATTTGAATGTGTTCATCTTAGTTCCATCTAAAGACTTTGTGAGTATATCTGCACATTGCAAATGTGTTGATACATAGGACAATTGAATGTCTTTGCTAAGCGATTTCTCCCTTACATAATGATAGTGCACTTCAATGTGCTTAGTCCTTGCATGATATATAGGATTAGCAACCAAATGAAGTGAACTAGTGTTGTCTCCAAAAATCATTGGAGTGTAAGAATGTAACCCCAAATCTGTGTAGAGTTGCTTGAGCCACATAGCCTCTTGTGTTTCATTTGTTAAACCTCTATATTCTGCCTCTGTAGATGACAAAGCAACAATTGGTTGCTTCTAGATGACCATGATATTAGCTTTGAACAAGCAAAAAGACAAGTATCCTGAGGTTCTCCGCCTATCATCCTTGGATCCAACCCAATTTGCATCAGAATACATCTTTATGTCCAAATCAGAAGTGAATGGGTAAAACAACCCTTCATTTATGGTACCCTTTATATATTTTAGGATCCTCTTGGAAGCTTCCAAATGAGGTTTCCTTGGTGTATGCATAAACTGGCTTAATGTACTTACTCCATAAGAAATGTCTACTCTTGTTAGGGTCGCCATAGTTGAGACTCCCAACAAGTATTTGGTAACTTGTAACATCCTCAAGGAGTTCTCCCTCATGAGAACTAAGCTTATGATTGAGTTCCATGGGTGTACCTGCAATTTTGGTGTTCTCCATCTTATCAACATATCATGAACATACTTTCTCTGAGTAATGAATATACCAAAATTTGTATACACAAGTCCTAAACCAAGAAAGAATGTTAGCAAACCAAGGTCATTGATTTTAAACTCTTCCATCATTTGAGTTTTAACCTGCTTGATGCCATTAGCATCATTCCCTGTAATGATGATGTCATCCACATAGACATGTAAGTAAATAACTTTTTATTTGGTCTTCTTTATGAATAAAGGAGAATCTGCTTTGCTAGCAACAAACCCTTGATCCTGCAAATATGTAACTACCCTATGGTTCCAAGCTCTAGGAGCTTGCTTTAAACCAAAGTGTGCCTTCCTTAGCTTGCATACATAACCTAGTTTGTCCTTATCTTCATACCCTAGTGGTTGAGACCTATACACTTCTTCTGAGATGCATCCATTTAAAAATACATTCTTAACATCTAACAAATATAGGTTCCAATTTTTAGAAGCAACAACACTTACCAAAAACCTATTTGTTGGCATCTTAAACATAGGTGAAAAAGTTTCTTCATAATCCACTCCATGGTTTTGAGCAAAACGCTTTGCCCCTAGCCTTGCCTTGTACCTGTTTATAGAACCATCTGAATTTTTCTTGATTTTATATATCCACCTGGATCCTATTACCTTCATGCTAGGCTTCTTGGGAACCAAGTCCCAAGTATTTGTTTTCCTGAAGTGCTTCAACTTCTTCATGCATGGCTTCTCTCCATTCCTACTTCTCATTAACTTCTTCAAATGAAGAAGGTTCTTCTGTCATAGAGTCTTTAGTGATGTACACAGAATGCTTGGTGACTAATGGTGTGTCATAGCCATACCTTATGGGTGTTTTACTCTCCCTTTGAGATCTCTTGAGTGCTTGATTGGAGGAAACGCTAGAATGTCTTCCAATTGCTTGAGCTTGGTCTTGCCTATTGACTTCCAAGCCTAGAAGTCAATTTGCTCTTCATCCTATAAGTTAACATCATCTGGTAATTGTTGATCTTCTTGAGTGAGAGTTGGAAAATCACTTTCCAAGTCATAAGGTAACTTGATCTTCCTGCAATCATCTTCAAACCATGAATTATTTTCATCAGAAAATACATCCCTACTAACTATAAACCCTTTGTTAGTGGGATTGTATAACCTATATCCCTTCTGGTTTTGGTCATAGCCAATGAATATACACTTTCCACTTTTTGGATCAAGCTTCCCTCTAATCTGTGAAGGAATATGTGCATAAGCAATGCACCCAAAGATTTTACAATGGTCCAATGAGGGTCTTTTGCCATTCCATGCCTCATAGGGTGTCATTCCATCCAAGGATTTGGATGGGAGCCTATTAACCAAGTATGTGGCTGTGGAAACAACCTCTACCCATAGGTAATTGGGTAGTTTCTTCTCATTCAACATTGATCTTGTAGCCTCTACTATCAATGTATTCCTCCTCTCTGCCACTCCATTTAGTTCAAGAGTATATCTTTTTGTGATATCTCTCTTTATACCTCTGTCTTGTAAGAATGAATCAAACTCATGTGGGAAATACTCACCACCTCCATCAGATCTGATTCTCTTCAAACTTCTACTTGTTTGGTTCTCAACCAATGCTAAATACTTTTTGAAACACGTAAATACTTCATCTTTATGCTTCATGAAGTAAAGAATTGTCCATCTACTATAATCATCTATAAATGAAACATAGTACCTTGAACCTGAGATTGATGGTTCTTTGCTAGGACCCCACACATCAGTGTGCACAAGCTCGAAGTAGTCTTCCTACATGTACCCCTTTATGTTGAATGGTTGCTTGTGAGCTTTGCCAAATTGGCATGCTCCACATTTGTATATAATGTGTTGCTTGGACACATTTGGAATGCCAAACACACTCTAATCCCTGCATATTTGTTTTAATTTTCTTTCTCCTATATGACCTAGCCTTTTATGACATATCTCTAGTTCAGATAGGGTATGATCTTTGTAATTGAAGAGTGCAATGTTTCTGGTGTCTTCAATCTCAAATGTAAAGAGTGTACTAGATTTCTCACCTTTTGCAATCTTCTTGAAGCCTTGTTGAGGGTCTTCCACATATGCTTCATGCCTTGTGAATTTGACATATAAGCCTTTCTCAACAATTTGTCCAACATTGATTAGGTTTTTGGTTATGGTTGGCACATATAAACCTTACTTAAGAGGTTCATGTTACCATCAGAGGCCTTGACATTTCCAATTTTCTTAATAGAGTATCTAGTGTCATCACCTGTCTGCACTTCATGCTTCCCTTTGGGTTCTTCAAGATCAGATAGCAATGCTACATTTCAAGCCACATGATTGGAACAACCAGAATCAATATAGAAAAGATTCTCATCATCTTTACCTTGCTTGGATGTCATGTTCATGATGAGTAGATAATCATTTTGGACTTCTGTGTAGTTGTTATAATATCTTCTTCCTCTGAAACCTCCTTGATAATTGTTGTTGTTGTAGCCTTGGTTCTAGTTGTGATTGTATTTGCTTCCTCCGTTGTTGAACCTGCCTCTGGACTGTCCATAGCTCCCTCTATGGAAGCCTCTTCCTCTTTGATTCCTTGTGTTCTTGAAGCATTCTTTTGTGCTGTGGTTGGATAGGCCAAAAATGTTGCAAGGCGGAGTGTTGTAAGATCTCTCCCTACCTTGCTTTCCTCCTCTGCCCCTTCCGCTAGTACCTCTTCCTCTACCTATGTAGCTCACTTGAGAGGTACTAGCCTCTTCTTCATTCTTTGCCTTTACTTTTATCCTTACTTCTATTTCTATCTGTATAAAGGGCAGAAGATTGATTACCTCTAGAGTTATCTTCATTGTTGTTGAGCTTTGTCTCATGGGTGAAGATTTGCCCCATCAATGTGTTGAGGTTAGGTATTTGCATATCCATATAAAGGTCCATTGTTTTGGTGAAGGACACCCACTTATCATCAGCTTTGATACCATTTATGATATGTCTTACTATATGTTCTCCTTCTATATCCTCTCCAATGCTTGCAAGCTAGTCAACCACATCCTTCATCTTGGTCACATAATCAGCTACACTTTTGGTTGCTTTTTTAGGGTTGTAAACTCCATCCATAGTTGGTTCTTCCTAGCTCTTGTATTTGATGAGAAGTATGAAGAAAGTACTTCCCAAGTCTCTTGGGAGGTCTTGCAATTCCTAATGTGAGCTAATAAGAAATCGAATATTGATTTTAGTAGATAAGAACTGGCAAGAGCATCCTTTGCACACCATGTGGTCATCCTTTCTTGTTCCTCCCTTATGGGTTGATGTTTGCTCCTGAATGTTGGCATTTCTTCATCTCCTAAGATGTATCCATATAAACTTCTTCCTTGGAGGTAGGCTTGCACCCTTAGTGACCATGCTGAGTAGTTGCTTCTATCCAATTTGTCAATGAATAATGGAAATTCATTTCCCATCTTGCTTGTTGTTGCTCTGATACCACTATTGGAGGAGATGGCGGATAGTCTTCAGAGATGAAGTGGTGCTACAACAACCTGCTTCACACCAGCCAAGAACAAATGGTGGAGAGTGTAGTGGGCTTCTTTAGCTTCCTAATGATCACAAATAATCACCTATGTGCTTTGGAACATGATCCACTAATCAATGGATCAAAAGAGATAAGTAGGAAATTGATCCAAGGTCATAGGCTTGCTATTTGGTAACCTACTTGAGGATGAAAATATTCCCTCAAGGAATGATTGTAGCAAGACAAAGAAGTCCAAAGAAAAAAGTTCAAGACTACGCACTCATTAGTGATAATCTGTACAAATGAGTGTCCACGAGAGTGAGTACTTGAGCATATTAGAAACTACACAGTAGGGTGTTGCAGGAGGTCATTTTGGCCCCGACTAGATAACCAAGTCCACAGCTTCTCAGGATTATGGTGGCCCACTCTTCGTGTGGATGTACATACATATGTGAAGAGATGTGATGTATGCCAAAGAGCTTAGTTTTTGACTCCCAAAGATGAGATGCCACTGAAACCCATGATGGGAGGATGTGCTTTCTCCACGAGGGGTATAGATTTTGTTGGACCCATTAATCCCCCTGCTAAAGGCACTCATGCTGAATACATCATCATAGCTATACATTATCTCACCAAATGGGTAGACACTACGGTTACCAAAAAGAATGGTGCACACATTCTTGGTGCAAGAGAGTCCAAGCCCACATACTTGGATAATTAGCATATATCTTATATAGTCATATATGATCGATCCCTTGTAAAATCAATCACCTTTTACTTTTGTAAAAGTGCCTTACTTCCACATGGAGTTAGGAAGCATCAAATTTTGAGTTATTTGGTAGATGATTGATGAGAGAATATATCCTGTAGTTTACGACTCACTTTTTGGTGAGAATTTGAATTTGAATTCAAAGCTTGGCTCCAAACTCAACTATAAAAGTAGTTCAAAAGACTCGAGTGATATGCCTTGATTTTGGAGAGCAATAGAGAGGGACCCTAGGTGATTTGAGAGCTCATTCCATAGCTCAATCACTACCCTCACATTGTGCAATATAATATTGCCAATGATATTGTATCTCTATGTGATCTAAAACATACATTTTGATTATATATCTACTTCTCTTCTCTGCTATGACTACTTCAAAACAATGATATTCTCAGAGCTTCTTCTCAGTACATGGTTGATCATTTGATGTGATTTCAAGCACCATAGATTCAATGTATTGTCTAGTTTATAGCTACAAAATTTCATTATCATTGGTTCTCCCAATCGTGAGATATCATCATATCTTTACTCTCTGGTCTGTACTCTAATGCATCCCAAAAATGTCGAGAAAGTCCTATGATTTGCTAAACATCATACTCAGTGTGTAGTTTATCTTTTTTATTGAAATTACTCATGGTGGATAGCTATCTAAGTTAATTAGATACCACCAAAAGAAATTTGGTTGATGGCTGAGAGCACTGTTCATTATATTGAACATGTGGTAAATCATCAACTATTCCTTGTAGAGCTTCTCCGTAGTCAATCGTGAAAGGTGATTGGCTCTAAGATTGGTCTTTCCTTTTTTGACTACCACTTCAAAATCATACTCCATTAAGAGCAAAAAACTAATGTATCAATCTTCCCATCTTACAAGGTTTGTTGACTAGATATAGCAATGCTTGATGGTCTGTGAAAAACTTGAATTTGTTTGCCAATAAATAGTTTCTAAATTTCTTTACTGTGTCATTCTTTATTGTCTAAATCATTCTTTACTGTGTAAATCTTTTCTCGCTCAGTAGCGGTGTAATTTATTTCCGCTACCCTCAATTGTCTACTTGCATATGCTATGGGAAGATCTATATTTCTCTTGATCGTAGATTGTGCTAGCACACACCCGATAGCAGAGTTGGATGCATCCATATGTACATGGAATGGATTACTCCAATATGGTGTCATCAAAATTGGTGTTGAACACAAGTGTTTTTTGAGTTCATGGAATGATTTCTCACATTCATCCGTCCATTTAAACTTAGTCTAAAGTGAGTACGGAGGCTTTGCAATGATAGCATACATGTGTATGAAGCGCCGATAGTAACGGCAATGCCCCATGAAAGCCCCTACTTCTTTAACATTCTTTGGCCTTGGTAGGTCTGCAATTACTCTAACTTTCTCTTCGTCCGTAGAGATCCCATTCTTTGACACAATGTGTCCAGAATCTTGCCTTGCCTGACCATGAAAACACACTTTTTTGGGTTTAGATAGACGTGATATTCTTGATATTTATCAAAGACTTGTTTCAATTCAGGGATGTGTGTTTGTCTAATTTTGGAGTGGGCACATGTAGCTCAAGCGTAAGCACCACCTCCTTTACTTGTCAATCCGCGGAGACGTGAGGACTGGTATGAAGACCACAAGCAAGTGAAGGCACAAGTGCGTGAGTGAAAGTACACAATCATACACACACATACACACACACGCGCACAAAGTAAGATCAAAGAGAGGAACAATGGAAAGCTTAGATTGCAAAGAGTTCTCTTACAAAAGCTCTATTCTCTCTCCAGCTAACCCCAAAAATGAGCTCTCTAGCTCTTTTTATAGTTTTTTGACTAGTTTTGGCCCTGTCCAGACCTAGTGTCCGGCCTAGTTAAAAATTAGGTTCCAGGGCTTATTTGAGGGCTCAAACGAAGTCTAAAAATTATGAAAATTGGTACGATGGTACTTTTAATACTCCTCAAGCTCGAGGACTCCTCGGCTTGAACAGAATGGAGTTACTAAAAATAGATAATGGTATTTACAATGGTTTTTAGTGATGAAAATCACTATTTTCGTAGGGGATTCTTCTGAAAATTTGACATACACTTCTTGGAGCTCCCTACTTGCTCCCTTTCCTTGTGTGTCCACCTTTTGACGTGCTTCCATGCTTTGTCCTTGACTTTGAGCTTCAACACTCCCCCCCCTCTCGAGTCTGTCGTCCCTGACAGACCCTTGTTGGAAGGGCTGTTCCATGTAGTGCTTTGAGAGGTGGTGTCCATCCGTTGTATGAGCTGGTTCCTTGGATTCCAGCAAGAATGTGTCATTGTGAGCTTTCAAAACTGCAAGTTGCTCAAAAGAGGTTGTCGAGAGTGATTTGGAGCAACTACTGGCTTCAATTTGCTTCCGAGATAGGGATGTTGTTCCCATGACATCCGCTAGCTCTTCCAAAGATGGTGTTGAGAGCAGTCATGCCAACTACTCATAACCCATAATGAATGATGGGTAAGTGTGTTCGTGCCTGGGTTGAAAAAAGTATGTGCCTTGTGTACGGCCTTGTAATGTAGCCCTACGCATGCTTACTTGGAAAATGCATTGGAAGAAGTATGGTGCAAAAATTGCGGGTCTTGAGCTAAGTGCTCAAGGGTATGCTGACGAAGAGGTTTCCTAAACTATCATGGTTATGGTGTTTCCAGAGTAAAGATACTTACCATGGAGAAGGTTGATGGATGTTTGTCTCTTCGTGTTATACACTCGGCCTTTGGGATGGAACATTGTTGATGAATGTCCATGTTGCTTGTCCACTGATGAGATCGTTTGAGTGGTGGATCCTCTCTCCTCTTTTCAAAGCAACATTTGTCAAATACTGAGAATTGAATTTCTTTATATTCCTTGGCAAGCAACATCGGGTAACTACACCAAGCTGAGTTTCACATATTCTCTTTAGCTCACCATATGCAGGAGTCTTCTCCTCCAGAACTACCCTTTGCAGATATCTCCTTGGATGCTCTGGTACATGAAGTAGTTAAGCATCACTCAAGTTGCGGACCTTCAAGCTCTTCATTCCTACCATGGTAAGAGAAAATCATAGTTGTAGATGCCATGTTCATGCCAAATGCTTGTCATCTACCAGATAAGGCAGCAATAATCTCACTGCTGGCCGAGACACACTTCTATCCAAATTGATAAATGCCTAGTAATCAACAGTCCCACCTTCAACTAAGCATGACTCATTCATGTTTCATAAGCCAAACCTGGGAACAAGCTCTCTCCCGCTTTTCTTTCTCCCTCTCTTTTTTTTTTTTTTTTTTTTTTGGAGGAAAAGGATATCACAAAACAAGAACACAAAAGTTAGCACAATAGAAATATTTGACATATGTCACTGTGCTCTTGTGCGTGGGATTCTCAAGTGTGTCTATGCACGGCCATGTAATGTGGCCCTATATTAATGCATACTTTGGAAATGCATGACCTGAATGGTGCAAAAGACAGGGTTGTGCAAGGAGCACATGGTTGTTGCTCGTTCGAGGCTTTCGATGTTATTTGCGGAGGTTGATGCCGACCTTGGTGGAGGTATCCATTGAGTCTCGAACTGATGTAATCCTCCTTATGGGAGTCCTTTTTAGAACATCATTTGGCACTATAGAGGTCACTTCAGGCGTCTTTCTCTTTGGATGCTTTCTGAACTGTGGTATCCAGTGTGGTTGACGCTTTGGTTTGGTGGAGGCTACTTGCACTTTTGGTTTCCAAACCCATATCCTTTTTGCATGTCTTCCTACTAATGTTGAAGAGCTGATTTGATTTTCCTTTGGTCTCTGTACGTGGTTCTTACCCTTTTCTCTTTTGGGCTTCTTTGTTGAAACCTTTTGCATGTGGGAGAACAAAGTTTGTTGTGGATGTAGGAGCTTCTTAGGTACCCACATCTGTAATTGCCCTTGTTGAGCTGCAGCTAACTTCTTAGGCACCCAAACTTGTTGGATACCTTGTGATTGAGCTTGTCTGAGCTGCTTCCTTTGTCTTCTGGCCTGGTTGGTTTGCATGGATGGGATTTGTGGGGGCAAGGTTGGTGGTTGCTCTCCTTTGCGTACCCATCTCTGCTCCATGCTCGGAACTGCTTTTTTATCGAATGGTGTCTTTCTATTTGATGTAGCAGTTGTCGTGAACGGTTGTGTTTGCTTGTGTGGTGGACTCACTACCGTGGCTACTTGATTCTTTGGAGAAGAAGAAAGATCCACCCGCCTTCGAACCTGGTCTTCCACGATTGACTCCTTCTGCATCATAGAGCTTTTGACACATACAACATCTTCTTTCATATGATTAGTCTTGGAAGAACTAAGAGAGTGTGTGGTGCCATGATTTAGGAGCATGCAGTTCTCTAATTCTAATGTAATGCATTGTTCATGTACCCAAACTTGAAGAATTTGACTTCTTAGGTTTAAGTTAACTGCATGGTCATAGATCCAATCTTGACCCAAGACAAGTGGTTCTGTCAGGTTCTCATCTTGACATACTAGCGCTTTGACTTTCATTGGAACATCTTGAAGGTAGATGGGAAGTTCCACCTCGCCCAAACAAGGGGTTTCCACACCTCCCAATCCTATGAGATAAGCTTCTATGGGATTGATGTTCAACCCCAAGTCTTGGCAGTAGGAAAGTCTAACTGCACTACTTGCTGCACCTGAGTCAATCAATGCTTTCACCGTCCTTGCACCCTTCCCTTGTCCTATCTCTATGGTCACAAAGGGTCTTCGGTCAATGACCTGAGAAGTCGCTATGCCTGACTTTTGACACATATCCATGTGATATTTTGGGGCTTTTGAGTTGACTTCTAGGCCTAATCGCCTTAACTTATTTCGCCTAATACGCTCTCTGGCCTCTACCTGTGCTTCTTCTCTCACTCTTAACTCTTCATCTTTTCGCTTCTTAGCAGTGTTGAGTCTCATTAGCATATCCTCAGTAAGAGGTTCTTGATATAGCTTGACTCTACAGCCACTAATATAGTTTGGCAAGATATCTCCTTCTAGCGTGGCCAACTGAACTGCACCACTAGTGGAAATTCTATTAATGATCATGGGTCTGTATCCTCTTTTTTCCAACTTACGAGCATGTTGTTTTAGTGTGTATACCAACACTAGATCTCCCTCTTTCAATCCCTTATCCTTGATGTGTGCATCAAAGTATGCCTTTTGCCTCTTCTTTGCAGCATAGATGCCTGCTGCCGCTCGTAGCCTCGTCTCACCCAAGCGTTCGAGATCAAAGATCCTAGAGGACAATTCATGCCCATTCCACTCATACTCTTGTGCTACTTTTAAGGCAGGGATTAAGAAATCTAATGGTAGCACAGCGTTCTATCCGAAGACCATCTGAAATGGGGTGGCGTTGAGTACCGTTTTGTAGGCAACTCGATAAGCCCAAACAGCATGATGAAGTTATTTGTCCCAATCAAAGCGTTCATTATTTACCAGTTTTGTCAATACGTTATAGAGGATCTTATTGGTACTCTCGGCTTGTCCGTTGGCTTGTGGGTGATAGGGGGCAGATTTCTTATGTATCACCAAGAATTCTTAGAGAAGATTTTCAATGACTTCATTCAAGAAGTGTGTGCCTCTATCGCTCACCAACTCTATTGGTAGTCAATATCTCATGAACACATTCTCGAATAAGAACTTAGCCGTAGTCTGAGCATCATTCTTTGTTGTGGCTTTGACTTCTACCCACTTTGTAAGGTAATCTGTGGCTACAATGATGTACTCTGCATGGGAGTTTCTAGCTGGGGGGTTAATAGGACCTATGAAGTCTATGCCCCACTTCGAAAATGCACGTCCTCCCATCATTGGCCTCAAGGGCATCTCGTCTTTTCTCACTGGATATTGTGCACGTTGGCATGTGTCACATTTCTTCACATAGGTATGTGCGTCCATATGAAGAGTGGGCCACCAAAGTCCTGAGAATAGAATGGTCTTGATCACTCGGTCAGGACCAAAATGTCCACCTGCAACACCGCTGTGTGCAGTCTCTAAGACCTTTAAATAGTCTGATTCATGAACGCATAGTCTTAAGTAACCATCTTTGCCTCTTCGGTATAGGTTGTCCCCTACTAAGGCGTAGCCTTGAGCCTCTTGCTCCATGCTTCGTCTTCTTGCTAGACTAGCCTCTTTGGGTAATCTTCCCGATCTCATAAACTCTACCAATGGAGCACTCCAATCTGGAATTAATGACACTTGATAAAGGGTCGCATGCTCCACTGGGGGTCTCTCTCTGCACCTTGGACAATTCTTAATCCACTCATGTATTTCTTTGTCCATGCTAGGCCAATACACTCCTAAACGCTTTAGATTCTGCAATGTTCGTTGTTTAGAATAGTGATTTCCTAGCATTCCTTCATGGTCCTGTTGCAACCAACTACTATGTTCATCATCCTCCACACAACAAGCTAATACACCCTCAGTATCTTGTTTGTACATGCTTCCTGCTAATATGTGATATTTTTGTGATTTTACAATTTCTTCTTGTGATGTTTTCACATTCTTATTTGCAGGGCCAAAGGTTAGGACTGGTACCAACTTATTTGCCCATTTAGGAACAACTTCTAAATTGAACAGATAAGCATCGGGTAATTCGTCAGACACTCCTTGCGGTGACTCTCCTGAAGTGATGCGAGAAAGGTGATCTGCCCGAAGGTGGGTTCTACCTTTCCTGACAACAACTTCAAAGTCATATTCCATTAGTAAGAGGAACCATCTTACTAAGCGTCCAGTATTGCAAGGTTTATTGACCAAATATAACAAAGCTTGATGATCAGTGAAAAACTTGAACTTGTTGGCCAATAAATAGTGTCTAAACTTCTTCACAGCATATACCATGCCTAAGCCCTCTCGCTCAGTTGTGGTATAGTTCCGTTCAGCCGCAGTGAGCTGTCTACTAGCATATGCTATGGGCAAATCTAAGTTTCCTTCACTTGTGGGTTGTGCTAGCACACATCCTATGGCATGATTGGATGCATCCACATGGACATGTAAGGGTTTATTCCAATCAGGAGTGGTGAGTATTGGTGCCGTGCACAAACGTTTCTTCAGTTCGTTGAAAGAATTCTCGCATTCGTCGTTCCACTCAAAATTAGACAACAAGGCATAAAGGGGTCTAGCTATGATCGCGTACATGTGGATAAACCTACGGTAGTATCCACAATGGCCCATAAAGGCTTGTACCTCTTTAATATTCCTTGGCCTTGGTAGCTCCGCTATGGCTCGTACCTTATCTTCATCTGTTGAGATTCCATTCTTAGAAACAATATGACCTAAGATTTTACCTTGACGCACCATAAACACACACTTTTCTGGGTTCAGACACACTCGATATTCTCTACACTTGTTGAAGATTTGTCTGAGCTCAGGGATGTGAAACCTTCTTTCTTGGGAATGAGCACATAAATCATCCACATACACTTCTAAGCTCTTTCGCAAGAACTCTTTGAAGACATGACACATGAGCCTTTGGAATGTTGCAGGTGCATTGGTGAGCCCAAATGGCATCACACGAAATGCAAAGATTCCCCACTCTGTAGCAAAAGTTGTTTTGTGTTGATCTTCTGGGGCAATGGCTACTTGATTGTAACCTGAAAATCCATCAAGGAAGCTATAAACTTCCTTGCCTGCAACACGCTCCAATAGGTGTTCTGTGATTGGAAGTGGATAATTATCTCTAATCGTAGCGGCATTAACTTTTTTAAGGTTAATACACACTTGCAACTTCCCGTTCTTCTTGGGTACCACAACAATGGGGGACACCCATTCGGTATGCTCAATCTCATAGATGAATCCAGCTTCAATCAACCTATCAATTTCTTCTTTTATTTTGGCTGCATAGGTATCATTATATGTGTAGGGCTTCTGTTTGGTGGGCTTAGCATCAGCAGTCATGGGGATAGTATGAGAGCAAATTCTTGGATCTACCCCTTTCAAGTCTCTATAGTGCCATGCAAACACATCCCTATATTCCCTTAATAGAGCTATGAGCTCCATTTCTTCTCTTGCACTTAGGTCATCTCCTATATATGTGCATCTCTCTTTGTTCTCTTCAATGGTCACTACAATCTTCTTGGTCTTTTCTTTATTATCATATGATTCTCCTATGATGGCCTCTCTCTTAGGCATTCGTACCAAAATTTTGTGGTCGTCAACTTCATATTTCTTGACGTTTTGTGGTACTTCAAACAATGATTCCTCCTCTTCTTGTTTCACTGCTTTTCTTTTCTTTTTCTTTTGACTACTCTCACTTCCATCCTTTGAGTTTACTGTTTTAATACTTGTGAGAGGTTCTTCTTCTTTCTGGGTGAACACTCCTATATCTTCTAGATAGTGCTGCTCTGAGTCAAAGCAACTATCCATCACAATAGACTCCAGATCATCGTCATTCTCTTCTTCTTCTATGACATCACTAGGGTCACATTCTTCTAGCAAGGGTTGACACATGAACACTGAGATATCATAACCCTCCTCATCACAATGAGGTGTCCACTGTTCCTCATTGACAGCAATGTCCATGGTGGCTAAGATTTCTGGCCAGCCATGAGGCTCAAACTCCTCATCTGGAAAGATCATCGGTGTGTAGGCTGGGTCTCTAACTGGTCTATCTCCTAGCGAAGTTCCTTCTTCTCTTGCCTTTAAACGTTTTTCCTCTTCCTTTGCGACCTTGCACATCCACAAATGAGTATCTTCATGCAGCCATGATGGATCAGGTGAACTTTCAGAATGCACAGAGATGGAATCTTCTTTCGCTTTGTGGATAGAATTCCACTGTTGGGGTGGTACATCTCTGAAGGTGTAATCCTTCAAATTGACCTTGGTGGTGACCCCTAAGTGCTGTAAGTACAAGGAGTTAGTTCCCCAATCCTGTACTATTTGCAATTGTCGTAGGAAGGGTCTTCCTAGGATCATCTCATAGACATTATTTTTCTCAAAGTCACATATAGCAAATGTGTGCTCAAACTCTACACCACAAGTGGTTAGAGTGATCCCTTCTAGCAATCCCAGAGGTCTTTCAAAATGACCATCAGCCATTTGAAGCTTCATTCTAGTTGGTCTTAATGTGGGCTTGCCCCATTGCTTCCACAAGGAGGTGGTCGCAATAGCAACACCAGCACCTGAATCTATGATTGCTTTGGTTGTGTAACCTTGGTAGGTGATTGGAAGATAAGTATTACCTTCTTCACCCTCACACATGTCCCCTATTTTGTCTAGAGGTATCTCTGGTACCCTTTGCTTGGAGCCTGCTTTTGGCATGTTGGAATCAAGTTCTGGAACCTGATCCTTCACATGATTCCAAAGCTCAGGTTTTGCTTTGAGCAGCTCTTCTACAGTGAGATGACACTGAACCTTAGTGTTCTTCACGACATCCGTGTTCCTTGGAACCACTGAGTCTTCATTTCTTACTAGTATTGTGGGAGCTCTAATCTGGAGAGATTCAGATTCCCATGGGCCTGGAAATTGAGGCAGTTCTTCTAAGGTATTAGATTCAAAATCTAACCTTTCGTCTTCTTGTTGTTCTGCTTCATCTCCGTAAATAGATGGAATGTCTTGGGGAAATTGATCATGAAGATCATCAATCTCAGGAATAGGAGGGGAATTACCCTTCTCCTTGGCCCATTTCTCTTCTTGTATTTTCCGCAAGAATTCTTGAGAGTACTGTTGAATTGAAGGAGGTATTCCTGGATCCGTGGAATTAGGAACATAAGCTCCCATTGGTGGTGAGCTTCCTCTTTCAATAACTGGTTGAGCCTGTGGAGGTAAAGAAACTTGTGGTTTGTTTACCAACTGCTCTAATCGTTCTAGTAAGCCCTGGAAATGCAAATCCCCTTTGACAGAGTTTGTCTGATTGAACTTTTGACTAGTCTCAAGTATAGCTTGAGCTTGTTCTACCATTTTCATGCACATTTTCATCCGTTCAATCTCTAAGTCCGCTCTAGGGTAACTCTTGTCTAGGTTTGCAGCTGTAGGCCCTTCTTGAAGTCGAGCCTGGTAGGCCTTGAACATCATGTCCAAGCCTTCTGGGGTTGGATCTGCAAGAACAGACCCTGGTTGTGGTCTATTTACAATGGGTGGTGGGGTGGGATGAGGTGGAGTGGATGGAGTTTCGGCATGCAAGGGGCTTTGAGATGCAATGTCTTCTATTTTTGTTTTCGCTTCTTTTAAGCTTTCTTCTAGTTTCGATAACTTTTTATTCCACTTGCGATTGGCCTTCTCTCTGGTATCCTTCCATGTTCTTGTTTTCCTCTTACTAGGCTCTCCCGATTCACTCGACTCTGATTGTTCTACTGGTTTATCCTGTTTTAATGCTTGTGCCCTAGTAACTGCCTGTATAGGTGCCACATTACTGCTACTTGAACTTGAATCCGCCACAAAGCCTACCACATTAATGGGTGTAATCTTGGGTGCACTGGAGGGGTTTCTTGGAAAATCTCTAGGGAGATGGTCTTTGCCACAATCAGGGCAAAAAGCCTGTATTGTGATAGCCTGTCCTTGACTCGGAGATGATGGGTGGGGACAGTCACGAATGAAATGATCACCTTGACATCTAAAACAAGATCCTCTAGGGGCTTGTGGTCTCATTTGTCTCAATTGGGGCCTAGGGTTAGGATTTGTGTACATGACATTGGAGTATTCTGGCTCCCAATTTTGCTCCATAGGTGGTGCCTCATATTGATACGAGTAAATCTCACTACGTTCAGGTGACTCTGTGTAATACGCATGTGGATTACCTTCATGGGAGTAGTCTGAACTATGAGAATGAGAATCATTATCTAGTATCAATGGGGTTAGGGGCACCAATGCTCTATTTGGATTTTCCTCTCCCACCGCATATTTGACTGGAATCACGTTGGCTGGAGCTGGTGGTTGGTTTCCCAAGACAGGTTGTGGCCTATATGGTACCTGATATTGTTGTTGTGGTCTATAATATGGCTGTTGGTATTGGTTCTGATACCTACCTTGTGGGTAAGGTTGCTGATAATTCTGTCTAACAGCCTGCCTATTGTAGGGACAATCTTGAGCCGTGTGGTTTGTGTATTTTCTCTCAATAGTGCAATATGGAGCATTCCTTACTCTAATGTTTTGGTTTTGCATTGGGCATACATTAGCCATGTGGTCGCCCCCACAAGTATAACACCGATTCACTGGAGTGACTCTCTGTGTTTGTTTATTTTGGACTCCCAGCTTCTTGGCAACTTGCTCAGCTATCTCCTCTATTTCCGTGGAGATTTTTGAAGTATGACTAGTAGAACTATCTGAATCCTTATAGAGTTTGGATAATCCTAACTCCTCACCCAAGTTATCTTCTATGTCAATGCATGTCCGCACGCACTCTTCTATGGATCTAGGCTCTTTCAAATATACATATGATCTTAACTTTGTGCTCAGTAAGCCATCTAAGAACAAAGCCACTTGTTTGGCTGGTGTGGGTAACTTGGGAGCAGGGCATCTTTCTAGGTACTGTCTGAACCTTCTACCTGCTAGTCGCACTGTTTCTTGGGGTGTCTGCTTGAAACTGTGGATCAAGGATGATGTGTTATGCCTGATACCACTCTTGGAAAATTCTACAATGAATTCGTCTAGCAGTTGACCTATATCGCGATAGTTGCGACTACTCAATGGTTGAAACCAAGCCAAGGCAGTGCCCTTAAGAGTCAAACCAAATGCCTCATATTGGGTGAATAAATCCTCAACCTGTTCAGCTCTTAACACTTGTTTGAACTCGGCCACATGATCATAAGGATCTCCTGACCCGTCAAAATAATTCTTCATTGCCTTGATCACTTGAGTGGGTCTAAGGGTTCTTGGGTGCTCTCGGGGTCTAGGCAATGGAAAATCATGTTCATCTCTTTTTTGCTTATGTGCTTGATGTCTCTCTCTTTCAGGTCTTTCATTTTCAAATCCTGATCTATTCCTGCCCACGGTGTGTGCAAAACTTACCTCAGGTCTCTCTCTAGTTCTTTCTCTCTGGGCTTCATGAGCGTGGGAAGATCCTACACCTTGGAGGCCATGGGAAACATTGGATCTTGGTGGGGGGAAAATCAATTCATTCTTCCAAGTATATGCATGTCTATCATGTTATGTTACCAAGAATATCTTCTCTGATGTGTTATCCAGGTAGACAACTTTGCCTGGTATCTCAGGATCTTTGAATTCATAGATGATAACTATGCCCAATTGGCTAGGTTGATCTGGCTTGAATCTCCAAAAGGCTTCCTCTGTTTCTCTATTCAAAAATAGTTCTATGCTTTTGTTGTCTTGAGGGATCCAATCCGGAGTGATCACTCGGGTCAAAACTGACTTACCTCTAGGAGTCTGGGGTCCTTGTCCTACATTTCCTTGTTCTAGGTCTCCTATTTCATTCTCAGGAATGACATTTCCAAAATCATCAGTCCTATCTGGTAGGTTGGTGACCACATACATGGTTCCTTCCTTATCAATGTATGAACCCTCTTCGAACTTGACCACCGGGTGTTCAAGTCCAAAGGATTGATCTGGATTTTTGAGTTGGACCACTGATCGCCTCAGACCATCCTCATAGATGCGAGCACCTAATTGGTTGGTCCGAATATATTCCAACTGTGTCTTATAGGGCCCTTCTGGTGTTTGTAGATGGGCAGTCCCTGAGCCACCTGCAGGTTTTCCCATACTAAAAGACATTTCTGAATCACTTGTGTCTGAACTTAGTAAAAGATGACCACTTAGTTGTTGTGCCCAAGACTTGGATGTATGGTTGACACTAGCCTCAGAAGATCTAATGCTTTGTTTATCCTTGCCTAAGTGTCTACCAGATCTCAGGTTCATAAGCTTTAGTCAAGAGTCCAAATTTTCCCCTTGGTATGGTTCAAAATTCTTTGGAGTCCCCTTGGTTCCTTAGTCCCACTTGAGGGTCAACTTCAAATTATCATATCTCAAAATCAACGCGTTATTCTTGAAAAAAAACAGTTGAGGTCGTGTAGGATTTGAAACGAGCTTTCCAACGAGCTATAGAGCTCAAAAAATGGACTTTGGATGAAAAAGTTATGCCAAATCAGGCTCCTGGGGTCAAAACAGGCAAACAAGACCTTTTGAAAAAATCGCGATTTTGTACCTTGAGAATCGTGTTCACAAAATCGTGTTTTGAAAATCGCGATTTTGAGTAGAAAATCGTGTTTTGAAAATCGCGATTTTGATTACAAAATCGTGTTTCTGAAAATCGTGTTTTTTGACATGAAAATCGCGATGTTGAGCACAAAATCGTGTTTATGAAAATCGCGATTTTGAGCACAGAATAGTGTTTTAGAGAATCGTGTTTTTTTGGCATAAAAATCGCGATGTTGAGCACAAAATCGTGTTTATGAAAATCGCGATTTTGAGCACAGAATCGTGTTTTAGAGAATCGTGTTTTTTGGCATGAAAATCGCGATGTTGAGCACAAAATCGTGTTTATGAAAATCGCGATTTTGAGCACAGAATCGTGTTTTAGAGAATCGTGTTTTTTGACATGAAAATCGTGATTTTGAGCACAGAATCGTGTTTTTGAAAATCGCGATTTTGACTCAGAGAATCGTGATTCACAAAATCGTGTTTTTTGCTGAAAATCGTGATTTGTGAGAATCGCGATTTTGAGCCTGCTGAAAATCGTATTTTCTCAGAATCGTGTTTTTGGCATGAAAATCGCGATGTTGAGCACAAAATCGTGTTTTTGAAAATCGCGATTTTGACTAAGAGAATCGTGATTCACAAAATCGTGTTTTTTGCTGAAAATCGTGATTTGTGAGAATCGCGATTTTGAGCCCGCTGAAAATCGTATTTTCTCAGAATCGTGTTTTTGGCATGAAAACCGCGATGTTGAGCACAAAATCGTGTTTTTAGAAAATCGTGATTTTGAGTAAAAAATCGTGATTACACAGAATCGCCTTTTTTTTTTTCACAAAATCGTGTTTTTTTACTGAAAATCGTGATTTTTTGAGAATCGCGATTTTGAGTAGGGAATTGTGTTTTTCCAAAATCGTGTTTTTTGACTGAAAATCGTGATTTGTGAGAATCGCGATTTTGAGCACACTCACAAAATCGTGATTCTGAGAATGACCACAGAATCGTGATTTTTTCAGCCAACTTTTAGGCGAGAAAACAGAAAATCGTGATTTTTCAAAAAATTTTGAATTTTCACAGAATCGCGATTTTCATCACAGAATCGTGTTTTTTGGCGGGAAATTCAAATTTCTGAGCGCCGGCTATGGCGAGCTCCGTATGAGCAGAAAATCATGAAAAAAACACAGCGCTTGCTCTCCCTTGCTTCTCCTAACTCCTTCCCACACAATAATGCATGAAAAATGGTATGAAGATGGTGAAAATGCACTAAAAAACAAGAATTTTCTATAAAGAAGAAGATGGAAGAAGGTGGAGATGATGATGATGATGAAGAAGAAGAGGAAAAAACAAAAAATGAACTGAAATGACAGTTTTTTTTTTACCTTCCAACGTCGCAAATCTACGATCTTACCATCACAACGCTCGTCCTCGAAGCTCTCTCCCCGGCAACGGCGCCAAAATTTGGTGTAGCTCAAGCGTAAGCACCACCTCCTTTACTTGTCAATCCGCGGAGACGTGAGGACCGGTATGAAGACCACGAGCAAGTGAAGGCACAAGTGCGTGAGTGAAAGTACACAATCATACACACACATACACACACACGCGCACAAAGTAAGATCAAAGAGAGGAACAATGGAAAACTTAGATTGCAAAGAGTTCTCTTACAAAAGCTCTATTCTCTCTCCAGCTAACCCCAAAAATGAGCTCTCTAGCCCTTTTTATAGTTTTTTGACTAGTTTTGGCCCTGTCCAGACCTAGTGTCTGGCCTAGTTAAAAATTAGGTTCCAGGGCTTATTTGAGGGCTCAAACGAAGTCTAAAAATTATGAAAATTGGTACGATGGTACTTTTAATACTCCTCAAGCTCGAGGACTCCTCGGCTTGAACAGAATGGAGTTACTAAAAATAGATAATGGTATTTACAATGGTTTTTAGTGATGAAAATCACTATTTTCGTAGGGGATTCTTCTGAAAATTTGACATACACTTCTTGGAGCTCCCTACTTGCTCCCTTTCCTTGTGTGTCCACCTTTTGACGTGCTTCCATGCTTTGTCCTTGACTTTGAGCTTCAACAGCACACTAATCATCAACTTAGACTTCCAAGTTCTTTTGCAAGAACTCCTTAAAGACATGATGCATTAGCCATTGAAAAGGAGCAGGTGCATTTGTCCATCCAAATGGCACCACACAAAATGCAAATATGTCCTATTATGTAGCAAAAGCCATTTTATGCTGATCTTTAGGAGCAATGGCCACTTGATTGTAGCCTGAGAATCCATCAAGGAAGCTATAAACCTCCTTGCCCGCTACTCATTCTAATAAGTGCTTAATGATAGGAAGCAGATAACTATCTCAAATAGTGGTTGCATTAACTTTTTCAAGTTAATGCAAACACGTAGCTTCCCATTCTTTTTGGGCACTACCACAATGGGTGAAACCCATTCGGTATGCTCAATCTCATAGATAAATCCGGCTTCTATCAAGCGATTTATCTCTTTCTTAATCTCAGCTCCATAATTATCATTATAAGTGTATGGTTTTTGTTTCGAAGGCTTCGCTTCTTGAGTCATGGAAATTCTATGGGAGCATATATCATGATCAACTCCTTTCAAATACTTGTAAATCCATGCAAACATATCTCTATATTCTCTCAGCAAGGCTATTGATTCTTCTTTTTCCTCCTCTATAAGAACATGCCCTATATATGTGCATTTTTCCTCTCCTTCTTCGACTGTCACTATGACCTTCTTAGTCTTCTCTTGATTGTCATAAGCTTCTCTAGTGCTTTTTTCTCTCTTAGGCATTCTTACCATAATTCTTCTATTGTCTATATCATATTTCTTAAAGTTCTCCGATACTTCCAATACAGAGTCTTCTTCTTTTGACCTAGGTAACTTCTTTCTCGCTTTCTGCTTATTCTCCTTGACCTCTGGAGCGGGTTTAAGCTGCTCAACTTGATTCTCCTTCCCTACCTCAAGGATAATGGATTCTACGAAATAAAGTATTCTTCTTCTAAAGAACAAAAGGGTTCCATAATAATGGACTCTAGATCTTCATCGCTTATTTTGTCTGATTCTCGAGTCATTTCAGTACACTGTTCCAAACTAGGCTCTTCTTTCATGGGTTTGATCATAAAGGTGGAGATATCATAGTTGTTCTCATCATAATGAGGGTCCATTGTTCTTCATTCACCACTATGTCCATGGTGGCTAAGATCTCTGCCCAACTGTGAGGCACAAATTCCTCATCTAGAAATACTATAGGTGCATATGTAGGATCCTGGAGGGTATGTGGATGTCATTCGGAGCCTAGATTTCTAGCTTTCAACCATTCTTCTTCTTGTGTAGCTACCTTACACATCCATAAGTGAGTGTCCTCGTGCAACCATGAAGGGTATGACTCTAAAGATTGAACCAACTCAATTTCTTCACATGCTTTATGGATACTATTCCACTGTAGTGGTGGTACATCACGATGGGAATAATCTTTGAGGTTGACTTTGGTAGTCACTCCCAAATGTTGTAGGTACAAAGAATTGGTTCTCCAATCTTGCACAATTTGCAATTATCGCATAAAAGGACATCCAAAATCATCTTGTAAATGTGGGTATTTCCAAACTCACAAATGGCAAAGGTGTGTTCAAATTCTACACCCCAATTAGTGAGAGATATTCCTTCCAATAAACCTAAGGGTTTCTCAATATGACCATCAGACATTTGTAGCTTCATTCTCGTGGGTCTTAGGGCTAGCTTGCCCCAACATTTCTATAGGAAGTGGTGGCAATGGCTACTCCAGCACCTGAGTTGAGGATTGCTTTGGTGGTGTAGCCCCGGTTTCCCTCTTCTCCTTTGCTCATATCTCAAGTCCTTTCAATGGGAATTTCTGGTACTCTCTTCTATGAAGTTGTCTGAGAGTGGGTATGAGCTATATATGGTAACTAGTTTGCTACGTGCTTCCACAACTCAGGTTTAGCTTTTAACAATTCTTCTAAAGTGAGATGACATTGCACATTAGTGTTCTTTATTACATTTGTGTTCCTAGGAATAATTGATTCTTCATTTCTTATGAGTATGGTAGGTGCTCTCATATTAATCGAATTCGCTTCCGAAGGGCCAGTGAAATGAGGTAATTCTTGCAAAGAATTTGATTCAAAATTTGTTTGTTCACTAGGTTGTTCCTCCTCTTGTTCATCATATATAGAGAGTATGTCCTGGGGAAATTATTCTTGTCGATCATTTATCTCTTCAATCGAGGGGTGAGATTCTTGTTCCAACTTCCATTTCTCTTCTTGAAATTCTCTAAGAAATCCTTGTGAGTACTTATGTATTGATGAAAGATTATCCCAATTCATGGTATTAGGCACTTGTGACAAGGAAGGTGTAGTGTCTTCCTATGCCTTAGGGGCAGGATAAGCCTTATCAAGATTATTCTTCTCATTGGTAGAAATCAAATGTTATAACCTCTCTAGTAATCCTTGAAAGTCTAGCGCTGGTTTTTGACATATTGGGATGCTTCAAACATTGCTTGAGCTAATTCTACCATTTTCATGCAGAGCGTTCACTCAATTTCTAGATCTACCCTGGGATAATTCTTACTCAACTCTCCCATTTGGGATACTTCTGTGAGTCGTTCTTGGTATGCTTTAAACATCATATCTAGGTTCTCTGATATGGGTTTAGCTAGAATTGATCCTGGTTTTGAGCTTGGGTTGTCCTGATTTAACTCTTGTGATGCCAATTCTAAAATTTTGGCTCTAGTGTCTTTTAAGATTCCTTCTAGCTCACTAATTTTATTGTTCAATTTTCATTTGAGTCTCTCTCATGAATCCTTCCAAGATTGGTTTTTCTTCCAGTTGATTCTCCAACTTCACTACTCTTAGCTTTCTTGTCAAGGTTTGGTTATTGATTTTGCACTAATTCATGGGCTCTTGTTACAACTTGGATATGTACATAGGTTGGTGTGGATCCATTTGAAGTGTGCACAATGCCTATCATGTTGATGGGGGTTACCTTAGAGGTATTGGCGGGGTTTTTAGGGCATTCTTGTATGACATGCTCTTTACCACAATCAATACAAAAACCTTGAAAGTTATAATATTGAGGTTGTCCTATTAGTGGAGGGTGTGGGCACTCCCTTATGTAATGATCTCCTTGGCACCTAAAGCATGGTCCTTTAGGGCCTTGTGGTCTTTTCTGTCTCAATTGGGGCCATGGGTTGGGGTTGGTGTACATGACAACAGCATAATCTGGCTCCCAGCTAAGTTACATAGGTGGGCTCTCATATTGGTATGTTTCCATATGCTCTGGCAACTCGGTGTAGTATGTGGGTGGGCTATGTACATGGTTAGAATCAAAGCTATTTGAGCTAAGATCATTTCCTATGATAAGTGGAGATGCGGGCACTAATGCTCTATTGAGATTCTCTTCTATAGCAGCATATTTGATAGACATTACATTTGCAGGGGGTGCTAGTTGCTGGCCTACCACCGATTGGGGTCTAGGTTGTGTCTAGTAGGGTACTTGGTAGTTTTCTTGGACAAAGACTAGAGGCAACCATAGCATAGCAATCTAATGCAAAAGAAGCAGTATGAGAGCCTGAACGAGTACGATATGATAGAGGTGCATCTAATTTTCTATGTCACAAAGTCTGCACCATCCATTTAGGCATAATTTTTTCCTCCTCTATATCAAATCTCTCATCAATAAGTGCATCGTGTAAATCTGCATCAGAAATGGAATGATCTATATCATCATGTGGAACCTACAAAGGCTAAGAAATTGCCTCATTTGGACAAGCACTAGACTCTCCACCTATAAAAAGAGGCAAAAAAGTGACATACACATCTTTGGGGCTAATTGATTTCTCCTCAGTACATGAAAGTAATAGATGAATTGCATCTTCCACAAAAACAAATCATGGCTAACCAAAATGTATTTAGCCTGTGGATGATATAGACGATAACCTTTGCTTTCAGAATTGTATCCAACAAAAATACATTTCAATGCTTTATTATCAAATTTCATGCATTGTTGTTTAGGCATGAATGCATATGCCAACCAACCAATGACATGTAGGTGAGCAATAGATGGCTTGTGACCATGCCAAATCTCATATGGACTGATAGAGTGCAATGCTTTAGTGGGACACATGTTAAGTACATATGCTGTAAACATAACAACCTCAAGCCAAAGACTATGTGGTAAAGCCTAACTCTTGACCATACGCCTCGCCATCTCCATGAGTGACCTATTCTTCCTTTCAACAAATCTATTATTGTGAGGTGTATACAACATTCTACAATGATGTTTTATCCGATGTTCAACCACAAATGCATTAAAATAAGAAGACATATATTCCCCACCTCAATTAGAATGGAGGTGCCCATTTTACATGTTTATAGATTTTCAAACAAAATAAAAAATTGTTTGTAGGACATTAACACTTTGGACTTTGGTTTCAATGGATATACCCATGCATGCGTGGAAAAATCATCAATGTAAAGATAGTTCCCAAAAGAAGGTGTTTGCATAGGTCCACAAACATCACTATGAACAAGCTGCAATTTTTGAGTAGCTCGTATTGAACCATCTTTTGGAAAGGAGGAATGTTGCATTTTGCCCAAATACAGCCTTCATAGACATGTTTACCAGGTGCCTCAAGTTTGGGCATAGAGGACACCATTTCAGATTCCTACGGGCATAGCAAACTAGCAAAATTCAGATGACCAAAGCATGCATGCCAAAGTTTTGCATTTGACATAGCATGAGAATCTTGAATTGCACATGCTGAATCATTCATAGATTTTGCATAATCTATGAGCTTATAAAATCCATGACATAAAATAACAGAAGCAATAATGACATTGCCATTTGACATATCATGAATCGTACATCTGGCATCAACAAATTTCACAACCAAGCTGATCTTGGCTAATGTTGAAACTGATAAAAAAAAATTCTTGATCCCTAACACAAATAAAGCATTCGACAATGTAAAAGAACTACCATCAGCAGTAGTTAGAATGATCTTACCAACTCCCATGACAGGATAAGAGGAGTTTTTGGCACATGTGATAGTGTTCCCTGTAGAGGCAGGCTCAAGTGAAGTGAAGAAACTATGCTGCAAGGTAATATGTTTGGTTGCCCCACTATCGAAGTACTAAACATCTAAGTCTACTGCAGACATACACTGTTCATGAGAAAATGGTTCATAACTACAAACAATAGTAAATGCCCATTCTTCATTTTGCACAAGTTTTGCAGACTCTAATTAGGGTGTAGAGGCCTCTACAACAACCATTCTAGCCTCTTTTTTCTTTGTCTGTTTTGCAACCAAGTTTGGACAACTCTTTATGGCATGATCATTTCCTTTACAGTATTTTCAAAACAATTTCTCCTTTTCTTTTTTCTCATAATCTTTGTCATCCTTCTTTGATTGTGTAGAATTAGTAGATTTCTGCTTACTAGTAGATTAGCTCCATTTACCTTTGCCCTTCTGACTAGTCGAGAAAGCTTGATCTGCAACATGCATAATGGATCTGTTCTATCTAGATTAATCTTCTTGTAGAATAGAGAAAAACTCCTCAAATCTTAAAGCATTTGGATTGCCTTTCATCATCAATCAAAGAGTAGAAGCAAAACTCTGATATGAATCTGGAAGACCATTCAGAATAGTCTACACAAGTGAACTATTTGGCAAGACTTCATCAACAAAAATCAATTGCTCCTTCAAATCTTTGATCTTTGTCAAAAAATTGTCCATGGAATCTCATTCATTCATGTGCTCACTCTCCAACTACTTTTGGAGGTAAGCAACACGAGCCTCATTTCTTGCCTGGTATAAAGTGGTAAGTGTATCCCAAGCATCCTTTGCTACTGTGTAGGCGCGAATGTAAGGAATAATGGCATGTTTGATAGACAAGGCTATCAATGCATATGCCTGAGCATCTCTGCCATCCCAACGAAGTTTCTCTACAATAGGTGTAGCAAGAATTGCAGCACAAACAGGAACCAGGAGAACATCATCTTCAACGCCATCTGCATCACCTTCAATTAATTGTATTTGCAGTTATTGTAGGATGTTTTTCAACACCTTGTACAATATTCCATAGTCCTTTTGCAACTAATAGATTACAGTGCATCATATATGCCCATAATGGGCAATTGGTACCATCCAACTTATCCTCAACAACCAACAAACAGAATACATTACTAATTTCAACCATGGCCACTGACTAAAATGATTGTATCTTAAAAAGTTAAACAAAACTACCCTTTCAAGTTCTGTTAAACCTATAGCAGACTTCGAGAGGCTTATACTGGTGAATCAAAAAATGTATATATGTTTGGCACAAAAAGATGAAATTGCATGCACAAGTGCTATGATAGTGTGTTCGGAGGCCAAAACGAGCTCATATCACAATTTTAACACACGTTGCAAAGCTCTTTTGAAGTCTTAATCAGCTTGAGTATGCTCACCAATTCTCATGATATTCTGATATTATGACCAGAGGGGAGTCGATGATGCCCTAGATGAAGCAGTGATCTGCTTACCAATTGTTGGAGTTTGAGGTTTGCAAAAGCACGTGAATAGCACAAGGAAGAAGAAGAAGCTTGGAGCACAACACACAATACTTTCCTATAGGAGTTATCATTGGCTCTCTATTTTCTATACTAGTTAGGTTACTTGGTTCCTCAGTCTCTCCCATTTTGTTGATTCTCTCAGATTGGTAAGTCACTAAGTACAAATTTCCTCGTTTATCTACATAGAAACCTCTTTCCAACTTCATAGCTAGTTTTTTGGTTTTTTTTTTGGGCTTTGGGTGTCCTAACCTACTCCAATGTTACTTCTTCTAAATCATAAACCCAAACTTCTCCACTTCCTAACCTAATCCTAAAAACTTATTACACATGCACATGCTAGGTGTATGAGAAAACAAGTGCAAGTGATTGATGACTTGCCACAATATTAAATTCATTCTTCACAATGACACCCTAACCATCACATAGGCACCTTGACTTAGGTCCTCGTCCCCGACAATGGCACCAAAAACATCTGCTTCAAACTCACAAGGTGCTCTGCACTCGTGACAAGTGAGACTAGCTAGCCCTCATATGCCAAACAAGTGCACATAGTGGTGGTTTGCACACATTAAATTATCAAACCGAGAGTATGACCCAATCAACTGCATGGAAACATTTTCTCTAGTGATGGTGGATTTGGGAAAGGGTCAAGTAATGCATGCACAAGTGGATTTCCACCTCACATGATACCTTATACATGCAGGTGTGTGTCACGATATTGTTGACGACATGATTGCTCCTACTTCATCTACATTTGTATCCGCATGAGTGCATCTCCATTTTGTATCCAAGAGGCGCTCCATTTCCAGTCTATTTCCATTTTATATTGTACTTCCTTTGTATTTGGGTACCTTGCCATTTGCTTCTACCAAATGTATTCATTCTCCTTTCAGGAGACTTATCCCACATATGATGTACTTTTGAGAGCCCCTCCCAAACCTATATAAGTGTTGGGAGTGATGGTTGGATGCACTCAGAAGATCAGTTGGTGTTGCAAAACCTGCTTCACACATGCCCTCCTTTGACTCCAGATATGTTTAGTAGACTCCTTGAGCTTCCAAATGATACCAAGAAACCATATATGTGCTTTGCAAATGGTTTGTGTAATGACCAAATCAAAACAGACAACTTGGCTCCTTCACAAGTCCAAAAAACTTGCTATTTTTGTAATGACACCTGCTCAGTGTTATGCTCAGTGTGACCAGCACACTTACAATTGGTCTAATTCCTTCTAGACATATTCAAGTAGCTTAACAAGCTTCCATTTGCAAGTGGAATGAGAGAAAATGATAAATCACACTTAGAGAAATCACTTTAGCAAAATAAGGTACACCCCCGACTTTTTTGGAGGCTTACAGTCACAGACCAGTGAGTACCTCGATTCAGATTTCTCCCAAATGGCTGAATGAAATCTTCTGAAATTTTGTATGCTTGTAGAAGACTTTGAGCTGGTTCCAATGAACTTTGAATCACTTGATTTGGTTGAGAAACCACTGAGATATGTCCTGTTGAAGTTGACAGACTTGAAGTATAAAACACAGAGAACCAGAGATGATGAATGTGTATATATCTATTGATTGATATGATTATACAAGCTCATTAGCATGACAAGCATAGCTAATTGAGGTGTGGTGGTGTAGGCTATGGAGTATCACTAACACACACACAATTACAAGAGCAATAGGCCTCGGAAATGATGAAGGACACCCGCGACTTCGCAAGTACAACTTATATAGGAATGAGTGATAGTTTGAGTTCAAATTTGAATTCTTGGCTCCCTTCAATTACTCCTCTAAAAGTAGGGAGATATTCTCTCCACTAAATCATTCTCTTTTCCACGACTAAATGAAGTAGGTAAGTGACTAAAGTGATTGCCAAGTCATATAGACTTTTACAAAGGGATAAAAAAGTAAGAACATCTAAGCATATGTTCATATGATCCTTGCTTCAAGTGAAGTCTTGATAAAGCTTTGTCCAAGCTAGTCTTCCATGATTTCAAGCCAATGTGTGAAGGCTTGATATGCACCAACAGCTCCCCCTCAAGCCAAGCACTTTGGCTTAAGTCTTCTCTTTCATTCTTCAATTACATCCTGCAATCCAATCATGGATTTAAATCTGCATAACTTGTTTCCATCCAATGCCTTTGTAAGTAAATCTGCACATTGCATATTAGTAGACACATAAGTCAATTGAATGTCTTTACTGAGCAACTTCTCTCTCACATAGTGGTAATGAACCTCTATGTGTTTGGTTCTAGCATGATTTATTGGGTTGGCTGCAAGGTGAAGAGAGCTAGTGTTATCTCCAAAGATGATTGGTGGTCTAGTGTATAGACCTAACTCTGTATATAGAAGCTTCAACCAGATAGCTTCTTGAGTGGCATTGGCAAGCCCTCTATACTCTGCTTCAGTGGATGACAATGCCACTGTAGGTTGCTTCTTGGCTGACCAAGAAATAGGCTTATCTCCTGCAAAACAAATATATCCTGAGGTGCTTCTCCTATCATCCTTGCATCCTGCCCAATCTGCATCTGAGTACACTTTTATGTCAATATCTGATGTATAAGGAAAGTACAAACCATGATTCTGAGTTCCCTTTAAATACTTCAAGATCTTCTTTGCTGCCTCTAGGTGAGGTACCCTTGGTTTGTGCATGAATTGACTAAGCACACTTACTCCATATGCTATGTCAATTCTTGTCAAGGTAGCATAGTTCAAGCTACCTACCATACTTTGGTATCCTGTGATGTCTTGGACTTCTTCTCCTTCATGAGCACTTAGCTTATGGTTGACTTCCATTGGAGTAGTAGATATTTTAGCATCCTGCAAGCCAAACTTCTTGACCATATCCTGCACATACTTCTTTTGAGTGATGTAAATACCTGAATTTGTGTAGACCAATTCAATACCTAAGAAATACTTCAATAATCCAAGATCATTGATCTTGAATTCTTTCATCAACTGTCCTTTGATGTGTCTAATTCCCTGAACATCATTTCCTGTAATAATGATGTCATCAACATAGACACATAAATATATTACCTCTGTACTACTTCTCTTTATAAACAGAGAAGTGTCTGCTTTACTCATCACAAATCCTTGGTCTTGGAGGTAGGTTGTCAACCTGTAATTCCATGCTCTAGGTGCCTGCTTCAAACCATATAGAGCCTTCTTCAATTTACAAACATAATTTACCTTATTGGGATCTTCATAGCCAGGTGGTTGTGACATGTAGACTTCTTCAGATATCCATCCATTTAAGAATGCATTCTTCACATCCAATTGGTACATGTTCCAATTCTTGGATGCAGCTACACTCACCAATATTCTGATAGTTGGCATTTTAGCCACAGGAGAAAATGTCTCCTCATAATCAATGCCTTGGGTTTGTGCAAAACCCTTGGCTACCAACCTAGCTTTATACCTGTTTATTGTACCATCTGAGTTCCTCTTGAGTTTATAGATCCATCTGGATCCTATCACCTTCATGGAGTCCTTCTTGGGTACCAAGTCCCAAGTATCACTCTCTTTGAGAGCCTCCATTTCTTCATCCATTGCTTCCTTCCATTCTGGTTTAGTGATTGCTTCTTCAAATGTACCTGGTTCTTCATTCAAGAGATCCTTTGCAAGATACACAGAGTGCTTGGTTACAAGTGAAGTATCATACCCATACCTAATAGGTTTTTTCTTTTCTCTCTGAGATCTCCTCATAGCTTGTGTTGAGGATTCTGGATTATCTTCTAGTTGCTTCATCTTCATCTTCCCTTTGGATTTCCAAGCCTTGAACTCTTCAATGTTGATGGTGTCTTCATCATCTGAGCTTGTGTCCTCTTTCTGAATTGGTTCTTCTCTGATAAGCTTGGGGAATTCTTCTTCCATATCATAAGGTAGGCTAACTTTCCTGCACTCATTTTCATACCATGAGTCATTTTCATCAAAGATGACATCTCTGCTTACCTTAAAGCCTTTGTTTGAAGGGTTATAGAACCTGTATCCCTTCTGATTCAAATCATAACCAATGAAGATACATTTTTCAGCTTTAGGGTCTAGCTTTCCCCTTACCTGTGAGGGAATATGCACATATGCAACACAACCAAAGATTTTGCAATGATCCAGAGATGGTCTCTTACCATGCCAAGCTTCATATGGTGTCATTCCATCAAGTGTCTTTGATGGCAACCTGTTAATTAAATATGTGGCAGTAGATACACTTTCTGCCCATAGATAATTTGGCAATTTCTTTTCATTTAGCATAGACCTAGCTGTCTCTACAATGAGTCTATTCCTTCTTTCAGCTACCCCATTTTGTTCAGGTGAGTACCTTGTAGTAATCTCCCTCTTGATGCCTCTTTCCTGCAAGAAATCTTCAAAGTCATTTGAGAAGTATTCTCCACCACCATCTGACCTTAGCTTCTTCAAATGTCTACCTGTTTGATTTTCAGCTAATGCAAGATACCTTTTGAAACAATTAAACACTTCATCTTTATGTTTCATGAAGTATAAGACAGTCCACCTGCTATAGTCATCAATGAAGGACACATAGTACCTTGATCCAGATATGGATGGTTCCTTGCTAGGTCCCCAAACATCTGTATGTACCAATTCCAGATAGTCTTCATGCATAAAACCTTTCTTGGTATAGGGCAATCTGTGTGACTTACCAAATTGACAAGCCCCACACTTGTATATCATGTGTTGCTTGGATACATTAGGTATCCCAAGCACACATTGATCCCTACTCATTTGCTTTAAGGTCCTCTCTCCAATGTGACCTAATCTCTTGTGCCAAATCTCTAATTCTGATAGTGTTTGATCCTTATAGTTGTACAAAGCAATACTCTTAGTGTCTTCAAGTTCAAAGGTAAACAATCTACCTGATTTTTCTCCCTTGGCTATCCTTCTGAATCCATGTCTTGGATCCTCCACATATGCACCATGTTGAGTGAACCTGACCTGTAGACCTTTTTCCACAATCTGACCTACACTCATCAGATTCTTGGTGATTGTTGGAACATACAATACTCTGCTCAATAAATTCTGATTACCATCACTAGTTTTGACATTGCCTACTTTAACAACTGAATGTTTAGTGTCATCACCTGTCTGCACTTGATGCTTGCCTTTGGGTTCCTCCAAATCAGAAAGTAGTGCCACATTGCCAGCTACATGATTAGAGCAACCTGAATCAATATAGAATAAGTGTTCATCATTGATACCTGACTTAGATGTCATATTCATGATCAATAGGGAATCATCTTGCTCCTCTGCATAATTGTTGTAATCCTTCCTATTTCTGTATCCACCTTGATAGTTGCCATTGTGATTGTAGTTGTTGTTATAATTATTGTTGTAGCCATGGTAGCTTTGAGATTGGTTGAATCTGCCTCTGCCTTGAGAGTATCCTCCTCTTTGGTGACCTCTTCCTCTTTGGTTCTTGTAGTTTTTGTAGCATTCATCTGTGGTATGGTTAGACAAGCCACAGATATTGCATGGAGATTGATTGTAGGGTCTCCCCCTACCTGACTTACCTCCTCTGCCCCTACCTCTAGAAGATCTACCTCTCCCTGCATAGTTTGCTTGGGAGGTAGAGCCTTCTTCATCAGCCTTTTTGTTTTTACCCTTGTCTTTAGTCTTCTTATCAGTATATAGGGCAGAGGGATTGTTACCTTTTGCTTGCTCTCCATTCTTTGTGATCTTTGCCTCATGTGTGAAGAGTTGTCCAATCAGAGTTGTTAGATCAGGTGCTTGGATGTCCATGTATAAGTCCATTGCTGTGGTAAAGCTCTCCCACTTGTCATCTGCCTTTAGTCCATTGATCACTTGTCTAACTATTTGCTCTTCCTCAATTTCTTCTCCAACACTTGCAAGTTGGCCTGCAATGTCTTTGACCTTGGTGACAAAGTCTGAGACACATTGTTTTGATTGCTTCCTAAGAGTTGTAAACTCAACCCATAGCTGATTCTTTCTGGCCCTTGTGCTTGATGAAAAATAAGTTGACAAGGTTTCCCAAGTCTCTTGGGAAGTCTTACAATTCCTTATATGTGGTAGAAGGAAATCAGAAATAGAATTTAGAAGATATGACCTTGCCAAAGCATCTTTTGCACACCATTGGTTGAGCCTCTCATGTTCATCCTTTGTGGGTAGGCCTCTAGTCTTGAATGAGGGCAATTCCTCATCTCCTGATATGTATCCAAATAAGCTTCTCCCTTGTAGATAGGTCTTCATTCTCAATGACCAAGCTTGGTAGTTGTTCCTATCTAATTTATCAATGAAGGAAGGAAAACCATCACCCATGATTACCTTATAAGCTCTGATACCACTGTTGGGAGTGATGGTTGGATGCACTCAGAAGATCAGTTGGTGTTGCAAAACCTGCTTCACACCTGCCCTCCTTTGACTCCAGATATGTTTAGTAGACTCCTTGAGCTTCCAAATGATACCAAGAAACCATATATGTGCTTTGCAAATGGTTTGTGTAATGACCAAATCAAAACAGACAACTTGGCTCCTTCACAAGTCCAAAAAACTTGCTATTTTTGTAATGACACCTGCTCAGTGTTATGCTCAGTGTGACCAGCACACTTACAATTGGTCTAATTCCTTCTAGACATATTCAAGTAGCTTAACAAGCTTCCATTTGCAAGTGGAATGAGAGAAAATGATAAATCACACTTAGAGAAATCACTTTAGCAAAATAAGGTACACCCCCGACTTTTTTGGAGGCTTACAGTCACAGACTAGTGAGTACCTCGATTCAGATTTCTCCCAAATGGCTGAATGAAATCTTCTGAAATTTTGTATGCTTGTAGAAGACTTTGAGCTGGTTCCAATGAACTTTGAATCACTTGATTTGGTTGAGAAACCACTGAGATATGCCCTGTTGAAGTTGACAGACTTGAAGTATAAAACACAGAGAACCAGAGATGATGAATGTGTATATATCTATTGATTGATATGATTATACAAGCTCATTAGCATGACAAGCATAGCTAATTGAGGTGTGGTGGTGTAGGCTATGGAGTAGCACTAACACACACACAATTACAAGAGCAATAGGCCTCGGAAATGATGAAGGACACCCGCGACTTCTCAAGTACAACTTATATAGGAATGAGTGATAGTTTGAGTTCAAATTTGAATTCTTGGCTCCCTTCAATTACTCCTCTAAAAGTAGGGAGATATTCTCTCCACTAAATCATTATCTTTTCCACGACTAAATGAAGTAGGTAAGTGACTAAAGTGATTGCCAAGTCATATAGACTTTTACAAAGGGATAAAAAAGTAAGAACATCTAAGCATATGTTCATATGATCCTTGCTTCAAGTGAAGTCTTGATAAAGCTTTGTTCAAGCTAGTCTTCCATGATTTCAAGCCAATGTGTGAAGGCTTGATATGCACCAACAATAATGAGGGCCTCTCCCCTCATTTGTACTTGGTTAGGAGCTTGAGGAGCCTACTTCATGCTCTTGGCAAGCTCATTTTTAATCCACATGAGTTTACCCATTTCATGGTCTACTCATTTTGTGTCTCACACATTCTTTGTTTTGTGAGAGTACTTTACTTTTCATTTTGCTTCCGCATGCGTACTCTCTACATGGTATCAGAGGGCTAGGTAGAGGTCTTGGTGGTGCAGTTGGCGGTGATTTTGGTGGTGGTGGTGCTTGAGTTTGGTGGTGTTGCTCTCCACTCATTTTGGAGAAGCATTTTGCCATCACTTTTCTCTTTGAGGCTTCATTTCGCCTATTTGCCCACCCTCCCACCCATTTTCTTCATCGATTTGTTCACCTTTTACCCTCATTTTTCCTCCCCCCACCCTTGCTCTTGGATTTGTGGATGATCATCATAGTCAACACAAATGATTTTAGCACATATGATGCATCTCATCTTTTACAGTGTTTATAGACACTTTTGTGAAGTTTTTAGTTGTTCTCAGAACAGCATCATTCTTTAATGGTTTGCGCATTCCTTCCATAAGTAAATCGACCATTACTCTGTGTATTTTTTTTTACCTCAGCTCGACCAGTGTAGATCTTTGCTTGAGGAGCAGAATGCAGCTCCTTCAGCTAATGTTCAACCAATACAAAAATTCCCATTTGTGTACACCATAGAGCTGAGGTTTTGCTAATCTTCATTGTTGGTTCACGCTCTGAGTTCTAAAGTTGAATTCTACTGAGCGAATCAACACTCGTGAGCTCTCTTGGTCTCTACAGCAACAGCACCATTTTCTTTGCTCCTACAGAACACCTCTTAGAGCTCTATTCGCCATCTCGGACAATTTTACAGCAACAAGAAAGCTTTCCCTCATGACGTCATGGGTGCCGATAAGATAATGTTCGCCATCAAACACAGAGAAGGTAGTGAATTGGCAGAAATAGCGCATCTAGTCTTTGCACCGAGAGAGGAACAAAGACAGACTCTCACAGGTGATCACCATGTCGGACAGCTCCACATGTAGCTTGTCACTCTAACGGAGAGAGCTTGTCACTCTGACGGAGAGAGAGAGAGAGAGAGAGAGACAACCCGATATGCAGCTTCGCGAAAGCCCAAACTACAACGCGATCCTTCTCTAGGGCAATTGAGCAAAAGGAATCTAGAAGCATTTTTTTCTTCTCTCTCAGATTCATCCTCCAAGACCGATGATGTCATGAGCAGACAATAACTATTGGAGTGTTGTAGGTGCATGCATTGGATTTGCATAACTCAACTTATCTATATTCAAAGGTTATTTTGTGCTAGTTGCAAATACATCACTTTTATCAAGTTGTGAAATCATTTGGTAAATTCACATTGGCTCTCTATCATCGTACTCATTAAGGGCACACACTTTGTATTGATCAAACTCTTCGTCTTGTACCTTTCCCAAGGGTTTTAGCTCACCAATATTGGGTTCTAGACACTCCAAGTCCCCAAGGGTACCCACCTTGTAAGCACACTTTGTATTCGGGCAAGAGGTTACTTCTCAAGGGTACCACCACTTTATTTTGGCACACTCAAGGCACTAAGTGCCTCCCTCATTGTAACATCAAGAATATAAGAAGTGTTGTGTGTGTGTGCCTTGGGCGGCTACTCTAAGCCCCCATGTGTGTCTTGCTCTCTGCCAATGGGCTACTCTAGGCCCCCCCAACCCCCCATCTCCAGGGCATCTACTTCAACTGTTGTACGAGTGCAGGGCTACTTTAAGCCCCCCCTCCCCAAGGCATTTTTTTGAAGTGTGGCATTGATTCATTCATTTCTAGCTTTGCAATTATTTAAAGCAGCATTTTTGGCAAGAGATTTTAGAAGTGTTTCTAAACACTTTATATTCAAAGCATTGTAATGACCAAAAGTGAAGGTAGCTCATCATCCATGGCTAACTTCTTACCCTCTTTCACCCCTATTTTTATGCCTAAGGATGAACGCCTCAATGGACAAAATTACAATCTATGGAAAGATGTCATGCGCGCCTATCTCTACACGAATCTTCTTCATGAAGTCGTAGATGGGTCAGATCCCGAACCCAAGAGGGATACCAACTTAGACAATTGGCATCTGTGGAATGTCAAGCACAAAAGAGCTTTAGGTCAGTTGTTACTTGCTTGTGATGAACTAACGAAAGGACATATCACTGCCTGCAAGACATCAAAGGATGCTTGGGATACGTTAGCCGCTTTGTATGAAGACACGACCCCTTCGAAGATATATGCATTAGAGGCCGAGTTTCATCATTTGACAATTAGGCCACACGACACAATTACCAAGGTCATAGCCCAATTTGAAGACTACCAGCGTAAATTAGCACTATGTGGTAGGTAGATCTCTAGTGAAGACATGGCCATTAGGCTTCTTAACAAGTTACCTAAGTCATACGGGACATTTGTCACAACTTTGTATAATCGCGGCCAAGTCTTATCTTGAGAAGAGGTTCATCGACTATTGCTCCTTCACGACTCGCGAGCCAAATCGACTTCCTCACAAGAGTCCATAATGAAGGCCAAAGGCCCATTCAATAAGGGCAAAACCACATGTCATCAGGCTAGCAATGGATCTAAGCAAGGATCGCATAATTCATCAAAGAAGTTCACCTGTAATTTCTATGGAAAATCAGGACGCTTAGAAAAGTTTTGCTATAAAAAGAAACAATCATCGAAGGCTTCTACGTCTAGGCAAGCATCCAAAGGATCCCAACATAGATCCCACTGCTCTAGTGAGGAACTTTTTATCTCCACAGAAGCCAATGCCCTAATCACTTCTAGCTCCCTGCATGAGTGGATCTTTGATAGCGGAGCTACCTCCCATATGTGCAAAGACAAGGACTCCTTTCAGGAACTCCAAGAGCACACGGGAGAAGTCTATCTTGGCAACAACAAAAGCTTACCCATCAAAGGAAAAGTAAAAGTTCACATTACCAACAATGAGGGTGAATGCAAGTCTTTGTCCAATGTTCTTTTTGTTCCAAATTTATGTATGAATCTACTTTCCGTCAAGGCCATTACAGATAAGGACAAACAAGTATGGTTTGATAACACCTCAGTTAAGGTAGTTGATCCCCATACAAAGGATGTCATTGCTCAAGGTATAAAAGAAAAGGGCCTCTACAAGCTATCATGCTTTGTATCCAAAGAATCAAACTCAAGTTTGTGGCACTAGAGATTTGGCCACACTTCTTACTTATCAAAAATCTCTTCATCCCAACTTGTGAAGGGATTACCAAAGATCGAGCAACTTACTGATGTCTGCCAAGCTTGCACCCAAGGCAAGCAACACAGGGCCCCAGTTCCCAAGGAAGCTTCAACACGAGCGAGGAACCCACTAGCCCTCATCCACATGGACTTATGTGGACCTATGAACACCCCATCCTTGAATGGATCCCTCTACTTTTATCTTCTAGTAGATGACCACTCTCGCTTTATTTGGGTGTACTTTTTGAAGTCAAAGGCAGACACATTCTCTAAGTTTCAAACTTGGATCAAGGAAGTTGAGAATGAAGCTACAACTAAAGTTAAAACCATCTGATCAGATGGAGGTGGTGAATTTATCAATCATGACTTTGATAACTTTCTCAACCAGAAAGGGATCAAATGTCAAGCCACTCAGCCTCATACTCCATCCCAGAATGGAGTAACTGAAAGGAAGATACGCAGTGTGATGGAAATGGCACGAAGAATGCTTCATCACAAGGATGTACCCTACAAGTTTTGGGCAAAAGTTGTGCATACTACCCTTCACATTCTTAATCGAGGGTTTACAAGTGCTTTACACAACAAAACACCCTTCGAAGCCTATTATGGAAGAAAACCAAATGAGAAGTACTTTTGAGTCTTTGGTCGTGAAGCTTTTGTCCATGTACCAAAAGAAGATAGAAACAAGATACAATGAAAGCCCAAGAAACACATATTCATAGGCTACAATGACTAATCAAAGGCATACTGTCTATATGATATGGAAAACCACTCCATCACCATTTCAAAGGATGTGATCTTCAATGAAGCTTCCTCATACTCAAGAAAAGATTCAATTACAAGTTTTAGTCCACCTATCTACACTTCAAAGGGGGACTCAGTATTTCCGAACTCCAATGCAGAAGCAAGTACTTCACAACAACCACGCCGATCTCAAAGGCTTCTTGATAAGCGCCAATGCGAACAAAGTCATTATGTTAATTATGCTCTAATGCACCAGATTCAGCAAATTCCAGAGCCATCCAACTACAAAGAAGCTAAAGGCCAAACAGAGTGGGAAATAGCTATGAATGAGGAACTCAATGCAATAGCAAAGAACAAGACTTGGACATTAGTTCCCAAACCAACCAACCATCAAGTCATAGGAGTCAAGTGGATATACAAAGTCAATACAAGTCTGATGGCATTCTAGATAAATATAAGGCAAGATTAGTTGCTAAGGGATACAAGCAACAACATGGCATTCACTATGAAGAAGCATTTGCCCCTACTGCAAGATTCACAACCATAGGAATCATCTTAGCACTAAGTGCTCACTTTAAGTGGCCCATTTAACAGCTGGACGTCAAAAGTGCATTCCTAAATGGAGATCTTCAAGAAGAAGTATATGTTGAACAACCTGAAGGCTTCAAGATCAAAGGCAAAGAAGATCAAGTCTACAAGTTTCACAAGGCACTTTACGGACTCAAGCAAGCTCCTAGGGCCTTGTATGAAAAGATTCACAAGTTCTTTGAAGACAAGGAATTTCACAGAAGCAATGTTGATGCTAATCTCTACATCTATCAAAAGGAATCATTAGTAGCCATCATCATTCTCTATGTAGATGACTTGATCTTGACAGGCTCAGACGAAGAACGCATCCAGTTTATCATCACTCAACTTCATCTTGAGTACTCTATGACAGATCTTGGATTACTTCACAACTTCTTAGGTATGGAAGTTTGGCAAACAAAAGAAGGTATATTCCTCTCACAGAAGAAATACTGCTCTGATCTACTTTCCAGATATAACATGGACCAGTGTCGCTCAGTTTCTACACCACTTGATCCCAACATCAAGCTTACACTAGAGGACTCTTCATCACTTGTGGATGTGCATACCTATCGACAGCTTGTTGGCTCATTACTCTATCTTCCCAACACTAGACCAGATATTGCTAATGCAGTTGGTATACTCAATCAGTTTGCAGATCAACCTCGTCAAACTCATTGGGATGCTGCTCAGAGACTACTTCGCTACCTTGCCCTCACCCGACATCATGGTCTTTAGTACAGAGGGGGCATCGAACTCGCCGGATATTCAGATTCAGATAGGGCTGGTGATCCTGATTCTCGATGGTCTACTTCTGGGTATATATTCTTGCTTGGCTCAGGGCCTATCTCTTGGGCCAGTAAGAAGCAGCCTACAGTTGCACTATCATCTATCGAGGCTGAGTACCGAGCATCCAGCTTTGCAGCATGTGAGGCCATCCTCAAATCTTAAAGCATTTGGATTGCCTTTCATCATCAATCAAAGAGTAGAAGCAAAACTCTGATATGAGTCTGGAAGACCATTCAAAAAAGTCTACACAAGTGAACTATTTGGCAAGTCTTCATCAACAAAAATCAATTGCTCCTTCAAATCTTTGATCTTTGTCAAAAAATTGTCCATGGAATCTCATTCATTCATGTGCTCACTCTCCAACTACTTTTCTAGGTAAGCAACACGAGCCTCATTTCTTGCCTGGTATAAAGTGGTAAGTGTATCCCAAGCATCCTTTGCTACTGTGTAGGAGCGAATGTAAGGAGTAATGGCATGTTCGATAGACAAAGCTATCAATGCATATGCCTGAGCATCTCTGCCATCCCAACAAAGTTTCTCTACAATAGGTGTAGCAAGAACTGAAACACAAATAGGAACCAGGAGAACATCATCTTCAACGCCATATGCATCACCTTCAATAATTGTATTTGCAGTTATTGTAGGATGTTTTTCAACACCTTGTACAATATTCCATAGTCCTTTTGCAACTAATAGATTACACATCATATATGCCCATAATGGGCAATTAGTACCATCTAACTTATCCTCAACAACCAACAAACAGAATACATTACTAATTTCAACCATGGCCATTGACTAAAATGATTGTATCTTAAAAAGTTAAACAAAACTACCCTTTCAAGTTCTGTTAAACCTATAGCAGACTTCAAGAGGCTTATACTGGTGAATCAAAACATGTCTATATGTTTGGCACAAAAAGATGAGATTGCATGCACAAGCGCTATGATAGTATGTTCGAAGGCCAAAACGAGCTCATATCACAATTTTGACGCACGTTGCAAAGCTGTTTTGAAGTCTTAATCAGCTTTAGTATGCTCACCAATTTTCATGATATTCTGAGATTATGACGAGAGGGGTGTCGATGATGCCCTAGATGAAGCAGTGATCTGCTTACCAATTGTTGGAGTTTGAGGTTTGCAAAAGCACGTGAATAGCACAAGGAAGAAGAAGAAGCTTGGAGCACAACACACAATACTTTCCTATAGGAGTTATCATTGGCTCTCTATTTTATGTACTAGTTAGGTTACTTGGTTCCTCAGTCTCTCCCATTTTGTTAATTCTCTCAGATTGGTAAGTCACTAAGTACAAATTTCCTCGTTTATCTACATAGAAACCTCTTTCAAACTTCATAGCTAGTTTTTTGGTTTTTTTTTTGGGCTTTGGGTGTCCTAACCTACTCCAATGTTACTTCTTCTAAATCATAAACCCAAACTTCTCCACTTCCTAACCTAATCCTAAAAACTTATTACACACGCACATGCTAGGTGTATGAGAAAACAAGTGCAAGTGATTGATGACTTGCCACAATATTAAATTCATTCTTCACAATGACACCCTAACCATCACAGAGGCACCTTGACTTAGGTCCTCGTCCCCGACAATGGCACCAAAAACATCTGCTTCAAACTCACAAGGTGCTCTGCACTCGTGACAAGTGAGACTAGCTAGCCCTCAGATGCCAAACAAGTGCACATAGTGGTGGTTTGCACACATTAAATTATCAAACCGAGAGTATGATCCAATCAACTGCATGGAAACATTTTCTCTAGTGATGGTGGATTTGGGAAAGGGTCAATTAATGCATGCACAAGTGGATTTCCACCTCACATGATACCTTATACATGAAGGTGTGTGTCACGATATTGTTGACGACATGATTGCTCCTACTTCATCTACATTTGTATCCGCATGAGTGCATCTGCATTTTGTATCCAGGAGGCACTCCATTTCCAGTCTATTTCCATTTTATATTGTACTTCCTTTGTATTTGGGTACCTTGCCATTTGCTTCTACCAGTTGTATTCATTCTCCTTTTAGGAGACTTATCCCACATATGATGTACTTTTGAGAGCCCCTCCCAAATCTATATAAGGAGGGCCTCTCCCCTCATTTGTACTTGGTTAGGAGCTTGAGGAGCCTACTCCATGCTCTTGGCAAGCTCATTTCTAATCCACATGAGTTTACCCATTTCATGGTCTACTCATTTTGTGTCTCACACATTCTTTGTTTTGTGAGAGTACTTTACTTTTCATTTTGCTTCCGCATGCGTACTCTCTACATGGTATCAGAGCGCTAGGTAGAGGTCTTGGTGGTGCGGTTGGCGGTGATTTTGGTGGTGTTGGTGCTTGAGTTTGGTGGCGTTGCTCTCCACTCATTTTGGAGAAGCATTTTGCCATCACTTTGCTCTTTGAGGCTTCATTTCGCCTATTTGCCCACCCTCCCACCCATTTTCTTCATCGATTTGTTCACCTTTTACCCTCATTTTTCCTCCCCCCACCCTTGCTCTTGGATTTGTGGATGATCATCATAGTCAGCACAAATGATTTTACATATGATGCATCTCATCTTTTACAATGTTTATAGACACTTTTGTGAAGTTTTTAGTTGTTCTCAGAACAGCATCATTCTTTAATGGTCTGCGCATTCCTTCCGAAAGTAAATCGACCATTACTCTGTGTATTTTTTTTACCTCAGCTCGACCAGTGTAGATCTTTGCTTGAGGAGCGGAATGAAGCAGCTTCAACTAATGTGCAACCAATACAGAAGTTCCCATCTGTGTACACCGTAGAGCTAAGGTTTTGCTTATCTTCATTGTTGGTTCACGCTCTGAGTTCTAAAGTCCAATTCTACTGAGTGAATCAACACTCGTGAGCTCTCTTGGTCTCTACAGCAACAAAACCATTTTCTTTGCTCCTAACGAACACCTCTTAGAGCTCTATTCGCCATCTCGGACAATTTTATAGCAGCAAGCAAGCTTTCCCTTACGACGTCATGGGTGCCGATAAGATAATGTTTGCCATCAAAACACGGAGAAGGTAGTGAATTGGCAGAAATAGCGCATCTAGTCTTTGCACCAAGAGAGGAACAGAGACAGACTCTCACAGGTGATCACCATGTCGGACAACTCCACATGCAGCTTGTCACTCTGACAGGGAGAGAGAGAGAGAGAGAGAGAGAGAGAGAGAGAGAGAGAGAGAGAGAGAGAGAGAGAGAAACCGATATGCAGCTTCGCGTAAGCCCAGACTACAATGCGATTCTTCTCCAGGGCAATTGAGATCGTTCATGGTGAGAGCATTCCTGGTGTTGCTACTACTCTGCAACTGTCTTCTTCTGGTTCCTACCTCCTACGTCTGCATCACCAAGGTTCTAGTTGAGTCGAAAAGATTGAGGATGCAACCTGAAGCTGAAGGAGCTGAAGATGCTGGAAAAAGCTGACGCTTTTGTGCTAAAGAAGCTTTGAATGCATTGAGAAGCCAAGGAGTGAATGTTTTGGCTGTCGTGCCTCTTCTGCCTTTGCCTTGCTGCGGCAGTTGTGCACTGACGTGAAGCAGAAGACGGTCTCTCTCTAGCAGTACTCTCTACACCGCAACTACTGACAGCTCCTCTGGACCTTTGAAAGCCTTCACAAGCGTTCTCGAAGCTTACAGGTTATACCTCGCTCTACATTGTGGCCATTGTCGTTAGTGGCTATTGTGCTTTTCTCGAATATGTGTGTTGCACATTCCTACGAAGATCTTGGATCTTATTACTGTGGCACTGGTTCGCGTCTGTTATACACAGATGGCAGAGCGAAATAATGGGTGGCCAAAAATTGGAGATCATGTGCGCCTGAGGGAGTGACTCGATAGGTGGTCCTCAGCAAATGCGCGCCATCTCCCAGTCAGAGAAACAAACTATAGACGCGCACACAAGATTCTCTGCCAAATGCTTCAGGACACCCGATTGCGTTCCTTGTTTGGTGCAAGAGGATGAATCCCCTGCTCGGTTCAGATGATGTGCAAGGCCCACTTTCAGATTTCCTCGGTACAAAGAATCTGGAAGCATTTTTTTTTTCTCTCTCAGATTCATCCTCCAAGACCGATGATGTCATGAGCATACAATAACTATTGGAGTGTTGTAGGTGCATGCATTGGATTTGCATAACTCAACTTATCTATATTCAAAGGTTATTTTGTGCTAGTTGCAAATACATCACTTTTATCAAGTTGTGAAATCATTTGGTAAATTCACATTGGCTCTCTATCATCATACTCATTAAGGGCACACACTTTGTATTGATCAAACTCTTCATCTTGTACCTTTTCCAAGGGTTTTAGCTCACCAATACTGGGTCCTAGACACTCCAAGTGCCCAAGGGTACCCACCTTGTAAGCACACTTTGTATTCGGGCAAGAGGTTACTTCTCAAGGGTACCACCACTTTATTTTGGCACACTCAGGGCACTAAGTGCCTCCCTCATTGTAACATCAAGAATATAAGAAGTGTTGTGTGTGTGTGCCTTGGGCGGCTACTCTAAGCCCCCATGTGTGTCTTGCTCTTTGCCAATGGGCTACTCTAGGCCCCTCCAACCCCCCATCTCCAGGGCATCTACTTCAACTGTTGTACGAGTGCAGGGCTACTCTAAGCCCCCCCTCCCCAAGGCATTTTTTTGAAGTGTGGCATTGAGTCATTCATTTATAGCTTTGCAATTATTTAAAGCAACATTTTTGGCAAGAGATTTTAGAAGTGTTTCTAAACACTTTATATTCAAAGCATTGCAATGACCAAAAGTGAAGGTAGCTCATCATCCATGGCTAACTTCTTACCCTCTTTCACCCCCTATTTTTATGCCTAAGGATGAACACCTCAATGGACAAAATTACAATCTATGGAAAGATGTCATGCGCGCCTATCTCTACACGAATCTTCTTCATGAAGTCGTAGATGGGTCAGATCTCGAACCCAAGAGGGATACAAACTTAGACAATTGGCATGTGTGGAATGTCAAGCACAAAAGAGCTTTAGATTAGTTGTTACTTGCTTGTGATGAACTAACGAAAGGACATATCACTGCCTGCAAGACGTCAAAGGATGCTTGGGATACGTTAGCTGCTTTGTATGAAGACAAGACCCCTTCGAAGATATATGCATTAGAGGCCGAGTTTCATCATTTGACAATTAGGCCACACGACACAATTACCAAGGTCATAGCCCAATTTGAAGACTACCAGCGTAAATTAGCACTATGTGGTAGGTAGATCTCTAGTGAAGACATGGCCATTAGGCTTCTTAACAAGTTACCTAAGTCATACGAGACATTTGTCACAACTTTGTATAATCGCGGCCAAGTCTTATCTTGGGAAGAGGTTCGTCGACTATTGCTCCTTCACGACTCGGGAGCCAAATCGACTTCCTCACAAGAGTCTGCCATGAAGGCCAAAGGCCCATTCAATAAGGGCAAAACCACATGTCATCAGGCTAGCAATGGATCTAAGCAAGGATCGCATAATTCATCGAAGAAGTTCACCTGTAATTTCTGTGGAAAATGAGGACACTTAGAAAAGTTTTGCTATAAAAAGAAACAATCATCGAAGGCTTCTACGTCTAGGCAAGCATCCAAAGGATCCCAACATAGATCCCACTGCTCTAGTGAGGAACTTTTTATCTCCACAGAAGCCAATGCCCTAGTGACTTCTAGCTCCCTGCATGAGTGGATCTTTGATAGCGGAGCTACCTCCCATATGTGCAAACACAAGGACTCCTTTTAGGAACTCGAAGAGCACACAGGAGAAGTCTATCTTGGCAACCACAAAAGCTTACCCATCGAAGGAAAAGGAAAAGTTCACATTACCAACAATCAGGGTGAATGCAAGTCTTTGTCCAATGTTCTTTTTGTTCCAAATTTATGTATGAATCTACTTTCCGTCAAGGCCATTACAGATCAGGACAAACAAGTATGGTTTGATAACACCTCAATTAAGGTAGTTGATCCCCATACAAAGGATGTCATTGCTCAAGGTATAGAAGAAAAGGGCCTCTACAAGCTATCATGCTTTGTATCCAAAGAATCAAACTTAAGTTTGTGGCCCCAGAGATTTGGCCACACTTCTTACTTATCAAAAATCTCTTCATCCCAACTTGTGAAGGGAGTGCTAAAGATTGAGCAACTTACTGATGTCTCCCAAGCTTGCACCCAAGGCAAGCAACACAGGGCCCCAGTTCCCAAGGAAGCTTCAACACGAGCGAGGAACCCACTAGCCCTCATCCACATGGACTTATGTGGACCTATGAACACCCCATTGTTGAATGGATCCCTCTACTTTTAAATCTAGTAGATGACCACTCTCGCTTTATTTGGGTGTACTTTTTGAAGTCAAAGGCAGACACATTCTCTAAGTTTCAAACTTGGATCAAGGAAGTTGAGAATGAAGCTTCAACTAAAGTTAAAACCATCTGATCAGATGGAGGTGGTGAATTTATCAATCATGACTTTGATAACTTTCTCAACTAGAAAGGGATCAAATGTCAAGCCACTCAGCCTCATACTCCATCCCAGAATGGAGTGGCTGAAAGGAAGATACGCAATGTGATGGAAATGGCACGAACAATGCTTCATCACAAGGATGTACCCTACAAGTTCTGGGCAAAAGCTGTGCATACTGCCGTTCACATTCTTAATTGAGGTTTACAAGTGCTTTACACAACAAAACACCCTTCGAAGCCTATTATGGAAGAAAACCAAATGAGAAGTACTTTCTAGTCTTTGGTAGTGAAGCTTTTGTCCATGTACCAAAAGAAGATAGAAACAAGTTACAATCAAAGTCCAAGAAACACATATTCATAGGCTACAATGACTAATCAAAGGCATACCGTCTATATGATATGGAAAACCACTCCATAACCATTTCGAAGGATGTGATCTTCAATGAAGCTTCCTCATACTCAAGAAAAGATTCAAGTACAAGTCTTAGTCCACCTATCTACACTTCAAAGGGGTACTCAATATTTCCGAACTCCAACGCAAAAGCAAGTACTTCACAACAACCACGCCGATCTCAAAGGCTTCTTGATAAGCGCCAATGCGAAAAAAGTCATTATGTTAATTATGCTCTAATGCACCAAATTCAGCAAATTCCAGAGCCATCCAACTACAAAGAAGCTAAAGGCCAAACAGAGTGGGAAATAGCTATGAACGAGGAACTTGATGCAATAGCAAAGAACAAGACTTGGACATTAGTTCCCAAACCAACCAACCATCAAGTCATAGGAGTCAAGTGGATATACAAAGTCAATACAAGTCTGATGGCATTCTAGATAAATATAAGGCAAGATTAGTTGCTAAGGGATACAAGCAACAACATGGCATTGACTATGAAGAAACCTTTGCCCCTACTGCAAGATTCACAACCATAAGAATCGTCTTAGCAGTAAGTGCTCACTTTAAGTGGCCCATTTAACAGCTGGACATCAAAAGTGCATTCCTAAATGGAGATCTTCAAGAAGAAGTATATGTTGAACAACCTGAAGGCTTCAAGATCAAAGGCAAAGAAGATCAAGTCTACAAGTTTCACAAGGCACTTTACGGACTCAAGCAAGCTCCTAGGGCCTTGTATGAAAAGATTCACAAGTTCTTTGAAGACAAGGAATTTCATAGAAGCAATGTTGATGCTAATCTCTACATCTATCAAAAGGAATCATTAGTAGCCATCATCATTCTCTATGTAGATGACTTGATCTTGACAGGCTCAAACGAAGAACGCATCCAGTTTATCATCACTCAACTTCATCTTGAGTACTCTATGACAGATCTTGGATTACTTCACAACTTCTTAGGTATGGAAGTTTGGCAAACAAAAGAAGGTATATTCCTCTCACAGAAGAAATACTCCTCTGATCTACTTTCCAGATATAACATGGACCAGTGTCGCTCAGTTTCTACACCACTTGATCCCAACATCAAGCTTACACTAGAGGACTCTTCATCACTTGTGGATGTGCATACCAATCGATAGCTTGTTGGCTCATTGCTCTATCTTGCCAACACTAGACCAGATATTGCTTATGCAGTTGGTATACTCTGTCAGTTTGCACATCAGCCTTGTCAGACTCATTGGGATGCTGCTCAGAGACTACTTCGCTACCTTGCCCTCACCCGACATCATGGTCTTTGGTACAGAGGGGGCATCGAACTCGCCGGATATTCAGATTGAGATTGGGCTGGTGATCCTAATTCTCGATGGTCTATTTCTGGGTATATATTCTTGCTTGGCTCAGGACCTATCTCTTGGGCTAGTAAGAAGCAGCCTACAGTTGCACTATCATCTATCGAGGCTGAGTACCGAGCATCCAGCTTTGCAGCATGTGAGGCCATCCTCAAATCTTAAAGCATTTGGATTGCCTTTCATCATCAATCAAAGAGTAGAAGCAAAACTCTGATATGAATCTGGAAGACCATTCAAAACAGTCTACACAAGTGAACTATTTGGCAAGTCTTCATCAACAAAAATCAACTGCTCCTTAAAATCTTTGATCTTTGTCAAAAAATTGTCCATGGAATCTCATTCATTCATGTGCTCACTCTCCAACTACTTTTGGAGGTAAGCAACACGAGCCTCATTTCTTGCCTGGTATAAAGTGGTAAGTGTATCCCAAGCATCCTTTGCTACTATGTAGGAGCGAATGTAAGGAATAATGGCATGTTCGATAGACAAGTCTATCAATGCATATGCCTGAGCATCTCTGCCATCCCAACGAAGTTTCTCTAAAATAGGTGTAACAAGAACTGAAGCACAAATAGGAACCAGGAGAACATCATCTTCAATGCCATCTACATCACCTTCAATAATTGTATTTGCAGTTATTGTAGGATGTTTTTCAACACCTTGTACAATATTCCATAGTCCTTTTGCAACTAATAGATTACACATCATATATGCCCATAATGGGCAATTGGTACCATCCAACTTATCCTCAACAACCAACAAACAGAATACATTACTAATTTCAACCATGGCCACTGACTAAAATGATTGTATCTTAAAAAGTTAAACAAAACTACCCTTTCAAGTTCTGTTAAACCTATAGGAGACTTCAAGAGGCTTATACTGGTGAATCAAAACATGTATATATGTTTGGCAGAAAAAGATGAAATTGCATGCACAAGCGCTATGATAGTATGTTCGAAGGCCAAAACGAGCTCATATCACAATTTTGACACACGTTGCAAAGCTGTTTTGAAGTCTTAATCAGCTTGAGTATGCTCACCAATTTTCATGATATTCTGAGATTATGACCAGAGGGGTGTCGATGATGCCCTAGATGAAGCAGTGATCTGCTTACCAATTGTTGGAGTTTGAGGTTGCAAAAGCACGTGAATAGCACAAGGAAGAAGAAGAAGCTTGGAGCACAACACACAATACTTTCCTATAGGAGTTATCATTGGCTCTCTATTTTCTGTACTAGTTAGGTTACTTGGTCACTCAGTCTCTCCCATTTTGTTAATTCTCTCAGATTGGTAAGTCACTAAGTACAAATTTCCTCGTTTATCTACATAGAAACCTCTTTCAAACTTCATAGCTAGTTTTTTGTTTTTTTATTTGGGCTTTGGGTGTCCTAACCTACTCCAACGTACTTCTTCTAAATCATAAACCCAAACTTCTCCACTTCCTAACCTAATCCTAAAAACTTATTACACACGCACATGCTAGGTGTATGAGAAAACAAGTGCAAGTGATTGATGAATTGCCACAATATTAAATTCATTCTTCACAATGACACCCTAACCATCACATAGGCAGCTTGACTTAGGTCCTCGTCCCCGACAATGGCACCAAAAACATCTGCTTCAAACTCACAAGGTTCTCTGCACTCGTGACAAGTGAGACTAGCTAGCCCTCAGATGCCAAACAAGTGCGCATAGTGGTGGTTTGCACACATTAAATTATCAAACCGAGAGTATGACCCAATCAACTGCATGGAAACATTTTCTCTAGTGATGGTGGATTTGGGAAAGGGTCAAGTAATGCATGCACAAGTGGATTTCCACCTCACATGATACCTTATACATGAAGGTGTGTGTCACGATATTGTTGACGACATGATTGCTCCTACTTCATCTACATTTGTATCCGCATGAGTGCATCTCCATTTTGTATCTAGGAGGCACTCCATTTCCAGTCTATTTCCATTTTATATTGTACTTCCTTTGTATTTGGGTACCTTGCCATTTGCTTCTACCAGTTGTATTCATTCTCCTTTCAGGAGACTTATCCCACATATGATGTACTTTTGAGAGCCCCTCCCAAATCTATATAAGGAGGGCCTCTCCCCTCATTTGTACTTGGTTAGGAGCTTGAGGAGCCTACTCCATGCTCTTGGCAAGCTCATTTCTAATCCACATGAGTTTACCCATTTCATGGTCTACTCATTTTGTGTCTCACACATTCTTTGTTTTGTGAGAGTACTTTACTTTTCATTTTGCTTCTGCATGCGTACTCACTACATGGTATCAGAGCGCTAGGTAGAGGTCTTGGTGGTGTGGTTGGCGGTGATTTTGGTGGTGGTGGTGCTTGAGTTTGGTGGTGTTGCTCTCCACTCATTTTGGAGAAGCATTTTGCCATTATTGTGCTCTTTGAGGCTTCATTTCGCCTATTTGCCCACCCTCCCACCCATTTTCTTCATCAATTTGTTCACCTTTTACCCTCATTTTTCCTCCCCCCACCCTTGCTCTTGGATTTGTGGATGATCATCATAGTCAGCACAAATGATTTTACATATGATGCATCTCATCTTTTACAGTGTTTATAGACACTTTTGTGAAGTTTTTAGTTGTTCTCAGAACAACATCATTCTTTAATGGTCTGCGCATTCCTTCCAAAAGTAAATCGACCATTACTCTGTGTATTTTTTTTACCTCAGCTCGACCAGTGTAGATCTTTGCTTGAGGAGCGGAATGAAGCAGCTTCAACTAATGTGCAACCAATACAGAAATTCCCATCTGTGTACACCGTAGAGCTGAGGTTTTGCTTATCTTCATTGTTGGTTCACGCTCTGAGTTCTAAAGTCCAATTCTACTGAGTGAATCAACACTCGTGAGCTCTCTTGGTCTCTACAGCAACAACACCATTTTCTTTGCTCCTACAGAACACCTCTTAGAGCTCTATTCGCCATCTCGGACAATTTTACAGTAGCAAGCAAGCTTTCCCTTACGACGTCATGGGTGCCGATAAGATAATGTTCACCATCAAAACACGGAGAAGGTAGTGAATTGGCTGAAATAACGCATCTAGTCTTTGCACCAAGAGAGGAACAGAGACAGACTCTCACAGGTGATCACCATGTCGGACAGCTCCACATGGAGCTTGTCACTCTAACAGGGAGAGAGAGAGAGAGAGAGAGAGAGACAACCCGATATGCAGCTTCGCGTAAGCCCAGACTACAATGCGATCCTTCTCCAGGGCAATTGAGATCGCGCACGGTGAGAGCATTCCTGGTTTTGCTGCTACTCTGCAACTGTCTTCTTCTGGTCCCTACCTCCTACGTCTGCATCACCAAGGTTCTAGTTGAGTAGAAAAGATTGAGGATGCAACCTGAAGCTGAAGGAGCTGAAGATGCTAAAAAAAGCTGACGCTTTTGTGGTAAAGAAGCTCTGAATGCATTGAGAAGCCAAGGAGTGAATGTTTTGGTTGTCGCACCTGTTCTGCCTTCGTCTTGCTGCGGTAGCTGTGCACTGTCACGAAGCAGAAGACGGTCTCTCTCTAGCAGTACTCTCTACACCGCAACTATTGATAGCTCCTCTACAGCTTAGAAAGCCTGCACAAGCGTTCTCGAAGTTTACAGGTTATACCTCGCTCTACATTGTGGCCATTATCGCTAGTGGCTACTGTGCTTGTCTCGAATATGTGCGTTGCACATTCCTGCGAAGATCTTGGATCTTATTACTGTGGCACTGGTTCGCGTCTGTTATACACAAATGGCAGAGCGAAATAATGGGTGGCCAAAAATTGGAGATCCTGTGCGCCTGAGGGAGTGACTCGATAGGTGGTCCTCAGCAAATGCGTGCCATCTCCCAGTCAGAGAAACAAACTATAGACGTGCACACAAGATTCTCTGCCAAATGCTTCAGGACACCCGATTGCGTTCCTTGTTTGGTGCAAGAGGATGAATCCCCTGCTCGGTTCAGATGATGTGCAAGGCCCACTTTCAGATTTCCTCGGTACAAAGAATCTGGAAGCGTTTTTTTTTTCTCTCTCAGATTCATCCTCCAAGACCGATGATGTCATGAGCAGACAATAACTATTGGAGTGTTGTAGGTGCATGCATTGGATTTGCATAACTCAACTTATCTATATTCAAAGGTTATTTTGTGCTAGTTGCAAATACATCACTTTTATCAAGTTGTGAAATCATTTGGTAAATTCACATTGGCTCTCTATCATCGTACTCATTAAGGGCACACACTTTGTATTGATCAAACTCTTCGTCTTGTACCTTTCCCAAGGGTTTTAGCTCACCAATATTGGGTCCTAGACACTCCAAGTCCCCAAGGGTACCCACCTTGTAAGCACACTTTGTATTCAAGCAAGAGGTTACTTCTCAAGGGTACCACCACTTTATTTTGGCACACTCAGGGCACTAAGTGCCTCCCTCATTGTAACATCAAGAATATAAGAAGTGTCGTGTGTGTGTGCCTTGGGCGGCTACTCTAAGCCCCCATGTGTGTCTTGCTCTTTGCCAATGGGCTACTCTAGGCCCCTTAAACCCCCCATCTCCAAGGCATCTACTTCAACTATTGTAGGAGTGCAGGGCTACTCTAAGCCCCCCCTCCCCAAGGCATTTTTTTGAAGTGTGGCATTGAGTCATTCATTTATAGCTTTGCAATTATTTAAAGCAGCATTTTTGGTAAGAGATTTTAGAAGTGTTTCTAAACACTTTATATTCAAAGCATTGTCATGACCAAAAGTGAAGGTAGCTCATCATCCATGGCTAACTTCTTACCCTATTTCACCCCTATTTTTATGCCTAAGGATGAACGCCTCAATGGACAAAATTACAATCTATGGAAAGATGTCATGCGCGCCTATCTCTACACGAATCTTCTTCATGAAGTCGTAGATGGGTCAGATCCCGAACCCAAGAGGGATACCAACTTAGACAATTGGCATCTGTGGAATGTCAAGCACAAAAGAGCTTTAGGTCAGTTGTTACTTGCTTGTGATGAACTAACGAAAGGACATATCACTGCTTGCAAGACGTCAAAGGATGCTTGGGATACGTTAGCCACTTTGTATGAAGACAAGACCCCTTCGAAGATATATGCATTAGAGGCCGAGTTTCATCATTTGACAATTAAGCCACACGACACAATTACCAAGGTCATAGCCCAATTTGAAGACTACCAGCGTAAATTAGCACTATGTGGTAGGTAGATCTCTAGTGAAGACATGGCCATTAGGCTTCTTAACAAGTTACCTAAGTCATACGAGACATTTGTCACAACTTTGTATAATCGCGGCCAAGTCTTATCTTGGGAAGAGGTTCGTTGACTATTGCTCCTTCACGACTCGCGAGCCAAATCGACTTCCTCACAAGAGTCCGCCATGAAGGCCAAAGGCCCATTCAATAAGGGCAAAACCACATGTCATCAGGCTAGCAATGGATCTAAGCAAGGATCGCATAATTCATCGAAGAAGTTCACCTGTAATTTCTGTGGAAAATCAGGACACTTAGAAAAGTTTTGCTATAAAAAGAAACAATCATCGAAGGCTTCTACGTCTAGGCAAGCATCCAAAGGATCCCAACATAGATCCCATTGCTCTAGTGAGGAACTTTTTATCTCCACAAAAGCCAATGCCCTAGTGACTTCTAGCTCCCTGCATGAGTGGATCTTTGATAGCGGAGCTACCTCCCATATGTGCAAAGACAAGGACTCCTTTTAGGAACTCGAAGAGCACACGAGACTAGTCTATCTTGGCAACAACAAAAGCTTACCCATCGAAGGAAAAGGAAAAGTTCACATTACCAACAATGAGGGTGAATGCAAGTCTTTGTCCAATGTTCTTTTTGTTCCACATTTATGTATGAATCTACTTTCCGTCAAGGCCATTACAGATAAGGACAAACAAGTATGGTTTGATAACACCTGAGTTAAGGTAGTTGATCCCCATACAAAGGATGTCATTGCTCAAGGTATAGAAGAAAAGGGCCTCTACAATCTATCATGCTTTGTATCCAAAGAATCAAACTCAAGTTTGTGGCACCAGAGATTTGGCCACACTTCTTACTTATAAAAAATCTCTTCATCCCAACTTGTGAATGGATTGCTAAAGATCGAGCAACTTACTGATGTCTCCCAAGCTTGCACCCAAGGCAAGCAACACAGGGCCCCAGTTCCCAAGGAAGCTTCAACACGAGCGAGGAACCCACTAGCCCTCATCCACATGGACTTATGTGGACCTATGAACACCCCATCCTTGAATGGATCCCTCTACTTTTATCTTCAAGTAGATGATCACTCTCGCTTTATTTGGGTGTACTTTTTGAAGTCAAAGGCAGACACATTCTCTAAGTTTCAAACTTGGATCAAGGAAGTTGAGAATGAAGCTTCAACTAAAGTTAAAACCATCAGATCAGATGGAGGTGGTGAATTTATCAATCATGACTTTGATAACTTTCTCAACTAGAAAGGGATCAAACATCAAGCCACTCAGTCTCATACTCCATCCCAGAATGGAGTAGCTGAAAGGAAGATACGCAGTGTGATGGAAATGGCACGAATAATGCTTCATCACAAGGATGTATCCTAAAAGTTCTGGGCAAAAGCTGTGCATACTGCCGTTCACATTCTTAATTGAGGGTTTACAAGTGCTTTACACAACAAAACACCCTTCGAAGCCTATTATGGAAGAAAACCAAATGAGAAGTACTTTCGAGTCTTTGGTAGTGAAGCTTTTGTCCATGTACCAAAAGAAGATAGAAACAAGTTACAATTAAAGTCCAAGAAACACATATTCATAGGCTACAATGACTAATCAAAGGCATACCGTCTATATGATATGGAAAACCACTCCATCACCATTTCGAAGGATGTGATCTTCAATGAAGCTTCCTCATACTCAAGAAAAGATTCAAGTACAAGTCTTAGTCCACCTATCTACACTTCAAAGGGGGACTCAGTATTTCCGAACTCCAACGCAAAAGCAAGTACTTCACAACAACCACGCCGATCTCAAAGGCTTCTTGATAAGCGCCAATGCGAACAAAGTCATTATGTTAATTATGCTCTAATGCACCAAATTCAGCAAATTCCAGAGCCATCCAACTACAAAGAAGCTAAAGGCCAAACAGAGTGGGAAATAGCTATGAACGAGGAACTTGATGCAATAGCAAAGAACAAGACTTGGACATTAGTTCCCAAACCAACCAACCATCAAGTCATAGGAGTCAAGTGGATATACAAAGTCAATACAAGTCTGATGGCATTCTAGATAAATGTAAGGCAAGATTAGTTGCTAAGGGATACAAGCAACAACATGGCATTGACTATGAAGAAACCTTTGCCCCTACTGCAAGATTCACAACCATAGGAATCGTCTTAGCACTAAGTGCTCACTTTAAGTGGCCCATTTAAGAGCTGGACGTCAAAAGTGCATTCCTAAATGGAGATCTTCAAGAAGAAGTATATGTTGAACAACCTGAAGGCTTCAAGATCAAAGGCAAAGAAGATCAAGTCTACAAGTTTCACAAGGCACTTTACGGACTCAAGCAAGCTCCTAGGGCCTTGTATGAAAAGATTCACAAGTTCTTTGAAGACAAGGAATTTCACAGAAGCAATGTTGATGCTAATCTCTACATATATCAAAAGGAATCATTAGTAGCCATCATCATTCTCTATGTAGATGACTTGATCTTGACAGGCTCAGACGAAGAACGCATCCAGTTTATCATCACTCAACTTCATCTTGAGTACTCTATGACAGATCTTGGATTACTTCACAACTTCTTAGGTATGGAAGTTTGGCAAACAAAAGAAGGTATATTCCTCTCACAGAAGAAATACTCCTCTGATCTACTTTCCAGATATAACATGGACCAGTGTCGCTCAGTTTCTACACCACTTGATCCCAACATCAAGCTTACACTGGAGGACTCTTCATCACTTGTGGATGTGCATACCTATCGACAGCTTGTTGGCTCATTACTCTATCTTGCGAACACTAGACCAGATCTTGCTTATGCAGTTGGTATACTCAGTCAGTTTGCACATCAGCCTCGTCAGACTCATTGGGATGCTGCTCAAAGACTACTTCGCTACCTTGCCCTCACCCAACATCATGGTCTTTGGTACAGAGGGGGCATCGAACTCGCCGGATATTCAGATTCAGATTGGGCGGGTGATCTTGATTCTCGACGGTCTACTTCTGGGTATATATTCTTGCTTGGCTCAAGACCTATGTCTTGGGCCAGTAAGAAGCAGCCTACAGTTGCACTATCATTTATCGAGGCTGAGTACCGAGCATCCAGCTTTGCAGCATGTGAGGCCATCCTCAAATATTAAAGCATTTGGATTTCCTTTCATCATCAATCAAAGAGTAGAAGCAAAACTCTAATATGAATCTAGAAGACCATTCAGAAACAGTCTACACAAGTGAACTATTTGGCAAGACTTCATCAACAAAAATCAACTGCTCCTTCAAATCTTTGATCTTTGTCAAAAAATTGTCTATGGAATCTCATTCATTCATGTGCTCACTCTCCAACTACTTTTGGAGGTAAGCAACACGAGCCTCATTTCTTGCCTAGTATAAAGTGGTAAGTGTATCCCAAGCATCCTTTGCTATTGTGTAGGAGCGAATGTAAGGAATAATGGCATGTTCGATAGACAAGGCTATCAATGCATATGCCTGAGCATCTCTGCCATCCCAACGAAGTTTCTCTACAATAGGTGTAGCAAGAACTGGAGCACAAATAAGAACCTGGAGAACATCATCTTCAACTCCATCTGCATCACCTTCAATAATTGTATTTGCAGTTATTGTAGGATGTTTTTCAACACCTTGTACAATATTCCATAGTCCTTTTGCAACTAATAGATTACACATCATATATGCCCATAATGGGCAATTGGTACCATCCAACTTATCCTCAACAACCAACAGACACAATACATTACTAATTTCAACCATGGCCACTGACTAAAATGATTGTATCTTAAAAAGTTAAACAAAACTACCCTTTCAAGTTCTGTTAAACCTATAGCAGACTTCGAGAGGCTTATACTAGTGAATCAAAACATGTATATATGTTTGGCACAAAAAGATGAAATTGCATGCACAAGCACTATGATAGTGTGTTCGGAGGCCAAAACGAGCTCATATCACAATTTTGACACACGTTGCAAAGCTGTTTTGAAGTCTTAATCAGCTTGAGTATGCTCACCATATCTTTTGTGTTACTGTAAATCAAAGACATGAATGGACACATCAACCATGTAAAGTCAACAAACAGAAGCTTGCAAGCATTAGTGGCAATAGATGAAGAACAAACCTATGAATGTAGACAAATGTTCAAACAACAAAGGGAACTTGTACAAGCACATTTATGAGTATGCTCATCTCATACGAGTAGTAGAGGATTTGATACATTCAACTATAATTCTATAAGTATATTTATATTTTGATTATTCATTCAAATATTTGTTTTGTTAATGTAAAATTTTGCAATGGGATAAACTCTAATTGTGATGTCTCAGGTTATCATTACGATATTGCAAGTGATATTTTTGGTTATGGTTATGCTATCGAGGGTCATGTTTATGGTTGTCATTTTGGAGGTTCTAGATACATTTATGGAGATGTTTATCATGAATTGCTTTTTTTTAATGATGTGTTTTTGCCATACATTCTAAAAGTATAATTCATGTTATGGTTTTGGTTATGGTTAGAATTCTCCAAGAGACGTTATGTTTACGTTTATGATTATGATGTTGTAGGTCATGGTCATTCTGTACGTTTTATATACATCTATGTTAAAGTTTATTATAGTCAATGCAGGTTTTAGATATATCGATGGCAAAGTTTAACATGGTCAATGTTGTGTGCCATGATGAACGTTTATCCTTATCATTCTATAGGTTTTAGATGTATGTGTGCTAGAGTTTAACATTTACTGCAACTTTGTAATGATGTATTGTAATCGGGCAAGATTTCATCTGATTGTATGCCAGCCCCCCCCAAAAAAAAGGGGTCTTAGCACCCTTTCTTTTCGTCCTTAAGAGCTCACTGCTCCAGTTTCACCCTCATTTCATCTTTGTCGATCAGAAAAAATTTCAGCCTTCAAATTTCAGCCCTCCAAATTTCAGCCTCCAAAATTCAGCCTCCAAATTTCAGCCTTCAAAATTCAGCCTCCAAATTTCAGCCTTCAAATTTCAGCCTTCAAATTTCAGCCCTCCAAATTTCAGCCTTCAAATTTCAGCCCTCCAAATTTCAGCCTCCAAATTTCAGCCTTCAAAATTCAGCCTGCAAATTTCAGCCTGCAAATTTCAGCCCTCTAAATTTCAGCCCTCCAAATTTCAGCCTCCAAAATTCAGCCTCCAAATTTCAGCCTTCAAAATTCAGCCTCCAAATTTCAGCCTTCAAATTTTAGCCTTCAAAATTCAGCCTCCAAATTTCAGCCTTCAAAATTAGGCTCCAAATTTCAGCCTTCAAATTTCAACCCTCCAAAATTCAGCCTTCCAAAATTCAGCCTCCAAAATTCAGCCCTCAAGATTTGTCCTTCAAAATTTGTCCCTAAGTCAAAATTTGTCCTCGGCGTCAGAAACAAGTCAGAATCAAGTCGGCTATCAGATTTGTGATGAGTGTTGATTCATGAAAGAGTCTCGCATTCAAGGCCATATTCCGAAGTCTTTAGGCGCTTTTGAGTCAGTTGGTTGTCAATACCAGAATTAGACCACCTACCCAAAATTAGCCAGCTCTCACTCCACTTTCCCTCACTTTTGTCAGATCGGCGCAAACGGAGATGGTGCAGTAAATGATGGGATTCGGTGGAAGCCACTTTCTTGGCCGCGCGTGTGCAGTGAACAGTGATGGTGCCTTAAATGATGGAATCTAGCAGAAGTCTCTCTCTTGGCTCGAAGATCTATATAAGAAGTAGTTTGCACTCGTTTAAAAAACACATATACATACATACGTACAGACGGTCAGAGATATATAACGAAGGGTCCATTCGAAAGGATATACAGAGATTTAGGAAGCTGAGGGATACACTCACTGTCGTCTCTCTGTGATTCTAGCTTTTGTCAATTTGGGTCTACTTGTGTTACTGTGGTATTCTTCAGAGTGTTCTAATTAGGCTTCTCCTTGATTATTCTCTGCTCACTGATGTGATTTTGCCCACTGTAGAAGAAGCTTCTCTGTTGGAGAATATACAGAGTGAGAGCTTCAGTGTTGGGGGCAGTCGGCATGACAATGAGATTGGATATACTGGGATAGTCACTTGTAAGCTGGAGTTCATAGCATCATATACCACACTTGCATACCTTCTATATGTTTGTATACTTTCTCTGTGTTGAGATGTCGTAGTTCATCTTTCGAGTGATCGGACCTTTTGTACTGTTAACAATTTTATTGTTTTGTGAACTAGCTCAATTTTTTCAATCTTGGTCGAATTGGCCTTTTTCAGCATCTTTGTAACACTCTGACTGTTTCTTGTAGTGTCTTCTCAAGTAGTACCTCACACAATGATGTTATAGGGTATACTTCCCTAAGGAGAACCTCCCTTGAGTAGAAGGAGTACTGGAAGTATAGACCCGGTTATCCCCTCTACAGTTTGGCATGCACGGTGGGACCCTTGCATTTTTGTGTGAGGTAATTAGTGCAGTATAGAGTGTGTCACACTATTCTTGGTTTTTTGCATCCTGTGAGGAGGACATTAGATTTTTCTCATCTATGAGTTCATATCGAGTGGTGGTCTATGACTCATACCCGATCTCATAAGGGGGGATCTTTGAGTCCAGTTAAAACATCCATCAAGAGCTACCATAGAAGAACTGTTCATTATACCCCTCCTAGGGTACCTCCCAACCCTCTTCCACTTCCGGTTGGCTCTTCATCTTCATCTTCATCCTCATCATTAGAGGAACTACTTGCCCACAACAATAGCACAAGGAGAATGGCAGATGATTTAGCCGCACTTCTATCTCGAATCAACATAAAATTTCCAACCTTCAAAGGAGCTTCTCATGAGGACCCAGATGACCATGTGCGAAGGTTTTTATCCTTGTGCAAGAGCAGGAGGCTACAGAACCAACATGACGCTTTTCTAGCCCTCTTTCCAGCTACCTTGGAGAGTGTTGCTAATAGATGGTTCAGCCAATATGCTGAAGGACACTTTGCAACATGGGAAGCCTTAAGGGCAGCCTTCAACAACACCTTCAGACCAAGTAACTCCACTAAACGGACCCTTGATAATTTAGAAAATCTTAAGCTTCAGCTCGGGGAATCGTTCCTTGAGCTAATGACTAGAGTAAAATCTCTAGTAGCCAAGCTCCTTGCCCAACCTGGAGACTTCTTGGTTAAGAAGTGGGTGGAAAAAGCCCTCCCAAAATCCTCTCAGCAAAAACTGAGGGAACTATTATGACCAGATGCAACACTGGATGATTTTGTTGCAGCTGCATCACGCATTGAGGCAACTAGGCTACATTTCGAAGGAGATACTCAACCAAATTATGCATCACACTTAGATCCTATTGAGCAACTCAGGAAGGAGTTGGAAGCTTTAAGAATGCAGCAGAGTCAACAAGAAGAGAAGGTCATACCACCACCATCGCGCCACAATGTTGATGAAGTAGCTCAACTTTGTCATGAGTTAGAAGATTTGCGCACTACACAGGACATACGAAGGCAGGCTTGGTGTACAATATGTAGCAAAAATGGACATTCAAATGTTAATCAAGGTGAGCTGTCAATTCTGTGGCAAGGATGGTCATGAAGCAAGAGACTGCTACTACCTCAAGGGAGTACAACAGCATGGTAACCCTCATGTTCTTGATTCGTATTATGCTAGTACTTCAAATGCACCTAATAGAGAAGAGACCCATCTAACTCGGCCTAGATATAATAGGCCACTGATGTGTTATCGCTGTGGTGAGTATGGCCATATGCAGAACAGGTGTTCTCTACCAGAAGGTGCACCTCCCTGTCAGCATTGTCCAGATGCCAAGGATCACTATACCAGAGATTGCCCAAGAAGCCGCCCTACTCCAATTCACATGATTGCAGTCTCCCCACAAGTAAAAGGTATGACCACTCAGTCTTATGTTGTTTCATCTTCTTCAGTGCCCATGATGACTAGAGCCAGGCAAGCGGTAACCTGTAGAGAGGAACAAGAGGGACTCAAACATAGAGATGAGGAAAAGAAGGCTGGTTGGAAGGGCCAAGCAGACATTGAAGGAGCTTATGATATGGTGACTACTTCCCTTAAGGACCAACCTGCAAGCTCTCAGGAAGACACACAAGAGGTTAAGATTGAGGAAATCTTGAAAGGTATTCATCACAAAGTTAGTTTGTACCAACTCATAAAAATGGATTCGAAAGTAAGAAGTGATTTATTGAAAGTTATACACTCGGCCTATTTAAGCCCACCACCAAGTGTAGATGGTTTCATGGTTGACTTTCCGCCCGCACCCTTGGTAGACTATCAAAGCTCAAGGCTATCTGTGTTCATAAATGATGAAGGTCTGACTGGCGTCATTATAGATGAAGGCTCTGACATCAATCTGATGCCTGATTTTACAATGAAGAAACTCAAACTAAACCTAACCAAGGCAGCACCCTTCACTGTCACATTAGCAGATCAGCATCGTGTTATGCCCCTCGGCATCATTGAGAAGGTACACATGTCTGTACAAGGTTGTCAATTCCTCCTGGATTTTGTTGTGATTGCCCTGCCACAAGAAAGCTCTTATCCTCTGCTTTTGGGAAGGCCTTGGTTAAGGCAAGCAAAAGCACTACAAGATTGGGGAAGAAACCAGATGTGGATCTCCTCGAAGACTAATAACCACTTACAGGTACACTTAGAAGAAGGATGTGACTCCAACAAGACAACTGGATATGTAGATACTCAGGTAATGCCTTTTGTACCCCAAGAAGAAGAAAATTTGTTAAATTGGATGATGGGTGATGCAGAGTGTTGCACTGTTGAGATTACTGAAATAAATGAAGAACTTACAAAAGAAGCCCAGGGAAGGGAAAAAGAGTCGAAAAATGAAAATTTAGGCTCAAGCACTCACAAAAAAGAAAAAGTGAGTCCTTGCAGGAAAACAGAGACCGAGATCAAGAAAGAGCCCTTGGAGATCAAATTCGACCATTTTTCACAAAATGGTCTTTGTTGTCAAAAAGTAGCAGAAAGTGAGTTAGTATCTTCGGGAGGCCCAAATAGTCAAATTGGGCCATCAGACCAAGTCAAAGAACCTTTGGAGATCAAATTTGGGCATTTTTCAGAAAATGGTCTTGGTGGTAAAAAATTAGCAGGAAGCGAGCAAAAAGTAGAAGGAAGTGAGTTAGTCTCTTCAGGGGGCCCAAATAGTCGAATTGGGCCATTGGACCAAATTGGTCCATTGGATCAAAATGGGCCAATTTTGCGAGGATGCACCAGCGCAGAGTTCTACAAAAGGACGGAAAAGCCTAAAATCGACAAAATTGAAGAAGCCTTGGAGGAGGCTAATTTTGAGTCTCAAGGGCCTAATTTTGAGCCTGAGAGCAGAGAAGACCTTCCGTTTTCAGAAATTCCTCAAGGATGGATCAAGCAACATATTGTGGAACATAAGGTGAATTCCACCCCTGCTCACAGTGCAGATTCTTTTTCAAGAGAGACGAGTCCTGAAATGCTAGTTCAAGAAGTGAACCTGGGAGATGAAGGAAATCCTCAAATAGTCCACTTAGCCTCCTGGTTGTGGCACTATCCTTTTTTACAACAGAGGGTAACTTCTCTCCTTTTCTCCTATAAAAATGTCTTTGCATGGTCCTACAAGGATCTAACAGGGATTCCAGAGGAGCTTGGATTACATCGAATACCCCTAGTAGAGGGAGTTGCACCTGCAAGAAGTAGGCCATATCGACTCAATCCAAAATATGCAGAGGCAGTAAAACTCGAAATCACAAAATTTGAGGAAGCAGATATTATTGTTCCAGTAGAACATTCAAGGTGGCTTTCATCTATGGTTATTGTACCCAAGAAAAATAGCGAAAAAATAAGAATATGCGTCGATTTTCGTGCTTTAAATAAGGTAACTGTTCAAGATGGCTTCCCTCAACCTTTCACAGAACAAGTATTAGAAGAAGTAGCCGGTCACACTTTGTACAATTTTCTTGATGGTTTCAGTGGCTACAACCAAATATTAATTCATCCTGATGATAGAGACAAAACTGCCTTTGTCACTCCATGGGGCACTTATGTGTACACACACATGGCTTTTGGGCTACGAAATGCACCTGCTTCATTTAATAGAACAATGTATTTGATACTGGGGAAATGGTTGATAACTTTTCTGCGCATTTTTACGGATGACTTTTCAGTGTTCTCAAGCACAGATAGAAGAGCAGTAGTCCAAGATTTTCACGATCACTTGGAAAATCTGAAGGAAATCTTTGAGCAGTGTCTCAAACAGGTTTGAAGTTGAATCCTGCTAAATGTCATTTTTTGGTCACTAAAGGCACTCTCCTTGATCACATCGTGTCTGCAAATGGGATAACTGTAGATCCAACAAAGGTCACTGCTATCCTTTCCATGCCCATTCCACGGACTCTTAAGGAAGTACAAAGCTTTTTAGGCCATGCCGGCTACCATAGGAGATTTATACGGATGTATTCAGAAATAGCTAAGCCTCTGTCAAGGCTTAGGAGTAAGAAGATTCCTTTCTCATGGAGTCCTGAGGCTGAAAAGGCATTTTGTGAATTGAAATTGAGGCTATGTACTGCTCCACTCTTAACTGTTCCTAACTGGTCAGTAGAGTTTCATGTGCATACAGATGCTAGTCTTCATGCAGTAGGAGCAGTTTTGGCTCAACCCTCCATGCCCAAGGTGCCCAAGGTGGATCAACCTATAGCTTATGCTAGCAGACTACTTACCAGAGCAGAAAGAAATTACAGCACTACGGAAAGGGAAGGTTTGGCTATCGTTTTTGCACTCCAAAAGTTTAGGCACTACCTTCTAGGTGTGCACTTCATTGTCATATCTGACCATCAGCCCCTCAAATACTTAATTAATAAGCCTAGAGTAGCTCGAAGGATTTGGCGTTGGCTACTACTGTTTCAAGAGTATGATTTTGAGATTCATATTAGGCCAGGAAAAGAACACTACATGGCGGATCAGGTGTCAAGGACGGCTATGGGCAAAAAGGCGACATGTATCAATTATGAACTTGTAGATAGTAGTCTCTTCGCGGTAGAGACTCAAACTGAGTGGTATGGTGAAATTCTACATTTTCTCACTTCTGGAAAATTCCCTGAGAACATAAAACCATTAGAAAGGAGGAGATCACTCTTTAAGGCCAAAGCATATTCACTTATAAATGACCATTTGTATAAATATTGTCATGATGGTATCTTGAGAAAATGTGTTTATCCAGAGGAGGTGATTTTTTTGCTTGAAGCAGCACACAGTGAAGGGCATCTCAAAGGAGAGGAGTTGGCTCACAAAATTATCCACAGGGGATTATGGTGGCCTCGTGTTTACAAAGATGCTATCAAGTTTGCCAAAGGATGTGATATCTGCCAGAGATATGCTCCCAAGCCTAGTAGGCTGAATTTTCAACCATTAGTAATCTCCACGAGATGGCTACCTTTCGAACGATGGGGTCTTGATTTCATTGGACCAATTAGCCCAACTGGTCAACCTGGCAGTAAGAAGTATATCTTGATGGCCACATGTTATTCTACTAAGTGGGTAGAAGCTAAGGCTACTGCTGATTGTACTTCCACTACAGTAGCCAAGTTTATGTATAAAAGAATAACAAGATTGGCTGCCCACTTGAAGTCACCAGTGATAGAGGCACGCACTTTGTAAACCAGTTGTTGCAAATAACCTTTGACAGGTACAAGATCTTCCATAAGAAATCTTGTGCATACTACCCGAGAGCAAATGGGTAGGCAAAAAGTTCTAACAAAATTTTGATTGGATTACTACGCAAATTAGCTTTTGACCATCAGAGTTCATGGCCACAAGCCCTCATTGGTGCAATATGGGCTTTTCGAACAACCAGAAGGGGCACCACGGGAGAGAGCCCGTTTCTTCTAGTCTATGGGAAAGAGGCATTAGCCCCTTTTGAATTCATCATCAGAAGAGAAATTGAAGCTAAAAGAATTGATGTTGACCCTCACATTAGAAGATTGGTAGCATTGGAGGAATATAGGGAAACAGCTATGAAGAGGCTGCAGGAAAAGCAGGAAGAAAGGAAACACATTCATGACAGACACTTAAGGACCAATAAGGTGGAAGAGGGAGCTCTAGTGCTGATATATAAGATTCCAGCTCTACCAACTAAATTGGCACCAAAATGGTGAGGACCCTACAAAGTGCTGAGGATATTTCAACAAGGAGCAGTACAAGTAGAGGACCTACAGGGTGAGAAATTGCCTCTGGTCAATATTTCTAGGGTGAAGGCTTACCTAGGGTGAGCGCTTATCTAACTTGCAACATTTCGAGAAAAATCATTGTATATACCCTAGTCCTCGTTTCAGCTTGTTTTCCCCATAGACAGTTCTAATTTTGTTTTTAGCCAATATTGAAGAATTGCACCGAGACGGTGCAACATCTTGATGTGGGGGACTGTAATCGGGCAAGATTTCATCTGATCGTATGCCAGCCCAAAAAAAAAAAAAAAAGTCTTAGCACCCCTTCTTTTCGTCCTTAAGAGCTCACTGCTCCAATTTCGCCCTCATTTCATCTTTGTCGATCAAAAAAAATTTCAGCCCTCCAAATTTCACCCTCCAAAATTCAGCCTCCAAATTTCAGCCTTCAAAATTCAGCCTCCAAATTTCAGCCTTCAAATTTCAGCCTTCAAATTTTAGCCCTCCAAATTTCAGCCTTCAAATTTCAGCCTTCAAATTTCAGCCCTCCAAATTTCAGCCTTCAAAATTCAGCCTCCAAATTTCAGCCTTCAAATTTGAGCCCTCCAAATTTCAGCCTCCAAATTTCAGCCTTCAAATTCAGCCTCCAAATTTCAGCCTTCAAATTTCAGCCCTCCAAATTTCAGCCTCCAAATTTCAGCCCTCCAAATTTCAGCCTCCAAAATTAAGCCTCCAAATTTCAGCCTCCAAATTTCAGCCTTCAAATTTCAGCCTTCAAAATTCAGCCTTCAAAATTCAGCCTCCAAAATTCAGCCTCCAAATTTCAGCCTTCAAAATTCAGCCTCCAAATTTCAGCCTTCAAATTTCAGCCCTCCAAAATTCAGCCTTCCAAAATTCAGCCTCCAAAATTTAGCCCTCAAGATTTGTCCTTCAAAATTTATCCCTGAATCAAAATTTGTCCCTGAGTCAAAATTTGTCCTCGACATCAGAAACAAGTCAGAATCAAGTCGGCTATCAGATTTGTGATGAAGTGTTGATTCATGAAAGAGTCTTGCATTCAAGGCCATATTCCGAAGTCTTCAGGCGCTTTTGAGTCAGTTGGTTGTCAATACCAGAATTAGACCACCTACCCAAAATTAGCCAACTCTCACTCCACTTTCCCTCACTTTTGTCAGATCGGCGCAAACGGAGATGGTGCAGTAAATGATGGGATTCGGTGGAAGCCACTTTCTTGGCCGCGCGTGTGCAGTGAACAGTGATGGTGCCTTAAATGATGGAATCTGGCGGAAGTCTCTCTCTTGGCTCGAAGATCTATATAAGAAGTAGTTTGCACTCGTTTAAAAAACACACATACATACGTACGTACAGAAAGTCAGAGATATATAGCGAAGGGTCCATTCGAAAGGATATACAGAGATTTAGGAAGCTGAGGGATACACTCACTGTCGTCTCTCTGTGATTCTAGCTTTTGTCAATTTGGGTCTACTTGTGTTACTGTGGTATTCTTCAGAGTGTTCTAATTAGGCTTCTCCTTGATTATTCTCTACTCACTGATGTGATTTTGCCCACTGTAGAAGAAGCTTCTCTGTTGGAGAATATACAGAGTGAGAGCTTCAGTGTTGGGGGCAGTCGGCATGACAGTGAGATTGGATATATTGGGATAGTCACTTGTAAGCTGGAGTTCATAGCATCATATACCACACTTGCATACCTTCTATATGTTTGTATACTTTCTCTGTGTTGAGATGTCGTAGTTCATCTTTCGAGTGATCGGACCTTTTGTATTGTTAACAATTTTATGGTTTTGTGAACTAGCTCAATTTTTTCAATCTTGGTCGAATTGGCCTTTTTCAGCATCTTTGTAACACTCTGACTGTTTCTTGTATTGTCTTCTCAAGTAGTACCTCACACAATGATGTTACAGGGTATACTTCCCTAAGGATAACCTCCCTTGAGTAGAAGGAGTATTGGAAGTATAGACCCGGTTACCCCCTCTACATGTATTTTTGACATATGTACTCAAAACTAGAGAGAAATAGTTGAACAATGCCACATTCATATTCTACTAAGTTTTTGAGAGATTGTTGCAAGAACATACACATAACACATAAGACGGCATATGAAAGTGTTATGGAGAGTGTTCCGATCTTTATGTGGGTATATAGGTAGTGACTCCTTTTCATTTTAACACTAATGTTCCAATCTCTTACTCTTACTGTTATATTTCATGGAATATTGGAATGAAGGTTTAATTCCTTAAGGATTTTAATGTGTTTTGTGTTTTGATATAGCAGGTGAAGATTCATGAGGTGTGAATGCATATAGATTTATTCAAATACTTTTGGAGATATTTGGAAGAATATTTTTAGAAAAATAGTTATTTTTAGAAGATAGTATTTTTAGCTATTTTTGTAAATAAAGCAAAAGCATGCTATTAAAAGCGTGGCCCTCATGTATCTTCTATTCAGGACATAATAAGAAATACATATAAATACATATGCTCTGATACCACTGTTGACAATCGGATCCCGCATATGCACTAAATCACACAAAAGTGTTCAAAAAAAATAGAAAGAGACGAGAGACGACACAAGATTGGGTACAATCTCCCCCCACATACTATTTCTACGGAGGGTGGACCATCTTCAACAATTACACACACCTGCAAATTACTTTTTTCAACCTCCAGATAAGTCTCTTATGAATTTATATGCATGATTGTTCTCTTTTTGCATCATATTGCATATAGAACATGCAAGTTTTGCATCGTACCTAGAGTATATGCATATTTTAGACATGGTTTGTCTTGTAGGGTGCATGTATTCTTCTTTGTAGGGACAATTAAGTATTTTCTTGCAAGTTTGCGAGGAGAAAAAAAAAAATATTTATCAGGGTGTGTAATCCCCTTTCAGTCTCTTTGTGGATAGATTGTGTCTATCGACACCAATATCATGGAAGTTGTTTGTCGAAATTTTTCCGGTTTTCAAAATTGCATCGTTATGCTACCGAAATTTTAAGAAAAATTTGTATGCACATGCATTCAAGTATAAATTCATGGTTAGTAATTATCACATTGAGATATTCATTTTTGTAATCACTTTTGGATTGCATTTAAGCTCTAAAATAGACTTAAATCCTGCTTATCATTCACATTCACATTAAATTCCAGTTTTCATTAATGCCTTGAGGATTTTAATGTGTTTTGTGTTTTGATTTAGCAGGTGAAGATTCATGAGCTGTGAACACACATGGATTTATCCAAATATTTTTGGAGATATTTAGAAGAATATTTTTAGAAAAATAGTTATTTTTAGAAAGTATTTTTAGCTATTTTTGTAAATAAAGCAAAACCACGCTATCAAAAGCGTGGCCCTCATGTATCTTCCATTCAGGACATAATAAGAAATACCTATAAATACACATGCTCTCATAGAGTTGTCCATCAGAGTATGTGGGAGGAGATTGTACCCATCTTGTGTCGTCTCTTGTCTCTTTCTATTTTTTCTAAATACTTTTGTGTGACTTAGTGCATCTGCAGGATCCGATGATCAACACTTACATGGCCTCATGCAGGGGAGGTGACTTGAAGTGCAATCACCCCCCCCCCCCCCCCTTTCCCCCTTATTTTTCTATCGCACTACCATCTAGCATGCAAGTGAGCCATCCAAGGTGTAAGGTTAGGCATTGGGTGACCTGAACAGAGTGGCATCTAAAGGTGTCAATTAGTTCATGTCATCAAATGATTAAATATATTTGCCTATATAATTATATAATTTGCACAATGGAGAAATCGTGTGGCCTTAAGAAATACAACTTGGAAATAGTTTATGTGCCCCTAATTCTAATCATTGGAGGTTCGATGACTGTCATGCATGTGCTTATAAATATGAAAATTGGAGTTTGTCAAGTTTATCATAGATGTATTCTCATAGGGTTTGCACATGACGTTATTTCACCATATTTCAGAGTGGCATCTAAAGGTGTCAATTAGTTCATGTCATCAAATGATTAAATATATTTGCCTATATAATTATATAATTTGCACAATGGAGAAATCGTGTGGCCTTAAGAAATACAACTTGGAAATAGTTTATGTGCCCCTAATTCTAATCATTGGAGGTTCGATGACTGTCATGCATGTGCTTATAAATATGAAAATTGGAGTTTGTCAAGTTTATCATAGATGTATTCTCATAGGGTTTGCACATGACGTTATTTCACCATATTTCATGTGAAAAATCACCTTTTTGGGTGATGCAAAAGTAGTGAGGCCAACGAACTAATGCCTTTGAGCACCAGCCCGTCAAGTCACTTGAAATCAAGAAACTATTTTTTTTTTTTAGTTACTTTTACACATGAAGTTTAGAGAATGGATTGGGACCATCATCCTATTAAGTTTAGGTTCTTATTAAACTACATAAGATAACAACATATTTTTTGTCTCATTTTGTGATCTGTGCCAAAAAGACTACAATACATATGTTTAATTCTACAATACATATGTTTATTTCTTTACAGTTTATTTTTAATTTCTCTTTTTATTTTTGTTTATATGCATATAATTTTGGTGAATAGAAATTCGATAAAGCCATGTGAGATCAGGTGGCCTTATTATCATATGTGCCTAAATCCGGTGATTGAATGTTTGATAACGTCACTTGAAATTCAGTCACTAAATCTTCGTGTGCATCCTATACACTTTTTAGATACCTAAAAAGAGACTTCCAATCATCAAAAAATGAATACATGTGCTACCTCTATAAATGCTCCATCCAGTGACCCAAAAAGTACAATCTGTCACCCAAAAAAGTATAACATGCTCACTGAGAAGAACATGCATATGCTCTCTTATGTGCATGGATGTAATGGACCTTTTTATTTTAACACCGTTGAGAATGAAATGCATGTGCTCGTTAATGTAACTTTTTTTTTTGAGAGTACAATGACTTGGAAACACACTCACACACCCAACCTCGTAAGGTAGAGGCACCCATTTTATATCTAACCAAGACTTTCTCTCATAGACTCAAGACATCAAACCACTAGGTTATGCAAACGCAAGACATCAAACCACTAGATTATGCGAACTCGGACCGCTAATGAAACTTTTATTTTAACACGCTTGGAGTGGAACAACGTACTTCTAGTTCACAAAACTCACACGACTTGACTAAATACTTTTGAATTTTTCCAATTTCGATAAATTCTTTCGAAATGCAGAGTCCCTCCAAAATTCAAAAGTGGAATCCCATGACTACTCCTTGAAAAATAAACTGTTTGCGGGTCACGCTTACGCTTCGTGTATCATCTGCGGAAGCAAGTTCTCAGCTGAGATCCTCACGGCTCACACCGAGCGAAGAAATCAAAGCTCGCTTCATTGCGCGCTCCCTATTGCTTGCAGATGGTCATGCGCGTTCGGGGAGCTCTTTATAACCGTTCTGTATTATAACGAGCCGGCCATAGTTTGTGGGAGCTATGGAGCCAATAAATTTAAGCACTCGAAGAGAGTCCATGTACATATTATCGAGCTGTTTTGGCTGGTTGCGTCGATCATTTCCACGATTTACTTGGACTCATAATGTTGCTATTCATATGCGGCTGGATGAACACCATTGCAGTATATGGGTTGCTGCATCAGCTACATGAAGATTGAAATCCTGCAAAAGAGTGGCTAAAGAATTGTTCAGCGCGGTTTCCTGTCACACAGCTTAACCCGATTTACTTTTTGAGCTCTCTTCGGAAGCTTGGTCTTCCGTTTTCAGCGGTCGAAAATAGAATACAGATAAAACTCAGCTGAAAACACAAAAATAAGATATACGTGTTGTCTCTGGCTGACCGGCAACGCTGTAACATTATTTCATCCCCACCTTTCACGCTTATTGTTAAAATGAGTTTTCAAGGCATGTCTCCTATGCGTATGGTTGCTCAGAAATCTCCTAAGAGACATGATGATCAGGATAGTGGTAGAAATGAGAATGGTCACAACATTGAATCTACGTACCATCTATCTTCACTTCCATCCAGGGAACCTCTTTGTCCCATTCCAGCACCCTCTCAGTTCGGACATGGGATTGCAAGCGGTGATTTAACTGTTAGAGGGAAGTTTCAGATGCTAACTCCACGGAGCAAATCAAATGCTGCCTCAAGGTCTGATAATCTCTGTGCCTCTCCTGACCAAAACATGCCTCCCAGTGCCACGGCTTTGGGAAGAAACAGGTTTGGATGGCAGTCACATGTTCAAGCTACTGTTGCCTTCGATAAAGATACATTCTTAGTAGGGTGCAACTCGTTTTCTCCCAGTAAAAGGCTTAGACAGGAGAACCAGAGCTCAAACGAAGGAAAGGATGTACGGACACCATCGAAGGTTTATAGGGGCTCTTTGTACTCCGAGGTTCCTCAGAGCAGTGGTCACGCCGGTGTTTTGGATGCACACTCGAATACTAATGTTTTTCAGTCTAATTTAATGAGAACAGGCAGCTCAAATCAATCCACTCCACGCTCTACAAGAAGCTTACGTTCAGCTACCAATGATCCAGGACACTGCCCGAGCATTCAACTTGCAGGAACTCCTACACGTAATGTTTCACGCACACTCAGATATACCACAGGTAACGGTGGTTCATCGTATATTGGAACAGCTGCGCCTCGAATAGGAATGCCAGCCCTAAGATCAGGCGCCTCCTTATCTCAACAAGTGCGTTCTATACAAACACACGTCTCTGACAATCAATGCACTGACATATCATATTTTGAACTGGAGGAAGATCCATCGTTTTGGAATGACCACAATGTGCAGGTAAAGATTCAATTGCTAAATACTGTATAATTATGGACGGTCGCTAGGCATTTTATCCATCTCGGATTGCTTCATTATCAGGTGATCATTCGCTGCCGCCCATTAAATGAGTCTGAAATCGCCTCTCATGGTTACCTTAGATGCCTAAGGCAAGAGAGTGCGCACACCTTGACCTATATTGGGCCGCCAGAATCCAGATTCACCTTTGACCATGTTGCATGTGAAATTATTGATCAGGTAAGCTGCTTACTTGATTATGGAACAAACACTCTGTATGCGTTGACAGTATCAAAGATGCCGAGGTATTGAATGCAGTTTGAAATCAATTTTCTTCAGGAAAAACTATTCAAGGTTGCAGGAGTTCCAATGGTGGATAACTGCATGTCTGGCTACAACAGTTGCATGTTTGCTTATGGGCAAGTAAGCAGTTGCTGAACGTTTAAGTATTGACTGCTATGTCTAGCACACTAAGAATATCTAACAAATAATTTATCCCGTGTCAGACTGGAAGTGGTAAAACTCACACAATGTTAGGAGATATCGGTGGGCTGCAGGAAGATCCAAGTGACAATCGTGGAATGACTCCAAGAATTTTTGAGTATCTCTTTACCCAGATAGCAATGGTAGGCGATCATTGGTTTCATATTTATGCAACATGTACGAAAGCTTTCTTTTGAATCACTATATATGCCTAATTCTGTGACTTATCATGTCTACTTAGTTGACCCTTGCATGATTTAGAGCAGAGCGACTATTATACCTTGACAACTAGTATATGTTTGCTATGGAGGTGGTCTTCTATCATAGTTTTATTATGAACCTCTACATTAGGCCCTTACTCATAATCGAAATGTTATTACAACATATATCTTGTGCAATACTGTAGGTACTCATAAAAGTACTTTTAGTCATGCTCTGCTGTATCAGTAGACCATCGTTTCTTTGTGCTTCTGGTACATATGCTTCTCCAGATGCTATGGTGCATTTTATATTCATCGTGTTTTCTGTAATAGCCAGTTTGTATCCTACATAAGTGGAACTTTGGATGATTTGTGATGTCTATCTTGTTTTAGATATCTTTGAATTTATGCATATGTTTTGTGTGGGATAAACAGAGATGCTTGTATCTCATGATGCTTGTAGGTTATACCTGGAATAACTGCTACAAACTATCTTCATCCATCATTTCAAGGACAGTTAGTATGAATTTATTAGTCTTAGTTGGAGCATTTTTCAACCGTAGCGTTCACGCTTTTACAAACTGAATACACAAACTCTTTCATGTGAATTATATGAATCAGATGATTTGTTTGCAGCAGGGCTGAAAATAGACCTTTAAGTATTATGGGACACCTGATTGAGACTTTGCCATAGTCCCTTAAGGCTAAACCGCAAAGTTAACTGCTGATTGATCTTAAAATCTCAGGTTTGAAGGTTGGTGACAAATATTAATGTCAATGAGTCAACCTCTAAATTGTTACAGGAGGAGATGATGCGGAAACATGAACGGCTAAAATTTACCTGTAAGTGCTCATTCCTTGAGATTTACAATGAGCAGATAACAGACCTCCTTGATCCTACTTCAACCAATCTGCAGGTAATACGTTTTGTTAGTCTTTTCCGGTTTCGTCCCTACATAAGCCAATATGCACCATTCCTTTCTTTTATAATGTTTTTTTCCTTTTATTGACATTTTTTCAGATGCGAGAGGATCTCAAGAAAGGGGTGTATGTTGAGAGTTTAACTGAAATTGAGGTGAAAAGTGTTCATGATGTGGTTCTTCTTCTTTTACAGGCAAGTACATTTCGTTCATGTATAAGCATGCACATGCAGCTGTTTGTTTACGCAAATTGTCTAGTTTCTCTGCTATTTTCTGATGTAATTACAATTACTGATTTTTACTTGCTTTCCTTAGCAATAATTTTCAGTGTGCGTTTTCTTGCTTGAAATGTCCTTTAAATTTAGTTAGATGACCATGTGGACAAGATATTGCATTTCTACATGAGCTACAACATTGTGGATAGTGACCGTCATAGTACAAAGTAGAGATTTAAATCGTAGATTTAAATCGGGATTTAAATCGTTTAAATCGTAGAGATTTTTAAAAATAAAAATAAAAATCAAGGTTTTTATTCATCAAGAGATTTTTATTTTTTTTTTGTATCTAAGACACAATACCTATTCAACTCATATATACTCCAATATTGGAGAGTGGTGAAAAGTTTATATGACCTGGATGCTTGTTAGTTGTTGTACTTCAGTCATATGTGAGATGCCAACAAAGAGTGAGTTTATGATAACATTGCAGTCATATAAACTCTATAATGTCATTCAGCTATAGGTTGGTACAGATTCATACTGGACAGGGACTTAATTTGATGCCAAAAAATGTACATACACAATTGAAGGAACTTGGCTTTGAGCATCGATTTTAACTTAATTTAGTTAGTCAAATCTCTAATTGGCAAGAAAATAATATAGTTCTATCTAGAGGTAATAAATGATAGACTATTAGCAAGCATATGTATCACAATGATCATATTTTAATTTTAAGATATGAAACCTTAAAAAAAAAAAGGAATAAAAATCGTTAAAAACAATTTAAATCGCGAATGCAATTTTTACGATTTTTATTTTAAAAAAATCGTGCGATTTTTTTTACTATGGTGACAGTCATTTGGATCTCACCGTGTATGCTGTGTGTGTGTCAAGGAGAATCTAAGTGGAGAGTTTATTCTACATTAGCAAAGGTAATAGCACATGGTGCTATTTGAATCTCCACTTGCTCAATGTAATGAGTATTTTGTGTCTCTTCTTCATGTTCTTCACCTTGCACTTTGTTGTCCTCCATCTCTCATTCTCTAAAAGGAATATGATGCCATGCGTTGAGTCCTAAAAAGCAGCCTTAAGTTTGCAGTGATAAAGATAAGCTCACTCATGTGTTGCACACTAAATCTCTTCCTCTTCATAGAGGCTACATGTCCATAGTTGTTCAAGGCAACTTGAGGTGTAATCTTGGTTAAGCATGTTATAGCCAATTGTTGCAAGTTTGGACCGTCAAAACCACCACCTTCCACCAAAGAGCTTCATCAAGATTCAACACATAACTTGTCTTCTCGAGCATTTGCACATGTAAATGAAGCATTATCTCAATCTTGTAATAGGATAGTTGATCTCTAATAAGCCTCTTTGATGCATTATCTTGGACAAGTCCCTTCAATAAAATCCTCCATCCATTAGCCACGAATAGATCTCAGCATATTTTTTTATGTTTTAGAATACATGGTGCAACATTAATCGAGCCCATGAAGTGGGGAATAGTAGGCATTCCATTGTCCAACACAAATTATTGAAATTTCTTCATACTTGTCATTCTAATTTTAAGTGACTCAATGGTTCAGTCCATAGCTTCATGTACCTTGTGAATGCATGGTTCCAAACAATCCATAACTCTTAGTAAGTGCACAAGTGGTTTCACAATATCCACAATGCAACTACTATGCTCTCATCATATTGCATTATGTGTTGTCATTAGAATTCCTTTCCATTTGCAAAAGAAGCCTTTGGGATTGTTGCAAATTCATCTCTTAATAGTAGTCCTCTCAAAACACCACTTCACTTCACAACATGACCTATCATGATGAAGTTACATGTAAATTTTGTTTTGAGCAACACTAGAGTAGAATTTCACTAAACTCATTTCTCACATAGTTATGGCAGATGATGAAGCTAACCAATGCATTTGCTTGATTGATTTAAGGAAGAATCCAATCTAAAGTGCCAACAGTGAGCCATGAAAGAATAAGTATTGATATGGGGGTACATGTTTTCAATGATTTGTTGGAGTCAATATCATATGGTCCAAAAATCCTCAATAATTCAAGCATATCATAATTATGCTTGAATAGATCTTCAAGAAACTCTCGTGGGCAGCATGGATAGAATGGATCACTTTCAAGACAGCCACCCCGGTTCGAATCCTAGCGGCAACATCGCACAAGATTTGGCTTGTTTTTTCTTCATAGCTTTTCCAAAAGCGCACGGACATCAGATGTAAATTCGAAAAGGAAAATGAAGTCATATTGTAATACGTTTTCAAAATGTTAGTAGTTTATTATTGATCGTAGCTTTAATGGAGGCTTTTTATATTCGTTTTTGGAGGGTATTTGTAAGCTATATAAAGAGAGCCTTGCTGATTGTTGAGATATCACTCATCAAGCAAAGAGGAGGTGATCAAGCCAGCTCTTGGTGTTTTGAAGCTTTGGAGGTGGAGTTTTGGTGAAGGAGAGGCTACTCTCTTGGAGCAATAAGTCTTCTACAAGGTGGTGGTAACTATCTTTTGTGTGTTAACCTTATATTTTGTTTTTAGGGTTGGTTTCTTTACCCTAATCGCAAAATTAGGGTTGGTTGATTTACAATTTTGTTACACTATTTTGTGAGAATAAGGTTAGCTTCGTTGCTCATTCACTTCACACACTTAGATTATTTCAACATAATCTAAATTTTGTATCATCATCTTCTTGGATATTCTTCCATTGGTGAGTGCACCACTTTATATGGTTGAGTAGTACTCCCATGTTGTAATTTGGACATCTATTTTTCAGTGAGTAAGCATCCAGCTTACGTTTTCTAATCTTGTCTCAAGATCTCTATCCTTCTCTATCTCACATATAATCTTAATTAATTAAGTTGTGTATGCTCAAAAGGTTTTAGTATTGGAACGATCTTGGGCCCCAAATTCCAACATGATTGCACTTCCTTCTCTTTTTGCAAGCTCCCCATTTGCTACTATGATGACAACATTTGAGCGACCCACTATTTTTATGGTACATGTGCACTCAAAAGCAAGTATATCGGTTGATTTTCTTGTCATATATGCATCATGTGATGAGATGAAGTACATGTCATCTTGAAAGTAAGTGAAAACTCCACGAATAGATCACTTTTGGATATCACTCTATCCATCTACGAGCAAAATTATTTAATGTTCTCACATGTAGCTTCAACAAGCTTTTTTCTCTCTTTCTCCATTAGATTCGTGTGCAAACTCTCTAGAGTCTAAAGAGGAAGGAGCATATTGTGATCCATATTCCCCTTTTTTTGATCATTATTTTAAGTATTAATTGTAAATTACTAGATACTAGATCTGAAATTTTAAATATCCAAAGTTTCAAATTTATAAGATTTGAAAGTTAAGTTATGGTTACTTACAAACTTGTATTGAAATGTATGTGGTTGTGATACCGTGTGATGGTTGTGTCAACCTCTTCTATCGAAATGGCCATTTCATATATCATCAAGAGCTTGTTGGCGATGTTGATATCCATATGGTTTGGAGCTTGCACTTGACATTTTTGTTGGTATGGAACTCGGTCTAGGTCGAGAAGCTCTCGCTGATGAAGGTGATGCCTTGGAAGTGGAGATAGAAAGTCTTACTAATGATGTCATATTGACGAGAACTTGTGAAGCACGAGGAGCATGCACATGGGCGTCTCTGACAACAAACTTGTTGAGAAGCTCTGAGGTCTTGCTTCTTCAATGAAGTGATGGCATAACAAAACTTTATTTCATTGTTGGGCTCATGGAGAAGATGGGCAGGTATTTTGTTTGCTTCACAAGTTCTTTTGTATCTGCTCAATTTACATGTGCATGGTTTTGAAGCACCTTTGTTCGGCAGACATGGAAGAATCCATCTCTTCTTGCCATGACCCCTTGGCTATGACCTTGCTTCTCTTAAAGAAGCCATGATGGTAGACTGTAAACCATAGACTGTGGAAGACTCTAGAAGGCTTCTCAGCACTCCAAAGGGAAGAGAGGAGGGGCTAGACCCTAAAAGGTAAAGACTTGAGCCTTGCACCTTGAGGAAAAGACTCAAAATGGGGCTTCTGAAAATGCTGCTAAGCTGGAATCTGGCTTCAAAGTGTGCTCTTCAACAAGCCTTGGATGTATTTTAAAGGACTCAAGTGGAGACTTCTAGAAGGCACCTTTTTCCACAAAAAAAAAAGATGCCTGTTGTCAGCCATTGCCATAGGTTTGAAACCGGATACCTAAATTTGGATGCACATCCTAGGGATGCCCCCTTGTTATGATGAGCCATCATGGCCCAGTCATGGGACAGATTGCTGTCCTTGGCTGTCCCTTGGGTTTTTGAGGTTGGGGATGCTGTCCTTCCATCCTTTAAGGCGAGGGATGCGTCCCCTTGTGAATTTGTTGTGTACACAACACACACACATACATATACATCTATATGTTTATATATGTAGATATGTATGTGCACACACAGAGAGAGAGAGAGAGAGAGAGAGAGAGAGAGAGAGAGAGAGAGAGAGAGAGAGAGAGAGAGAGAGAGAGAGAGAGAGAGAGAGAGAGAGAGAGAGAGAGAGAGAGAGAGAGAGAGAGAGAGATGAATTGATAGATTAATGTCTATAAAAAGGGTTGGCATTGTTGATGTATAAAACACCACAAGAAATGAATTAATGTGACACTAGAACACCTCTATGGTCACCATTAACTCATTGCCACTCCAAACTTTGAGAAATGATAGCCTAAAGTGAGAACTTTGCTTCTACAGAAATTCCTAGTCACCGAAATGACATACCTTCAGTATTTTGCTAATTTCTCCTAGCTCAAGTATTATTTCTCCATGAAACTTTATAGGCTAAAACTAGAAGAGTAGATCTTTCCAACAAGCTATCATATGCATCAAACGGATCTCTAAAACTCAAGTTATGGCCCTCACAAGATGACCCTATATGACCTTCCAAAACTGGAAATTTTTGTCTGTTTTAGTATTCCTGGGTGTTTAAAAATAAAAATTCGATGCCTACCATCGAATTTCAGTCAAGGTCGATGCCGGGCATCGACTTTGAGCTTTTTTAGGCCCTTTTTCTACACCAGAAATACTCTCTTTTACACACACATGAAGAAGACCACTTGTATGCTAGAAGTCGATGCCGGGCATCCACTTTATGCTGAAACTCGATGCCAGGCATCGAGTTGCTCCACAAACTTCATGGTTTAGAAGATTCAACAACAGGTAACACACAGAGAATGAAAACAATGACTTATCAGCCAAGATTCGATGCCAGGCATCGAATTGCTCAGAAAACTTGAACTTTTGAATTCATCACACAGTAGGCAAGCATGAAGATATGGAGAGAGACTCATACACAGAACTTTACTCAGTTCTTTCTCATAGCTATGAAAACTCAAAAGTTTTACAGATGCTTTCTCACTCAGAGAAGCCCGACTATACTCAGTCGTATAAAATGAACTCCTCACTTCTTCTCTCTCACTCTCTCTCTCACTCTCTCTCTCTCTTCGCGTCAGTTGATACAAACTAACTTATATAGATTTTCTCATTCCCGTGACTTTTAAAAAACTTCTAGAACTAAAGTGAACTAACTTTACAAATATGATACATTTGTGAATTTGTCCCTTCACATAGGCATGGGTTTCCATCCTAAGATTTGACCTTCAAATATATGTCCAATTAGTGATTGTTTCTCCAACAAGCATGACCGATGAGAATAAACAGTATGTGATGGATTTGATACAATGTATGAGTAATACAAACAAAAGAAAACAAACCTCAAATGCCTATGACGTGTAAGAAACTCACTGGGTCTAGAGCAATAGGAAGTCCACCAGGGAATAATTGAGAGTATCAATGAGACTTCAAATGCCTAGACTGGAACATAAACTGGTACAATTGGTCTACAGGTAGTGTTAAAGCAAAGAGATGAAGCATGCTGTAACCGTGTATGTAATTGTTCGTCTGTTGGGGTGACCTACATTTCATAATAACACGGAGAGAATGATTGTATGGTTATGTATGCAGGGCTCATCTAACAGAAAGGTTGCAGCGACCAACATGAACAGAGAAAGCAGCAGGTCACACAGTGTGTTTACCTGCATCATAGAGAGCAAGGTGATAATGATGTTCGATCTGTAAGAAATTTAGATTATTATGATAGTGCAATTGTATGTATGTGTGTGGGTTTTAGTATTAAATCTTGTACTGCTATTTATAGTTCTCGTGTTCTCTTTTAGTGGGAAAGTGATTCCATGACAAATATCAGGTTCGGTAGATTAAATCTTGTTGACCTTGCTGGATCTGAAAGGTTGGCATATTGCTTAGTTCTTTTTGTGGCAGATTAATTAGCCTGTATTTTTCTCATACCACTGTCCTCTGTCTTATTAGACAGAAGAGTTCAGGTGCTGAAGGTGAACGCCTTAAGGAGGCTGCCAACATCAACAAGTCACTCTCGACGCTTGGGTAACTTATAGTTCCCAAATTTGTGTATTTCTTTGTGAGAACGTGTTGGATTTGAAGTGTTTTGCTGAATGTATGAATGCAGAAATTGGTTTTAGAGAGGCTTAAACCATTGATGTTAATGTTTGAGGCTTTCTGGTTGATTGGGTTCTGTGAAGGACCTGATACTGCAATTGGTTTGTATTTGAGTGAATTTCTGTGTATGTGTAACATGTTTTTTTATCCAAGAAGGTGGAATACTTTTGATGTTAAAGGTACATATTTGAAGGCTTGTTTGAGCTGATTCATGTCTGGTTCATTATAAGTTAACGGGGCTTGATATATTTCTTCGTTTGTGCTTTTGTTTGTATCTGTGGAATTTTGTGCATGTGGAAGGCCTTGGATTGAGTTTTTGCTAATTGCTGTGTGAGGGGCTTTCTGGAATAAATGTGCTTAACTGACTGAAATTGTTTCCATTTCTTGCTATATGATTAAATTTATTCCCTTTTTCCCTTGCTCTTGTGATCACTCTTAATGTAATTCTTTGTTTACATTTTCAGTTTGGTCATCATGATACTTGTTGATGTAGCACAAGGAAAGCAACGACATGTTCCATATAGAGATTCCAAGCTTACATTCCTTCTACAGGTTTTTATTGGTCTCTCACTTTCAATTTAGTACATAATTCCATTTGATTCTATAAAACTTTGATGTGCAAAACCATGTCCCTTTTTTGTTTTATTTTTTAGCATGCTAACTTAAGAGATTTTAACTCTAGGACTCTCTAGGTGGGAATTCAAAAACCACAATCATAGCAAACGTGAGCCCTTCAATAAGGTAATTTGTGATCATAGATATTATTTTAAAAGAAAGTTTTTTACTTTGTAAGTGTGATCCTATGGTTCTCACATTGTTGTGTTTAGTAATGCTCTATAATCACCACCATTATGTCTCTCTAAAAGGGAATCTTTCTCTCTTTTTTTTTTTGTTTGGTTGCACTTATTTTCCATGTCACATTTCTCATATGAGAGAACTTTGAGAGAGCAAGATCGCCCCCAAGGAAGATGCCCAATTTCTTTAAGTAGGCCTCCTCCCTCAAGAATCTCTTTTTTATTACATTAGAGGGGAAATTAAATATGAAAGCTCTTAACTTGGAAGTCTTTCACTTTCCATTACTCTTATTGTCCATTGTCTAAGGTTTCATATGTGTTGGTTTATATTTATTCATTCTTATAAGTTCCATCATCTTTACTTTGACTTATCTTGATCTTTTAGGTTGAAAGCTCTCATTGGAGGTTCTCGTTTACCATCTTTGATGTTGATGATTGTGGTGCTTAGAGTAGAGATAAATCTCTTCTTTCACCTCACCAATCCCATTCTTCTTCTTCTTCTTCTTCTTCTTCTATATTGGAGATAACTTTATCCATGATGAGGCTTCGTTTATGTTGTTATTCTCCTTCTTGTATGGCTTGTACATGTCCCTCGATGGAGGTGAGTTAATCCATGAGGGAAGGCTCAAATTGTCTTTCTTCTAATCCTTATACATTTTTTTGGCCTTCTTTTGTTTTTATTATTCTTTGTTTCATTTCTTCAATTTTTTTGTTGTTGTTCAAGTTGCCCCATGGGGTCCTCCTCGGAGAAGTATACTCCATATTAGACTTTTTCTTTTGTTTGACATGTGTAGAGCAAACACCAAACAAGAGAGTAGAGTAATAGAGTAAAGTAGCCACAAACTTCAAGAGATAGATTTATTAATACAATTTGAGGTTACAAAGTCCAAAATGGAGATTAAAAATTTAACTCAATGCATAGTTATCTCTTTTAAGAATAGTGCAAGGACCAATTATTTACAAGTACAAAGATTTGTTTGGTATTCAATAGTGAGTGGCGACTAGTTTAGGTTCTATTAACAATTACATCAAAACTTAACGTTCATCAGTAGATGGATCATACAACACTAGACAATGACAAACACTTAGAGTGCTTCACTTTAAACTCCATCTTGTAGCCACTCAGTGAAACTCCTACCTTGAGTCATGACCTTTGTACTCTTCCATATGTAAGAGATGACACCTCTTTGGAATATATTGCAAGAGGGCCCTTGATGATGTCTTTGCCTCCTTTTCTTGATAATCATGCTAGCATGTGAACTCATTACATGCTCCTCCTTTCTCATTGAACTATATAATGTATGAAGTAACATTGAAGACCTCTTTATATAGGCCTTAGATGACCATGTTGTGCTTGCAAACACTTCTAAAGGTTACTTGGTTAAGGCTCGAATTGGCATCTTTCAAGGAAGGTAGGTGATATCTATGGCATAAGAGTGGTTGAATCTTGGGGACCCTTGTGGCCCATTGGGGTAGCTTGTACAATCACACCTTGGTACTACCAAATACCTTTACTTCTCTTGTTGGGTGCAACTTGTAACTATCTTCCACCTCTCTCCTTACCTTGGATCCCTCAAATATTCTTTTGGCAAATCACAAGGTGGTGAAGGTGCACATGGGCAATTCTTACTCTTGTCCCATGGAACTTTTGATCCTTGGCTTGAGGTGGGTGACTCCATGTCTACATGCTTCTTGGCTGTAAAGGCTTCATCGTGCATTCTTGGTGATTGTAGACTTCTCTATATCCTTGTTGGGTAGTCACCATGGGCAACCACCTTTGTTTTGGGCAGCCACACATTGGTAACCATCCACCATGGACAACTACCCAATGGTTGAGCAGCCATACATGGATGACCACCCATTGGTCGGGTAGCCACACATGCTTGGGTTTGGGCAACCTCATTCTAAGTAGGCGGTTGATTGGGATACCACCTTTGTGCTTGATTTGGAGACCACCTTTGTTGTGGGTTTTATTGTAGCAATACCAATATCTTTGAGGTGTTTGGTCCAGATGTATTATGTAACCCCTTACCTTGCTGCATAGTTCTAGGATGATCACCCCATACATGGAGACCAACCCATATAAGGCAACCACCCCATATTGAGTGACCATTTGATAGGGAGACCAAACTTTCAAGGCAGCTGTTCCATTCAGGGCAAATACCTCACATTAGATGACCATCCATTTAGTGCTCTCACGCCATAGAGGGAGAACAATTTCTTCCCACTTCTTGCTTGCATTCAAACTAACCTTTGAATTATGGTCCTTAATCAATTGGTTGAGGCACTTTGCCTGCATCACATTCTCTGGATTACACAGTTGCTGAGCTGCTTGTCGATTCTAGTAAAAGTGGCTTTCATTGCAAAGAGAGAGTTCTTCAAAGTTAAGCTAATCCCTATCTATAAGAAGCAGTGCTTGATGTTGGTTCAACAGATTGTGGAAGGGAGAATAAGGACTTAGAGAGAGCTTACTCCTGCATGTGGTGCCGAACTGGAAATTCCTCTCAAATTCCATGGAGGGAATTATTCTAGAATGTAAAATTTTTAGAATAAAAAATGATCTCCAAAAATAATAATCATCTTGATGAAGAATCTGTCATAATTTCTCATAAAATGCATGATAATCGTAGTTGCCAGAAATGGTGTTTCCAGGTGTTGGAAATGGTTTTGATTGTTTGAAAGGTCTGTTTTCTCTTGGAATTGTGCTTCCAAGTTAAAAAAATTGAAAGCACTTCGTTGGGGACTCATTCTCTTGATGCACATTCCTCTCTTCAAACATATATACATTGTGATAATTTTACAATCAAGTTTTATTATTCTTAGTTTTAATATTGTGATTCATTATAGAAAAGTACTAAGTAATATATACTTCTTTCTTGTGTCGGGACTCTTGAGTTATAAAGTTTGATATAATTGAATTTATATGGCGAGATCGATGAGATTGGTTCCATTTGCAGATTCATGGCATTGCTCATATTTTGCATCCATTATGGGGATCTCAAAGACACATGCTTTATCATGAAGTTGATAGTACATAGATTTTGTATATATGTGGGTTTTATGTTCATGATATGTACCTACGCTTTGTATTTGAGGACAAATTTTTATTATTTTGGAATGGTGAGAGTAATTATGAAAAAGACACATCAGTTGCAGCTTATTTTGTGGTCAGAGAACCATGATTTATTTCCATTTGACTTAGTAATTGGTATAAGTTTTGTTCAATGAGTCTTGAATTTTGAGTAATACATAAATTCAGAATTCAATGAATCTAAGACAATGCATTTTTGATAGGAACATGTGGAGAAGTCTTTCCATGCACATTCTTTCACACGATTGCAATGCCAATCCTTGTGTAAGAAATTTGAGCACTTGGGTCCTTGTTTAGACAAAGAAAAGGAATATGTTATCCATTGTGTAGTCGGAGCAGCTTATATGTTATCATTGCAGTTTATGCCTTCTAGAGAGTGGTGGTCACACAAATCGTGTCCGAGAGATCAATGTTGATCACATCAACATAGGGAATGTGCACGATATCCTTAATATGGCTTTGGAGAAATTGGCTCTTTATAACATGCCATATCAAGTGTTGATGGAGCCATAGTATCATACTCGATGCCGGAGACTTGGATGATCATGACAAGAATCTCATGCCTTGACTTTAGGGGCCTTTACTAGTCGTGCTCCACATGGTAATTGATGTATGATGATAATGTAAGAGATGAGGATGAGAATGAGGACAAGTTAGAGATTTCATTAGGTATTGAGTCATATTTTCAAGATTGAAATCATTGATTTATTGTTCTATATCTTTTTGGATGATTCACAAGTTTCAGATTTATAGTGATATGAAATTTAGAGTGATCAGTCTACATATGTACATTGTATTTTGATGATGTGATGTCATGGTTGATAATTTCAGATCGATCATTTGATAGTATGTATTCTGTCATGACTTGTCAGTTGTGACTTTTCCAATGTCTAGACTCTAGATTTTATTGAGATTTTAATGATGAGTTTATTATTATTATTTTTTTAATTTTAAATTATGAATTCCTGTATGTGAAGTGTAATATGTGATTTCAGTTATTAAATTATTTAACACTTGAACCCATGTGATAAAATGGTGAGAAATTGGTCTCCATAGTTTGACATCCTCCCCTCTAAACTGGATGATCTCCATACTCTCCTGATGTAGAGCCTCCATAGATCTTGTCCCAGTACCAAATTCCTCTCGCTGCAGGAGACGTGAGAGTAAGGTGAGTCTGGGTCATACTGAAAGGTGGTAGGCACTCCATATCTAGCTCATGTATCGCAAACCAAGTTCTGACCTGTGAGTACCAGGCTCTATCATGCCTACTCCTTCGTGTGGGGTTCTTGGAAGGGTGCCTGGTGGTACCTCTGCTCTAGCGTGGCCAGGGCTGCATACCCTCGCGTGAGTCTGTCAATAGCTGCCTGCCTCATGGTGAAAGGCCCTGGTAGGCTGGTGAAAGTGACTCCCAGGTAGATGTATGAAGTAACCACCTCAACCTGCCCTGTGGCTATGGTGAAAATGGTTGCACTCCTCTCTTCACTAGATGTGTGAAAAATAATGACCTTGGTCTTACCAAGGTTCACAGTCAATCCTCTATGTGTACAAAAATCATCCAAAACTCTCAGATGGCCTTGAAGACCCCAGGTGATTCTGAAATCAAAACAATTTCATCAGCATTTAATAGAATGTGAACTGGGGTACCTCCCAGGTTTCTCCTCTCCCCTCCTGCTCATAGTGTATGTACTCAGAGGTCTCATCAATGTAAATCCCAAAAAGTCTCACACACACACACACACACACACACACACACACACACAGAGAGAGAGAGAGAGAGAGAGAGAGAGAGAGAGAGAGAGAGAGAGAGAGAGAGAGAGAGAGAGAGAGAGAGAGAGAGAGAGAGAGAGAGAGAGAGAGAGAGAGAGAGAGAGAGAGAGAGAGAGAGAGAGCTAAACTGTTTCTCGTTGTTCAGTTCTGGTGCTGAAACACTGAGCACCCTAAAATTTGCACAGAGGGCTAAGTTTATACGAAACAATGTGAGTAATTAATATGTTATAAATAATCGAGTGGCCATCTCTTATCGTTTGTTTATGTTACCCCCCCCCCCCCCCCCCCGCCCTTTTTTTTTTCCTCTTTTTTCCTCTTTTGGCTATACAGGCAATTATAAACGAAGATGCATCTGGTGATGTCATGGCTTTGAGATTGCAGATTCAGCAATTAAAGGTTTGATTGCAGTATTCAATGTAGATAAGTTAGGTATTTCACACAATATGTGAACCTAACAGGAAGAGCTTAACAGGAGGAGCTGAATAGGTTATCTCGACAAAGTGTTTCAAGAATGCCTCTTTGCCATGTACAAAATCAATTCAATCAGTCTGGTGACATATTATCTGATGTTTTGACATTACCTGGTGAAAATTATTCGAACTCAATGGAGGTGGCTTCAAATCATGAAATTTCAAACAGAAAGGTTTTAAAGTTGACCACAGGAACATTAGGTTGCTCATCGTTAAATGTCCCTGATCTTGTAGCATGCCTGTGCAGATCAAGGCTCTTGAAGCAGTAGTGGTGGGTTCATTAAGGAGAGAACGGGAAGCAGAGAATAAGGTTAAACAATTGACAGAAGAAATACAGCACTTAAACTGCTTGGTATGCCAATACATTACACAATTAAAATTGCATACCAATTCATGGGACCCTTTGATAATAATAATTTTTTTGCAGGTAAGACAACGGGAGGATGATGCACAATTCAACAAGATGATGTTACGTTTTCGAGAAGATAAAATCAAGAGATTAGAAGCCAGTCTTCATGCTCTACGTACTGGAGAATTTCATAAATCAGATGATGAATGTGGATTAAAAGAAGAGTTGGAGTTAGTCCGCAGTCGTGTTGACAAGAACCCAGAGCTTACGCGGTTTGCCATGGAAAACATTCGTCTCAGGGATCAGCTACAAAGGTTGGTGTTGACATAGATTTTCATGTTGTCCTGAGCTTAACTTTGATTGTTACTCAGCCTTGAGAAAGCAATGGCAGGCATGAACAATTTACTGTGAGAAGAAGTTAATTCAAATAATATCTGAGAAGTGTGTTGTGAACAGTACTTTGGAATGCCTGATAAATCACATTTTCAGTCCATGTTGGTTGATAATGATCAGATGCACTTAGGTCATCCGGGTAACAGAAAACAGACTCCAAAAAATAATGTTAATTTGCATTGTACTTCTTGCTGATGGTAACATGTAAATTTATCATTTTGCTCAGTTCAGTTCTTCATGCAGAATTATCCGTTTCTTCCATATTCTTTTATTATCACATTCACAGATGCATTCCTTGTCTTGTGACTGGACACTTATAAGATCTGTCATCAAAATTCATTGTCAAAACTGTTGTCCTACTCCCTGATACATTAGTTGTGATCAATAAGTCATCCTCTGTCAGATTCGATCGGTTCATTGTTAGGAGAAATGAATATTATATCTTTGAAGTGTCTCGTCCTATTACTGTTTGGGAGAAA
>CM035407.1:55778880-56041380 GCA_020310875.1 Ceratopteris richardii | reverse complement strand
GACACCCCGCATCGAGCTGTGTCCTCGAGTGGTTGTGGGTTTGAAAAAATCTGTAATATAAGTCTAAGGGCGGGGAGCCAGGTGTATCTCCATCTGTTGCTGGAGGAGTGATGCACGGCGGTGCTTGAGCTCTACTAGGAAACGACCTAGAGGGTGCTGCTCCTATGTCCCCACTAAAGCCTTGATCTCTCTGGGCCCCCTGAAGAGCTGTGGGTAGCAGTCTCTGATGTCCTCATATGCCTGGCATCTACATGTGTAGTGCTCCTCGTCCTCCACCTCCTCTCTACATATCTTGCATAATCTCTCATCCCTCGGGGTATGTGTGGCTCGCCCAACCTCCATCTCCAGCTGGTGTGATGATACTCTGAGCTGCCCAATGGCCACTCTCTTAGCTGGTGCCATATATGTATCCATGTATCGTGGTCTCTGAATGAAACCATCCGATGTCACAGTCAGGAAGTGCTCTCTGTAGTGTTGCCTCTTTGTGGGAAGAGGCTCCCGTGGTGCAATCCATGTCTCCCAGACGTGTATCTGTAGTAGGTCCTGACGGATGATCCTATTCCTCTTCGAACGAGAGAGGGTAATGTGGGGGGAAGAGAGGTCATACTGAAAAGGGGGGAGATCCGTAATGCTCATGCCATGGTCTGCTAACCATCAGTAAGTCTGTGCATACCATACTCTCTCATACCCTCTCTCTGCCAAATGTCTAAAGCTCTCAAATGCAAGCCTGGTGAGTCGGCTGGTGGGGAGCTCTTTGACTCTCAGAATAAAGGTCACCAACTGGAAGAGGGCCTCCACTAGCATCGGTGGTGTGCCAAGCTCAGCTCGTATAATGTCATGTGGAACGGAGGGCTTGCTGTGCAGCAAGCGTGAGATCATGGTGACCTGGGGCCTCTTAATCCGCGTCCACATCGCCTTGTGATCCCTGGTGCCCATATTGCTTCTGCGTACATCAATGCGGGTCTCACTAGAGTGTCAAAGAGCCACCCCTTTGTCCGGGGCTCCTGAAAAAGTGTCTGAAAGCAGCGTCTCTCTAGTCCTGCAAGTGCCGCATAGCCTTGCGTCAATCTATCTTTTGCGGCCTGTGCCATGGAGAATACCCCTCTGCTGCCCGAGAAGGTGACACCTAGGTAGACGTAGGAGTCCACTACCTCTATCTGTCCTCCAACCTCTGTGAAAGAGGCGCGATGGCGTACTGTCCTGGAGGTATGGAAGATCATGACCTTGGTCTTGCCAAGGTTCACTGTGAGTCCTCTCTCCATGCAAAAGGTATCGAGCGCCTATAAATGTGATTGCGACCCCTCCTGTGACTCTGAAAGCAGGACAATGTCATCAGCATATAATAGGATGTGTACTGGCGTACCTTCGAGGTCTCCTCCTCGCCCTCCTCCTCGCTGTATATACTCCGTGATCTCCTCGATGTAGAGACCGAAGAGAGTGGGTGAGAGAGGGAAACCTTGTTTCACACCAATGGTGCTAACAAGGTTGTCTGATAGATCACCGGGACAACGTACCCTGCCTGTGACTCGTGCATACAAAGCGTGGATGGCCCATAGCATGTCTCATGGTAGTTGTAACTCTTGTAGCCCCTGTAGCACTCTCTCTCGAGGGATCATGTCGAAGACTTTGCTGAAATCGACAAAGCAATAGTATAGTCTCTGCTTCCTCACCTTCGCGCTCTCAATCAAGCAACGAAGCACGAAGATGAGGTCGATGGTGGAGAAAGTGCGGCAGAAGCTTGCCTTGCAAAGAGAGAGAGAGAGAGAGAGAGAGAGAGAGAGAGAGAGAGAGAGAGAGAGAGAGAGAGAGAGAGAGAGAGAGAGAGAGAGAGAGAGAGAGAGAGAGAGAGAGAGAGAGAGAGAGAGAGAGAGAGAGAGAGAGAGAGAGAGAGAGAGAGAGAGAGAGAGAGAGAGAGAGAGAGAGAGAGAGAGAGAGAGAGTCATATTAACGTCTTCTGGAGGCCAAACTTGGCCTATGAGACAAAAGCCATGTACAAGTGTAGTAACCATGTGTAGAAAATGAAATGAAATAAACACAAACCTATCTAGGGCTGGTGAAAGGCTTGGGAGTCGTGGCCCTGTATCAGCAGATAGTGACCACCTAATACAGGGGGATCCATATGAGTGAGTGAAAAACCCTAGCTATTGGTGATGGGGGGAGGTGGGTGTAGTATGTGGTACATCGGTGGTGGTCTAAGTGCCTCGTGAAGGAAGACAACCCAGGGGGTGGTAGTACACCTATGCTCCATCATCTGGTCGTAGGCTTTCCTGATGCGTGAGATATCCTCTTGATATAGTTGCGGTCGACGATATCCTACCATGCGTGGTTGGCATCGTGCTCTCTCTGCTGCTCCTCGGTGGAGCGTGAGCCCAATAGAAGGCCCTCTCCGATGTAGCTGAGCTCACTGAAAGAACTGTGTAATGGTCTGCTGGATACTCCCCCATGGCTGACGTGTGGGCTGTAGTGACCTCTCTCACCTCTCGTATGCTGCTATGAGGAAGCGCCCCAAGCGTCGCTGGTCTCCTATAGTCATGCACAGTTGGAGTGACTCCTCTAGCTGGAACTGTGCTCGTAGGTCTTAAGTACGCTCGTCATCTGATAACAAAATGGTCCTCACTCTCTACCTGTGTCTGGCATACTGGGCACCACCTCTCCTCCACGGGGGACTCCCCTTGACTGACCCCTCTCAATCTCGAGCGTATACGATGAGACCCGGAGCTTCCCAATGACGACTCGGAGGTGGTGGGAAAGGTATGTCTGCATATCTCCAAATCTCGATGAAGCCTGCGTCCGAAATATGTAGAAAATGCTCGCGATAATAGAGCATTTTCGGTCGCAATGTATCCCTAGGGCTCACCCATGTCCTCTCTATGTATGCATGCCATATCTCCTGACGAATGACCCTATTCCTCTCTTGATGAGAGAGCGAGTAGGTGGGTGCATGTGAGTCGTACTTTAGTGGTGGTAGCCTGTCTATGTCAAAGCCATGGTGGGCCAGCCAGTCTCGTGTCTGTGCATACCATGAGGAGGTGTCGCCAGCTAATGCCATATCACGTGATGTTGGAAAGCACGATAAGCAATGCGCTCTGTATCCATGCTCTGAAGTCTGTGTAGTAGGCATACTGTTTGGAATAGTGCCTCAACTAGCATCGGTAGTGCAACGAGCTCTGCTCTAATGATATCATGTGGTACTGAAGGCTTGCTGCGGATAAGTCTGGCAATCATGAGGATCTGTGGCCTCTCTAATGCTGTCCATACTGATGTAGCTTATCCCGGCCCCCATATGGCTGCCCCATACATGAGCCCTTGCGTAACCAAAGTGTCAAAGAGCCATCCCTTTGTGCGGGGCTCCTGAAAGTATGCCTGGTGGCACTGTCTCTCCATCAAAGCTAGCGCTGCGTACCCACGTGTGATGTGGTCATGGGCTGCCTGAGACATAGAGAAGACCCCTGATGCTGCTGTAAATGTCACTCCCAAGTAAACATATGATCCGACCACCTCGATCGGTCCACCTGCTTCTGTGAAGAAACTATGTCTGCGTACCTGTGCTGATGTATGAAAGATCATGACCTTGGTTTTACCAAGGTTCATAGATAACCCTCTGTGTCTGCAAAAGTCATCTAGGCCATGTAGATGATGCTGTAGACCTTCTGCCGACTCTGAAACCAATACAATATCATCAGCATATAAAAGAATATGGACAGTGGACCCCTATACCTCAATGCCATCTCCCCCCTGCTGATGTATGAAGTCCACTATCTCATCAATGTAGAGACCAAAGAGGGTGGGTGAAAGAGGGCATCCTTGCTCCATCCCGATAGTGCTAGCAAGTAGATCAGATAAGCCCCCTTGACATCTGACTCTACCAGATACTCTCTCGTATAAAGTGTAGATCCCCCATATCATCTCCTCCGGAGCTCCGATATCAAGTAATCGTCTGAAGAGTCGGTCCCTGGGATCAGTGTCAAATGCTTTGCGGAAGTCCACAAAGCAACAATATAATCTCCTCTTCCTCACCCTTGCCTGGTCAATAAGGCATCTCAGAGTGAAGATGTGGTCAATAGTAGAGTAATCTCGTATGAAGCCTGCCTGTCTTGGAGGAAGAGAGAGGGAGGGAAGGAGGGAGGGAGAGAGAGAGAGAGAGAGAGAGAGAGAGAGAGAGAGAGAGAGAGAGAGAGAGAGAGAGAGAGAGAGAGAGAGAGAGAGAGAGAGAGAGAGAGAGAGAGAGAGAGAGAGAGAGAGAGAGAGAGAGAGAGAGAGAGAGAGAGAGAGAGAGAGAGAGAGAGAGAGAGAGAGAGAGAGAGAGAGAGAGAGAAAGAGAGAAAGAAAGAAAGAAAGAAAGAAAGAAAGTGTTTTTACGTCTATTAGGAGGCCGAACTCGGCCTATGAGACAAATCGATGTACATGGGTGTATCTTCTCTCTATCAGAGAAGATAAAAGTGCTGAAAAAGAAACTGGTAAAGCTGATACATATCTCCGTGAAATGCGTGTGGAGATACCCATGAAAGGGGGGGGGGGGTGTATGGAGTGCGATATCTATGGCAGTCTATATGCAAAGGGGTAGTACAACAAGCATGGGAATGCATTTGAAATGACTAACTAGCTCCATCTTGTGCTAATGGGCGGGTGTAAGACGTGATACATAGGTGGAGGTGGAGTCAGGGCCATCGTGATAGCTGCAACGAGATCAGCCATCATCTGGAATCGTCTCTCCTCCATGGCGCCATGGTGACGAGCTTGGATCTCTGCAATTTGATGTCGGTGATGTCTCGGGGCCCGATATCCTCTAGCACGGGGTCGTCTCCTAGCTCGAGCAGCCTGAGCCTGCTGAAGAGTCACCCCTCTTGGTGTGTGGGCTGAGGGGGGGAAGGTTGGAGCACGTCGTGGAATAAAGAACTCAGTGAGTTGACTCTGTCTCCCTCCTGTATGGGCTGCTACAGTAGGCTGGAGTAGGGAATCTCTGTGACTCTGTATCTCTAGTAGGAATCGCCCGAGCTGTCGCTGGTCTCTAGAGTCCATGATCTCTCGGAGGGTGGGCTGCCCTGTAAATAGAGTCCCGTATCTACCTCTGATGCCATCATATGCGCTACATCTGCATACAAAGTGCTCCTCATCCTCTATCTTTACTCTGCAAACCCTGCATATCCGCTCCTCTCTGGGAATGTCTGCGGCTCTGCCTGTCTCAATCTCTAGTCTATGTGATGAGACTCTCAACTGGCCAATCGCTACCCTCGAGCTATGAGGCATGTAAGTATCCATGTAACATGGCCGCCGGATGAAACCGTCTGCTAGGATGTCTAAGAACTGGTCTCGATAGTGCAATAGTCTCGATCCCATGTGTGGTGTGTGCCATGTCTGACTAATGTACAGAGAGAGAGAGAGAGAGAGAGAGAGAGAGAGAGAGAGAGAGAGAGAGAGAGAGAGAGAGAGAGAGAGAGAGAGAGAGAGAGAGAGAGAGAGAGAGAGAGAGAGAGAGAGAGAGAGAGAGAGAGAGAGAGAGAGAGAGAGAGAGAGAGAGAGAGAGAGAGAGAGAGAGAGAGAGAGAGAGACCCTCAGGATGCAAGATTTTTATGCTGGTGGGGAGCGTGAAGTACTAATGCAAGAAGTATCATATTTGAGAGATCAGGTATGCAGCGTTGCATTTTCAGAAAACAAACTCTTTCATGGTTATTTGAATGTTAACCTTTGGAATTTATTTGTATCATAGCTGGTGGAGTACCTTGAAGTGAAGGTTTGTGAGGATGGTTCCAAGGTTGATGATTCTGAGAAGGTGTGTGTTGTTTTCTCTATCTACATCCTGTGAGTTCGTGGCCTTGTTACAGTTCTGTTCTCTTAAAGATTTGACTATCCAAAATGTCACACTTGCACAATATTGATCAGTTTATCAGTACAGGCAGTAACAGAGCCCGCCATATATGCAGAGGAGGATTCCAGTTTGAAGCTTGAATACCTACTTCAAGAAGTATGACTCCTGTCTCAAGCTATTGTGTGTTTGTGGTTGAAATGAGCAAAATATTTACAGAAGTGTTAAAGTGGTGAATCTTATACCATGTCTGATATCGAAACACTAATAGAAGGGAATAAAATTTTGAAGTAAATCAAAATAAGGGCTGTATGATAGAAAATGTGGATAGAGTAAAGATTGTCTATTCAATGCAGAGATACAAACAACAAGATCTCTGGAAGAGGTTAATGCTAGGGTAATCAATGAATGATGTAAACCAATGATGGGAGTACCATGTGATTTCGCGATGAGTTTATAGATAGGATTGGACAATCGTTTAAAAAATAATATGATTCTCATTTTCGATAGGTAAGTATACGTTGATGATCGTATAAACATCAATTCCAGTTCTAAATACGTGCTATTTAGAATTTATTTCCCTTTTCTTTTTCTTTTTGAATTCTTTTATGCATGTATTTGGTACTTATATATTTTTATTATTTAGTTTGTAGACTTGAACATGTTCCATCGATATGGAATAGAATGTGGATTGGTTTCACACATCCATATGGCTGTGGGTCATATGTTGCACCCTTTTTGGTATAGTGATGCACAAGAAGCAAATGATGAGCTTGTGACATTACACATTAGTTTTGTTGATGGACCTGAGACAAGTGATGATTTGAGCATGATTAGGAAGCTAGAGGATGATTCACTCCTTTTGTGAGCATTGGTTGTCCTTTTGGTGGATATATTGTTCGGCTTTTTGGAGCTTAGTTTGAGTTTGTATCTTGTTGGTAGATATAATATGGGGAGTCAGATGGATGCTCAGAAGATCTCTAGAAGAGGCAGATGTTGGGCAAAAAAAATCTCATAATCAGGACTTGGATTGGGTAGAGAGAGAGAGAGAGAGAGAGAGAGAGAGAGAGAGAGAGAGAGAGAGAGAGAGAGAGAGAGAGAGAGAGAGAGAGAGAGAGAGAGAGAGAGAGAGAGAGAGAGAGAGAGAGAGAGAGAGAGAGAGAGAGAGAGAGAGAGAGAGAGAGAGAGAGAGAGAGAGAGAGAGAGAGAGAGAGAGAGAGAGAGAGAGAGAGAGAGAGACTGAGAGACTGCATGATGATTGATCTGATGCAATATTTGTATATAATAAAGTGAAATAATTATGCTAGAATGATGGAAAAGCTATCGGGTTTAAGATTATGTGGCTGTCTTATTCTTGTCAAGTTCCAAGTTCAGAAATAAGTGTTTTGTATCTTCTGTTTCACAATTATAGTATCTTAATGGAAAATGGTGACCTTCATATCAAGTTTTCATCTAGGAGCCTCATTCAAGGTTAGGTTCTGAAGATGTGGGAAATTTGAAATGGAGTTGCCTGAAGGAGATTATGATGAAGGTAAGTCAATATTGTGTTAATGCATGCATGATAACCTGGTGCATGATAACCTGATGCAGAGGCAGAGAAGAGAAGCTGAAGAGAGGGCAGTGTTTCTCAGCATGCAGCTGCAGCAATCGGAAGAGAAAGTAAAAGGGTTGAATGCACAGTTGGAGGAAGCAGAGCAGAAAATTCACTTTTTGAGGAATGAGCTTGATGCAGCACGGGACTTGGAATCATCCAGACGTCTAATGGATTCAGCTGAGGAATTATCATGTTGTAAGGTCATTATTGAAACACTTGAGAGTCAGGCTCTTGCATTGATGAAGGAAAGTTCAGAGCTTCAAATCCAGAATGCAAAGTTTTCAGAATTACTGAAGGAGAAAGAAGAAGAGGTGAAGCAGCTGACTGGCTGTGTTGTTTTCTTACAAAGTGAATTGCAAAGAGAGCTTGAGCTCAATTTAGTGGATAGTGTGGAGAGAGGTCCTTCAGATGTCAAGGAAAAGTTGAGGAGGGCCAGGAAGAAGCTGGAACATGCACATCAGCTGAACAGTGAGCTTCAACGTGAGAAGAAGAATATCAAGGAAGTTGAGCATGAGCGAGATCTTGTGCGCAGTGATGCTGAACTTGAGACAGCTGAAGCTCTAATGTCTTTACAGTCAGAATTAGTGAGCATTTGCGAGGATCGCCGGCTGCTGCAAGAAAGAGGGTTGAAGGCTGAACAAGATGTAGAGCAACTTCAGATGAAGGTCCTTCGTCAGTCTTTAGAGGTGGAATTATTGGTGAGAGAAAATGATTACTTGAAGGGATTATATCTGATCAGTGTTGTTGAAAATCATTTGGAACTTGCAAAGTCGACTCAGGAGTGGGAGCTGGTTGCTTTGAGCCTGATTGATTGCTTATCTGAGGACAATGAAGGATCTGCTGATGCAGTTCAAGACATTAGCAGAGGCTCCTGGAGCCATTCTTCAAGTGCTCAGACAGTGCCTGCTACTGAGAAAACTGAGGTTAGGATAGACAGCATGGAGTCTACTCTTTCATATGCACACACACTTGCAAAAGAAGCTGAAGGTAAATTACGTATGCTAGGGGAATCATCACTGGCAGTTTGTGACTTTCAGAGAGAAAAAGCTAGCATGCAGAATGAGGTAGAAGCATTGAGCTTTCTCCTAGATGAGAAGTCTAGGGTAGTGAATCAGCTAAGTAATGAAATTGAGCAGTACAGAAAGTGTTCTGGAAAGAATGAGAAGATACTTGTTGCTCTATCCATTATGATTAATAGAAATTCAGACATTGTTGGGGATCTCATTGCAGAAAATGAAAGATTACAGTATCTAGTGGATGTAACTAGCAAAGAAGTTCAAGAATTGGAGAGCGATTGTCATCAACTGTTCTTGGAGAGAGGGGCTAAGGAAAAGGCTCAACAAGAGTTGGAGGATGAGCTGATGAGAAAAGATGAGATTATAAAAGGTCTCCACACCGATATTGAAGTGGCTATTTCTGAGAGGGCTTTAGCAGTGCATAAATATGAGTCCCTAAAGAATGAACTAGACATTACTGATTCAAGCTTGATGACAGCAAGCCAACAGGTAGAGGTTCTTACAAATGAGGTTGCCACTGTGAAGGAAACATGTGCTAAGGCCTTTGACTGCCTAACGCAAGCTGAAGCACAAGCTGGTGATTATGTTATTCAAATCTTTGATCTGGAGGTTTCAAGGAGCCTCATCTATTCAGATGCAGCATCAGCAAAGGAGAGTTTCGTGCTGGCTGAATCAAGGCTTGCTGAACTGGAATTGAATTACATTGAATCCATTGAACTGCTGTCTGAGAGACTGCTCTCATTGGAAAGCAGGTTTGTGTCTCTTGTTAATGATTTAACTCATGAAAGAGGTCATAATTTGCACTTGAACAGAGTGTCGCAGGAACAGAACACTATGCTATTTACTGATTGCAAGTGTGCAGAATGCAAGCTGATTGTTGCACAAAAGCAGCTGGAAAGGTGTTCTGAAATGCTTCAGGATTCATATTTCAAGATTACTGAACTAAACGATGAAAAGAAAAATTTAGCAGGAGAGCTGGAGGAGACACAAAAGCAGGCTCAGAATAATGCATCTGGTTTACAAGCTATGTGTGCAGAGTATGCTGCGGTTGCATTCTTCCTAAAAGATTGTCGGGTGGAGGAGAAGGTTATCATGACATTTGAGACTGAGCTTTTACAGTGTCAGCTTCTTCACTTCAAGGAAGATTATCTTGTCATGGAAGCTCATCTGAACCATCTGGAGACATATTGTAGGGGGAAGTTTGCATGCTTTGACAAGGAACTGAATATGCTTCTGCAGGGCATATTAGGGACTGATATGGTTGTAAAGGAACTTGAAGATAGACTTGAGGCATGTTCTTTGCTGGTGCAAGAAGCGCAAGCAGAAAATGCCCAGCTGAAGAAGCTTAAATGTCAATCATCGAAGAGTTTGGAAGATGTGACAGTTGAGCTGGCTTGTGAGAAGTTAGCAAGTGCAATGCAGATGGAAATCTTGGAGCACATGATCCATGAGTTCTTGTATAAGGAATGCCAGCAGAATGTACAGACACAGAAGCAGTTGAGTGAACTGATGAATGAGAGATCAAACATGATAATGAAGATGGAGGAAATGTTTTCAAAGATCTCAACTCTAGAGGATCACAACAAATTAGCAGAAGAAAAATCAAGATCTGTTGCCAGCGAATTTTCTCAGAGTCATGAACAAATATGGCAGATGAGATCACAACTGGAGGCATTGCAACAGAGATTTGAGGACCTTGAGTTGGATTCAAAAAAGATTCAAGAGGACCAGTCTTCGAGCATCATTATTCAGTTCTTTGAGGAGGCAATTTTAAAAGAAATGCTAACTTGTCAAGAGGCTATAATGGGAAACGAGGCCAATATGATGAAGTGCAGAAACAGTCGCATGGAAAAGGATATGCTAGAATGCCGTAAAAGGGTTGATTCATTGATCTCTGAGAAATCTGAATTGTTGAATGCTATAGTATCAGTTAGAGATGCTGCCAATGATTGTTTTGAGCAGTATCATAATATAATGGCCGAAATCAAGCATGATGGCATGGAAGGTTTGGAAACAGCTGCAGCAAATAGTCAAGTTCTAGTGTGTGGCTCTCCTGTACCACACACTCTGGATAAAATTGCTCAGCACAGTGTATCTTTTGATGAGAGTGGTGTCCAAAGAACTTTGGAAGTTTTCCTGTGTATTGTGCAAGGTCTCAATGATTGTCTTAATGAAGTGAAGTTGCTTTTAGAAGAACGAGATTGTCTTATGCATAAAAGCAAAGAACAGTTAGCAAAGAGGGAACTATCTGAATATCACTTTCAAGAACAGCTCAAACAGTTTTCTGAATTAGTAAAAGTGCTTGATGGAGAATGTAAGGATATGAAAGGGCAATTGCATGTAAGGACGACAGAAGCTGAAGAACTTTCTCAGCTCTATGAACAGTTGTCAGAGTTAGTTTTTGTTCTGTGTCTGGAAAAGGAGGTTGTGGCAGAAGGATTAAGAATTGGAGCTGGTCAGTATTGTGATATTGAGATCACTGAGCAATGCAACGTCTTTAAAGTCATTGATGGTTTTCTGCATGCTACAAATAGGCTATTTATTGAAAATCAAGAGTTAAAAAGCAACATTCAGCAACAAAGTAATGAAGTAAAATGCCTACAGCATGAACTTGAAAACAGTTGCGATGTCGTTGCTGAAGTAAGGCAATCACAGTTTGAGGTATATGAAGCCTTGCACAAGGCAAAAGAACTTTTAGCAAAGAAGTGTGAAGATTTCGATGCACAGAACACATTTCTGTCTGAACATGAAGAGACTATACACAGTTTGAAGATCGAGAATGCAAAATTATCGCGAGAAAATCAGGAAATTTATGATTCTCACATAGAGCTTCAGGAACAGGTGAAGTCGATTGAACTTATTCAAGAAGAAGCTATTCTCTCTGTACAGAACTTTATGAACATGGAGAAGAGCCTTTTTCCTTTGTTAACTCATATAAGTTGCTTGTTGGACTCATCTCCATTTGATGTGGGACAATGCAACCTATCTAATTTGCTTGATCAGCTCCAGCTGATTTTAGATAATATGGATGGGCTGATCCGTTTGCAGAGCAATGTTGAGGAAAGATTTGAAGCTTTTCAAGCATATTCAAAAGACATGCAGCAGGCCCTTGAAGCTCAAGCTGTTCGAATGAAGTTACTTTCGGATGAACTCGAGAAGTTGAAAAGAGAGGAAGATGACACACACAAGGAAAAAAGCAGGCGTGAGAAAGATTTGAAACTGTTGCAACTTTGGGCCCAGCAACAGGATTCTGCTGACAATACTGAATATGTAAAATATGGAGAAGCAGAAGGATCCTCTGACATGCAGAGATATGAACTAAAATATTCAGGACTTGAGGCGAGAATACAGAAGATGACTGAATGGATTTCCAGTAAATTAGGCAGCGACTATAAAATTGCATTTACAGGAGGGTGTGAATTAGTTTTAAATGCAGTAGAAAATGAAGTTCAAACTTGTAGGAAGCAAGCAGAAGCTGCTTGGAGAAAGCTTGATGCAATTCTTGATGAGAAGAATGGACTAGAAGAGGGTTTTCTAACTAAAGAAGTAATCATAGCATCATTGCAGAAAGAAATTGCTTCACTTCAATGTCAAGTTGGGGAATCAAAGGAATGGATTCAGGAGAAGTTGCAAGATAAAGAGATATATATAGCCAAGCTTCAGCAGAAAAATTCTCAGCTTGAAGCTAGGGCTGGTTCAGCTTGCAGCAGGCTAGAGGATTTAGAAGTAAGACTGTCAGAACAGAAGGAAAAGGTGAATGTGATGAAAGGTGAAAATATGCAACTTATGTCACATCTTGAAGAGGTGATTGCTGCCAAAGAATCGATACAGGCAGATCTTGAAGAGGTGATTGCTGCCAAAGAATTGATTCAGGCAGATCTTGATGAGAAAGAACGCACTGTTGAAATGCTAGAGGAACAAGTGGTGAGTCTAAACTCAATGCTTAAGAAGGAGAACGTCTTCTCCCTTGATCGCATAACCAAAGATCTGAATGAAGCAGTCAGAGAGAAGGAACTAGCCATTAAGGAAAGAGATGAGCTGCATGCAGATATGTTGGTGCTAAGTGAGCAGCTAGAAATGGCACAGCAGATTGCTGAGGAGCATGAAGCTGTTGCAATTGAAGCTCGTCAGGTAAAATTTCTCGAACGATGAGATATCAAATGGCAACAAAACATTAGAGATAATGGGTATGATTATTGAGCAAAAGAGAGGGCTCCTTGGGCCATGATGCTTGTTAATCTTTTGGTACGCTTGACAGATTGCTGAAGCAAGTAAGACACTTGCAGAACAGAGAGAGGAAGAAGCAAGGCTTCTTGAGCGTTCCATTCAAGAACTTGAGAGTACAATCAATGCTCTTGAAACCCAGGTATGAATTATGAGTGAAATATCAATTTGATAAGGGAATCTGAGTATTCTGACCATTCTGAAGTTCTTTCTTTATACTGGATTTACCAGATGATGTGTATTGTTGTTCTGAGCAGGTAGGAATAGTGAGGAATGAGACTGAGAGGCAACGCCTTATGAGAGAAGATACAGAGATGGAGCTTCAAGCTTTGAGACACCAGATGTCAATGATGCATGCTGATCATGTGGGCAATGATGTTGTGACCTGTAACTGGGAGCAGATACAAAGGTTTGCATCTCAGTAAATTAAATATGATGAGGATTCTGATGCATCTGTGCCTTGATTAATGTCTCGTGCTATCATTCATAAGGGATTTGGTGGAGAAAGAGCAAAGACTTCTGGAGGCACAAGCACGGATAGTGATATTAGAGAAGCAATGTGTTGAGAAGAATGAGCAGGTCAAGTGAAAATTTCCCCTCAAGTTCACTTGTTTTCTGTGTTCTGTTCCTTTCCAGCCACCTCCGCCTTTCCCCTTCTTCTTGTTCTCCAATGTGTGATCAGCTATGGATGTTTTAATTCAATGAAAATGTTGGCAGATAAGGAAGCACAAGAATGATATCATGGAAATTATAACCGAGGCCCACAGGCAAGCCTTTGATCAACAGCAAATTGTAGGTGAACTATTTATTTTTCAATCATGAGAATATAATATGAATTCTGATAGCTCAGAGCGAACATGCAAATGGTGGCAGATAAAGACCTTAGAGAACATGGTTGAACAAAGATCCATGGTGCAGGTCCCATCAAATTCCAAGCCAACTGATCGATGCACCCCTATATCCCGAGGACCTGGTTCACCTTTCAAGTGCATTGGCTCTGGGCTTGCTCATCAGTTGAATGTGGAGGTTGAGCAAGAACTTAACAGCAGCAGGCAGAAGATTGATGAGCTAGAAGCTATTGCAAATACAAGGCAGAAAGAGGTAAGTGTATTATTGTGAATTGTTGATTATGAAGATCTGTTTGCCATGTGATGATGGTCATGTTCCTTGCAGATATTCATGCTCAATCTCAAGCTTGCTGAAGCTGAGAGCATGACTCATGATGTGATAAGAGATTTGGTTGGAGTGAAATTAGACATAACAAATTATGCAGTAAGTGGTGTTGTTTTGAACAGCTTTGTAAATTGTACACTTTAAAAGTTCACTTAGGTTTGTGTCCATTCATTATTCCTTGTCATCACTGTTAGCGCGATAAATTTTTGAAGTCCACTTCATGGAAAAGAAACGTTTTAATTTCTGTGTTCGTACAGACATTCATGGTCCAGCAACAAGGGCAAAGTACTATTCCTAAGGATGCTGCATCTTCTGAACAAGCTAGAGACAGGGTAAGATTTTTTTAATCAGGTATTCCATGGAATTTACCTGCTAGGACAACCTGGTCTTATACTGAATCTTATCACACTGCCATATATGTATAGGAAAAAGAGCTCGTATATCTGAAGGCCCAACTTAAGGAGTTTATTGAGGAAAGAGAAAGGTAAACGTGTATACATCTTCTAAAGAACAGTTGGACGAGACACTCTAATGAACATCATTTGTCAACTTCACATTGCATGCCTGTATGTGCAAAGTGCTGCTTGTTTGTTTGTTTGGTTTCTGGATTTCCATCCATCCTTATGTATTTGAGCAATCCACTGAGGAATGTGAAATTATAAATGCCTACAGGAGCAATGTCCTTGAATAGTGAGGACTAAATGTTATGGTAATATTAATGCATGCTGGCCCATCTTTTGTGCACCGGTACATGTATGTGTGCCTGTGTGTGTATCTTTGTGTGTGTATGCATCTTAGTGTCGTTACATATAAGCTGCTTGGGTATCAAATGGATCTAGTTTGGATGTGGAGTCTATGGTTGCTTCCTCACCACAGAACATTGACTTGGCAACATCTTAAATATACAGCTGGCTTGAAGAAATCAGAAGGCGCCAAGCAGAGATGATGACAGCACGTGTTGCAGCGGAAAAGTTGCGTCAACGAGATCAACTTCTTAGTTCAGAGAATGAGATGCTCAAGGTGGTTACAGCCCTTTAAGAATTTGAAGTTCAGTTTGGTTTAAATCAAGTGCTTTGGTTCAAATCTAGTGCATCATTTTAAATTAGTTGTTGATGCACTTAGTAAAAGCACAGTTAGTCTCACGACTAGAGCTCCTAGAAGTTTCCAATTGAACGAGAAATGCTTTTGATTGCAAATTTGGGATGTAGATGGAGAATCTTAGCCAAAGAAGCCGTCTTGCTGAACTGGAAGAGGAGGTGAACAAGTTGTCTGGGCAACAGAATCTTCAGCAGAGAATCCATCATCATGCAAAGATCAAGGTCAATGTAAACATTTGTGTACATGGATTAATGTGTTACCATTTGCTCAATCGACTTTACTTGCTACAAACAGGAAGAGAATAATCAACTGAGGTGTAAGACTGAAGATTTGGCAGCCAAATTGCGGCGTTCTGAGGTTCTTCTTAGTCGAGTTGGGGAGGAGCTTGCACGCTATCGAGAAGCTGAAGGACGACCTCCCTATATTGATTTTGAGGAGGAACAGAGACTAAAGCTAAGATTACAGGTGATGTGAGTGTTGATGGCTGTGCTTTTACGGGTTTGAGTAACATCTACATGACAAGCATGAGCTTAATTTGACAGGAAGTAGAAGAGGAGAAGATTCAAATAGCCCAGGAGCTCCTTACACTTTGTACACGTGTACTCCAGGTTTGTTTAGTTGAGGGTATTGTGGATATTTACAAGAAGCAAATAAAATTAAGAACAAATGTGTTTAATGAGATTTTCCTGTTCGGTGTAGGTTGCCGGTCTAACTACTACAAAAGTGGTGGACCACAACGTTGCTGCAGAAGCCTTGAACCATATTGAAGAACAAATCGAAGCATTGGAAACAGAAGTTTCTGATATGAAGCTCAAGGTGGTGATAAATTTCAATGTGGAATTTATGAAGCTGCTCCTTTTCATGTGCTACAAACTTCAAAGTTTTTGTTCTCTTTGGCAGCATAAGATCGAGTCAGAGAGAAGGCGTCTTAGTGAGCTACGGTCTATGCATTCACCAGCAGGAGATGTGCACGGTTTAAATTGTCAGCAACAAATTACTGGTTCACCGTAAGGTTTCAGGATGTACTGTATGTTATTCCTCATGCCGAGGAAGTTACCGCTCCATTATCCATGTGGGTGGGTTTGTGCGAGGAAGGCCTTCAATAATACGTGCATTGTGCTTGCCTCCATGGATCATATTGATGAAATCAAGGTCTGTCGAGTATGCTGTCTAAGCGTGGATGGCCTTTGAGGAGCTCCTAGGATTCATGGTATGCTCAGTACTGAATCATCAAGATCATCTGCGTGGACTTTGTGCAACCTTGGTTCCTGCTTGAGTTTCAGATGGGCTAGTTGAGGTGCTGCTTTATTAATTCTTTACTTTGAAAGGGGTCAGCAGCATTTCTAGTGTTCTTGCAGCAATTCAAAACGTTGATAAGAATGCATGAGGATCAAATATCGCGTTGACAGCAATGTGCATTCTGTTATACAGGATGGCTGCGAAATACTGTATGGTTCGACATTTAAGTTGCAGAAATATGTGTATCATTTATTTAACAGTTGATAATAAGAGGAAGTCCAGTAAATATATAATTCAACCTTTGAGAGAGACAAGTTTGTCGCTTTAATATTGATCAAAGTGAGCATAGAATTTGTGCCCTGTTGCAATGCTTTCATTGATCAACTGGTTGAGCAATTATATTATCGTGAACTACATACAGCCCAGTGTCCACTGAAGTCTCCTTACGTATTAGAGGCTGTTTCAAGGAATATGGTTATCGGACACATAATGAATACATACGTGGGCTTGAGCAGTGAGTTATTGACAATAATGAACTAACTTAATGACGCTTACATTCTCAGTGCTTCTTCGGTATGACTTTCCAAGCTTGGCCCGTGAGCTATTATGCTCTCTTTGTATGGTGGCTATTTCTAGGCACACCTCCTGGCTGTTGTGTTAAAGTAATTGTCATAGGATGATAAATCAAAGTCAGTTGAGTCCATTGAAATGATAAACGTTAGATTGTCTAATTAGTGTTAGTAATCCAAATTATATGTTTATGAGTAACCATTGGAGGAAATCATGATATGATTGGTGGGTGGTCATCAAAGGCTTTGGAAGAAATTCTTAACATAGATGGGTTTGAAGATGTGCACAGCTATGGGGCTGTCATAGATACATAGAGGAGATGCCACACATACAATGAGAGAGAAAGGAGACCATTTTGGTTAAGGTCAAGTGTGTTCAGCCGTGAGCTCTGTACACATTATTTTTGTATTTAAATCAATTAAGGTTATTCTCAATGACGCATCATCAAATTTCCCCTTCAAGTTCAAAATGAGCTTGAATACAAAATGGAAAAATACATTTATCCTTACAAGATGAAATCAACATGAAATGAAATCTAGATACTAAATAAAGCTTAACTCTTAATTTAAGCTTCTTTGAAGTAGATGAATCTTTTTGGGAAGAGCTTTGTTGAAAATATCTTCCACTTGTTCTCGAGTATTGATGTGAATCACCTCCACTTTTCCTTCAATGATCTTGTCACAAACAAAAAGATTGTGAATTTGATGTGTTTCGATCTTGCACGATAGATTGGATTCTTTGATAGCACAATCCTTCTCACATTGCAGCAATAAATGATCATCTTTCCATTGATATAGATTCCCATGTCTTCAAGTATGTTTTTACCCCATGTTGCTTCACCAAACGCTTGAGTAATGCCTCTACATTCAGCTTTAGTACTTGATGAGGTGATAGTTTGTTGCTTCTTGCTACTTGACAAAATGGTTGCCATGCTCAATTTGCATTTGTGTATGCATATATACATTGTTGAACTTTTCTCATAAAACAAGCTAAATTTGTATGTTCCTTATACATATCTCCATATATGTCTCATTGCATTCAAGTGCACTTTACATGGTTTATGCATAAATTGACTCACCAAGCCAACCACAAAACTCAAAATTGATCTTGCCTTTGTTACATCAATCAAACTTCCAACCATCTCAATATATGTCTCATTGCATTCAAGTGAACTTTACATGGTTTATGCATAAATTGACTCACCAAGCCAATTGCAAAACACAAAATCCATCTTGGCTTTGTTACATCAATCAAACTTTCAACCATCTTCCTATACACACTTGCGTCATGCAAGTATTTTTCATCATCCATAAGTGTGAGGCTGTATTTTAGGCAATATGCAACATTCCTTCTTCCTAAAAGATGGTTCTGTTTGAGCTACTTGGAAATTGTAGCTTGTTCATAGTGATGTCTGTTGTCCTATGCACACACCTTTTGGGAATTACCTTCGATTTATGACTTTTACTGATGATTTTGCCAAGCATGCATGGGTGCATACTTTGAAAGTAAAGTCCGAAGTATTTATATGCTTCAAATAGTTTCTCTTGGAGAGGACGAGGTATATGGCCAAAAGTCAGGCTTTGCCACATTTTCAGGCTTGAGGTTGTTATGTGTGTAGTATATATACTTAACATGTGTCCCACCAAAGCACTATAGTCTATCACTCCATATGAGGCTTGGCATGGTCAAAAGCCATCTTTTTCTCATCTGTGTGTCTTTGGTTGTTTGGCATATGCATTAGTGCCTAAATAAAAATGAAGAAAATAGGATGATAAAATAGTGAAATGTATTTTTGTTGCATACAGTTATGAAAGCAAAGGCTATCGTCTGTATCGTCCACAAACTAAATGCATTTTGGTAAGCCATGATGTCGTTTTTGTGGAAGATGTAATTCAGCAATTACTTTCATGTACTAAAGAGACATCAATTAACTCCATAATTATGTATGCCACTTTGTTGCCTCTTTTTATAGGTGGATAATGAAGTGCTAGTCAAAATTAGACAATTTCCCAACCTGTATAGGTTCCGTATGATCATGTAGATCATTCCATTTCTGATGCAAATTTACATGATGCACTAGTTGATGAGAGGGCTCATATAGAGAAGGCAAAAATTATGCCTCCATTGCTGGTGCAAACTTTGTGAGATAACTCATTAGATGCACCTATGCCATATCGTACTCGTTCAGGTTGTGATAGTGCTTCTTTTGCATAAGATTGCGATGCAATGACTACCTCTAGTCTTTGTGATGAGAGTGAGCTTCTTTCTTTAATGAAGCAAAAAATTCACAAAATTGGATGATTGCTATGGAATCAAAATATGATGCTATTAAGAAGAATGTTACTTGGTATTTATGTGATTCGCCTCCAGCCAAAAATGCCATTGGCACAACATGGGTATACAAGCTGAAGCGTAAGTCGCATGGAATGGTTGACAGGTATAAGGCTGGGCTTGTTGCAAAAGGTTATGCTCAAGAAAGAGGCATTGATTTTGATGAGACATTTGCTCTCACATGTCAAATGACTACTGTTTGTAGCATCTATGCACTTGCAAGCCATAACGGTTGGAATGTACATTATCTGGACATTAAAACTACATTTTTGAATGGTTACTTACATGAAGAAGTGTACGCTTTTCAGCCCCATGGTTTTGTGCAGAAAGGGCAAGAAGAAAAAGTGTGCAGGTTGAAAAAGGCATTATATGGTTTGAAGCAAGTACCTCTTGCTTGGTATGAAAAGATACATGCCTACTTGATTGCACATGGTTTTGAGAACAATCCAATTGAGAGCACCTTATATGTTAAACGTGCAAATGATGTGCTTCTAAGCGTTGCTACCTATGTTGATGACATGCTGTTCATTGGTCTTTATGAGAAGCATATTTCTGATTTTAAGGTTGATTTACATGCCTCATTTGAGATGTCAGATTTGTGGCATTTGTATCATTATTTGGGTATTATTTTATGCAAGTTGATAGCTGAATAGCTTTGTGGCAAACAAAATATATTAACACACTGAAGATTGCAAACCTATTCGCACTCCTATGGAAATAGGTTTATGGTTGAGTGTTCATAATGCTAGAGACGCATTTGATGCTCTTCTCTATTAGCAAGTTGTTGGATCTTGATTTACTTATGCGTAACTTGGCTTGATATTCAATTTGTTGTCTCACATATGAGCAAGTTTATGCATTGCGTAGGTGTCAAGCATTGGTAGGCGGTTTAGCTCATCTTTTTCTACTTGAGTGGTATCCAACTACTTGAATTGTTTTATCCCAAGGGGGAATCACTACTGCCAGATTTAGACGCTTTTTTGACTCTGACTAGGCTGGTTGCTATGACATGTGTTTCCACTAGTTGTCTTTGATTCATGCTTGGTAGCTCATGCATATCTTGGTTGAGCAAGAAGCAACCTACTATGGCCACTGCTAATTCTGAGGCTAAGTATAGGGCAACTTTCAGATCGACTATTGAGTGTGTGTAGCTTAGATGCCTTTTGGATGATTTGGATGTTGGTCAGTCTTCTGCAACCACCATCTTCATTGATAATTAGGGCACATTGGCAGTTGCAAGGAACCCTATGTTCCATGGTCACACAAAGCACATGGAGGTGCATTATGATATTGTGAGGGAGGTTCTCTATTGGAGAGATCAATTTGGTATACATGCCCACATAGGATAACATCACAAACCTTTTCACAAAGGCTCTCCTTTGGGAGAAGTTTGAAGCATTCCACAAATCTTTGGGCTTACTCTCTTTTGTGGATTGATCTCTTTCCACATAGCTTGGCAGTTCCTTATATATAAGTGCTAGCTTCTTGTTCATCGCATCACTCCTAGGGGGGATTTATTGATATATTTTGGTAATGATGTGTGTGAACACACTTAAGACTGTCGGGGCACGTTTTTTGCTCTTTAGGAGGTTTTTTTCCCCGGCTTGCATATATGCCTATAACCCTAACATGTTACTTATCTTTGTAAATTTCCTTTGTTATGGATTCAATATTGTGTGTTGTATTCCAAGATTTTTCTTCTTCCTTGTGCTGTTTGTATGCTTTTCTAGACCTCAAACTCCAACAAAACTAAAACACTTTTAGTATGTTTTTCTACTTTTATGCTTATGCAATAAAAAGTTTTAAAAGTTTTGGTAGCATTTCAACAAGAAAAAGAAAATGAGAAAAAGTTAGACTAAGTGCTCTACACACACTTTCCAGCAAATGTGTGGACAATCACATAATGTATACAATATGAACAAAGGGCACTCTACACCCTTGTATAAAAACACTAGTGCTTGTGGCACATATACAAATGATAAGAACACTGAATGTTCTTATTTCTTCTTGGTGATATCTACAAAAGAAAATACTGAAAGATGGCAATCAGTTGGGATTAGGGTGACCATATCTAATGATCAGTTGGGATTAGACCTTGATTGCATTCTATTCCCATCGCCATCGTCATGGCCTCTCAACCTTTTCTATTGCTGCTTACCCTCAACCTTTTCTATTGATGCTGGTTGTCAACTTTAGTCATAGTTTCGCTTCTACTACCAACCCAATATTTTTGACACCATCTGCTGCTGTGACACTTGCACATGAACCTCATCTTTCTGTCCATGCAGCGATCGATCTCCATCGATCTATTGTTTCACAGGTGCAACCCCTTACCTTGTCCATCAAGCTTTCGTGAAACTAGCAGTTGGTTCTCATGATACTTGAAAGATCATAATACATTGATCAATGCATTGTGGTCTTCCTTTCTTCACAAGGTTGACGTGCCATCCGTCAATAATGAATGCATCATACCTATTAACGTTTTCATTGATCTATCTTGGACAAGCTAGCAGATGCGCTATTGCACTAGTCCTATTGAACTCAGTTATATGTGTCTACATGAAAAGATATTTTTCGATCTTTGTTGAGAATTTCAAGGCATATATAAACTTGATTGTTCTTGTTTGACCACCATAGGTTTGAAGAATAAGCAATTATTAATAGCAACACAAAGTTCTTGAATTGATCTTTTGAAGCATATATAATGGTTTTGGAGTTTGTAAGGTTTTATCAACAACATTACCTACAACTTTCCATGAAATTGAACCTTTGTAAAGTCTATGCTCTTGAGACATCACAATGTTCCTACTAGGCCAACTATTTTTGACTCAAGGCCTTACTATGGTGTAGTTGATGCTTTATTCACTTTAGTGATTAAGATTAACCCAATTTCATTAATAAAGACATATGCTAAATTCAATACTAGGCCTATTTCCCTTCTTTGCCCAATGATGCAAGGAGAGGGGGAGCACCTATCAGGTACTAAGCTAATCATTCATTAACCAAGGTCAATTAAAGGTGAACAAAGTTAAAGCTTGGCCAGCTAAGGTTGTCTATGGGTTGAACCAAGTTTTTGGTCAGCATACTATTGCAATAAACCTTTAATTTGAATACATGGACCAAAAGCAATTTGCTTTTATCCAACTTAGTTAAGTCCACCTTGTGGAAGAACCTTCATGATGTTGAAAGAATCTAATCCATTTTGGTGTCAATTTAAATGGCATTGGAGGAATCTGAATGAATAGTATGACTTGCACCTTCGACTACATGCTTAGACCTTAGATGGTTTTCATAACCTTTTTGTGTACTTCTTTTGTATGGTTGATGTTTCCATAGTTGCTTCCTTGTTTTTCTCCAAAGCCACCAATCACTTTACACAAGGTTCAATATGCTCAACAATGCATTTTTTTCTTAATTCTCATTTGATTAAAAAAATTTGAAATATTCTTGAGATTTTTTACCGTACGAAAGTAGGAAAAGAGATTCACTTCTAGTTTCACTTTTACTAGTTTGATATGCTCGAAGTTCTCACCCTTGGGAAAGAGGATAGATGCTTGATACAGATTTTGCACAACACATAAATTAAGATATTTATTTGAACTCTAAAATTAATTAGTCATAGTAGTTGATTGAAAGCATGAGCGCCCTTGTTGCTTCAAAGATAGTACCTTCAAAGATAGTCATAGTAGTTGGTTGAAAACATGAGTGCCCTTGTTGCGTATTATTTTAGAGAGAAACCAAATCTTGACAAGGATTTCTTGTATGCAAATCATGTCATTCGTATTGTAATGTAATCATTTTTAGCCCTTTATTTAAACCATTAGTTGGATAGAAAAGCCTCATGTACATGATCCACCACTTAAAGGACATGTCAATGCACTTTCGTTACTTGGCCACCTTATTGGACCGATGGTAAATTTCTGTCTCATTGCTGCTACGAAAGGCTGGAAGCCTTGATTTGTAGTATAAGAGCACACCTTTGATATGCATAAGAAATTTTGAAAAAATATAGTACATGATTGAAAAGACGAGAATATAAAAATAACTTTTCCAAGTGTCTATATGCCAGATCTCATCCCTTGGGATGGCCTTGATTGTGGGCTACCTGAAGAAAATTTTGTACTCTATGTGGAGACACATGTTTTTGAGCTTTGATCTTGAGCATAGTTATATAACTTAATATTGGTCAAGGAGATTGAATTACTCTTTCATAACAACTTCATCTTCTCGCGCAAGGATAAGTTTGGAGCCATGTCAAGTTTTGTTAAACTTGTAGCAGACTTTGAGATGCTTATACTGACGAAAGGAAACCTATATATATCTTTGGCACAAAAAGATGAAATAGCCTGCATAAGCATTATGATAGTGCATTTGGAGGCCAAAACGATCTCAGATCGCGATTTCGGCACCACAAAGAGAAGTTGTTTTGATCTCCTAATCATTCTAAGTATGCTCACCAAATTTCATGCGATTCTGAGACTGTGATCAGAGGGGTATTGATGACACCCTAGATGAAGCGACAACCTACTTTGATACCAATTTTTGGAGTTTGAGGTCCGCAGAAGCATGTGAAAAGCACAAGGAAGAAGAAGAAGATTGGAACACAACACACAATATTGAATGTATTACCATTAGAATGTACAAAGATAAGTAACCCATTAGGGCAATAGGCGGGCAATAGGCATATATACAAGCCAAGGGGAAAAAACCCCTTAAAGAGGGAAAAAAGTGCCCGGGCGATCCTAGTGTATTCACACACATCACTACCTAAACATATTAACACGAGGAATATGAGCCTAGTGTAGATATAATAACATAAACATTTATGAGGATTCATAATCCATCATCATGGAGCCTTTTTGTGACTCATAAGAATAGTACTTCTATGAGGTAGGATCCAAAACTCAATGATAGGAAAAACATAAAAACAATGTGATGCAAGCTATCCAAGTAGACACAGAGGAGAAGAAGAAAAAAAGAAAGAAAAGTTAAGTGAAGTGTTTTCCTTGATTTAGGGTTCAAAATACTAAAAAATTCATAAAATCTATTAAAAATCCAAACACATTTCTTTTTTCTTAGGAAATTTTGCAGGAGGATTTGTGTTGGAAAGGGGAAGGGGAATAGTGAAAGAAAAATCCAGAAATTGAGAGAAAAATAAAAAATATTAAGAGTAAAAGTTCTTGTTTAATTTTTTTCAAAAGTTTAATCTCTTTGAATGAGTTGGTGGTGTATAATTGCAAGTGAAAATTGATCCGGAGTTGGTGAAGAACATTGGAGAAGACCAGGAGGGAAGAAAAGTCAAAAAGTGCAAAAGCAAGAAGTTCAGAAAAAACATGATTCTCATCACATAATCGCGATTCTGAGTAAGAAAAAAATTAACTGAGTTGCACTATTGGGTACTAAGGTAAGCAATTTTAAAAGGGTTCATAAGTTGCATAAGTGAAGGAAAGCAAAATTTCAAAATTCTAGTAAGAATTGAGCACCAAGTGATCAGAATTGAGAATTGGATACAAAATCGCGATTTTCATCAGTAGAAAAAAGAGGGCAAAATTTTGCTGGAAGGGATAAGATTTTTTAAATAAAACCACAAAAATTGTAAAAGAACAAGAATAAAAAAAGTGGGAACTCAAAATTGTGAAAATCACTCACAATCGTGATTGTCTGAAGTCTATAAAAGCCTGAAATCTCAGAAAAATATTCATTTGAGTGAAAGAGTGAGTGGGAGGAGCTAACAGAATTGCGATCTTTTGCAAACACAAAGCTTTTTGGACATTTCTTGATCAGGCAAAAAGGTAAATTTTCTTACAATAAGTTTTTGCATAATTTCAAGTTTAACATCTTAGTAAAAGCAGAAAAACGCAGAAAACTATTGAAAAACATGGAATCGCGATTTTCAGTTTTTTGAATTTTTTGAATAGAAATTGACTTTTTGATGAAAGATCTTTTATTGCATGTTAATATTTTAATAAGGTTCTTTTAATAGTGTAGAAAGAAATTAAAAAATAAAAAACTATAAGAATCTGCTCAGAATAGCGATTCTGAGAACAAACTCAAAATCGCGATTCCTAGAATACGATTTTTTCAAGAAAATCCTGTTTTTTACGATTATGAGCAATCACGATTGTCTGGGAACAGGATCCTCAAAAACACGATTCCTTTCATAGAATCGTGAGAGACACAATTCCCTTCACAGAATCGTGAAGAAACACGATTCCCTTCACAAAATCATGAAAAACACGATTCCCTTCACAGAATCGTGAAAAACACGATTCCCTTCATAGAATCGTGAAAAAGATGATTCCTTCACAGAATCGTGAAAAACACGATTCCTTCACAGGATCGTGAAAACACGATTCCTCTTCACAGAATCGTGAAAAAACACGATTCCTTCACAGGATCGTGAAAACACGATTCTCTTCACAGAATCGTGAAAAACACGGTTCTCATCACAAAATTGTGAAAAACACGATTCTCTTCACAGAATCGTGAAGAAACACGATTCCCTTCACAAAATCGTGAAAGACACGATTCTCTTCACAGGATCGTGAAAAACACGATTCTCTTCAGAGAATCGTGAAAAAACACGATTCCTTCACAGGATCGTGCAAACACGATTCTCTTCACAGAATCATGAGAAACACGATTCTCTTCACAGAATCATGAGAACCACGATTCTATTCACAGAATCATGAATTAGTTGAATGATTTTGAGATCTGGTAATAAATTGTTTACACTTGATAAACAAGAGTTAAAAAGGAAAGAGATAGAGCCAGTGTTAGGAGATTTACAAGAAAAGGATTTAGGACAGATAAATAACATGGAAAATTTAAATGAAACAAATGAAGCCTCTAAAACTAGTGATTATAGAAATATCCTCAAGTACATGTATACAAATAGGTTTGGAACCTATGTATATCAAGATGGTATGCATAAGTTTCTCATTAGGATGAGAAACTTAGAAATTCCCTTAAATTTAATGCTAGTGGCACAATTTAAGGGTGGCAGATATGAGGATAGACAAGGATGTGTATACATATTTTCACAAGATCCAGAAAACTCTAATAATTCAGGGCAATGTGCAGACAAGAGACCTTGGGAACAAAACACAGGGCAACCAGAATTGCCAAGAAAAAATGAAAACTACACTTTTACTGAACAACCACAAGGAAGGAGATTACACACTTCTCCAAATCCTTTTGAAAGAGAAGCTGAAGGAATGAATGATTTTCCAATCAGGAGAAGACATCAGTGGAAAAACCAAGGAAGAATGCTTAGACCCTATCAAGTAGCTAAATGCATGAAAAATCAATATGAAGGGTATTTTGATCCTCATGCCCATGCTGAAGAATTTAGACAATTAATTAGGGCAGAAGAAGTAGAGGATTACAAAGTGCAATTTGAAGCATATTGTCTAACCCTAACTGGACCTGCATTATCTTGGTTCATTCCCTTGAGAAAGGAAATGTATCCAAATATTGAATCTTTCCTTGAAGCCTTTATAGGGGAATTCTCCAAAACTGGGATTAAACATAGTACAACTACCCTGATACATAGTTTCAAACAACAAAAAAATAAAAATGTCAGAGAGGCTTCCAGGAGATTCAAGCAATATATTGATAGATGTCCAAGAGAAGAGGTACCTTCAATGGCAAGACAAGTGTCTTTGTTCATAGAAGGACTGAGAAGTGCACAGTTAAGAACCTTGGTATACTATATGAGGTGTCCTAATCTAGGAGCTTGTGTAAAAGAGACAATAGACTTAGAGGATAACAAAGGACATGTTTTATTAGCATTTGATCAACCAAGAAGAAATGAAGATAGATATCCACCAGCAAAAGAATTAGCACAAGCCATTGCTAAAGCCCTAGAAGTCAACACTAAGACAAACTTGATGAATATCAGAATATCAGCTAATACGAAGTGTTATAATTGTGGGGAGAGTCATTTGCTTCAACAATGTCCTTATCATAAACCACAACATTTGCAAGATAGGAAAGCACTCAAATATTGTACTTTAGAACGAAAATGGACAAACCATACTAGAGAGGAGTGTTTCTACAATAAACAACCTATCAAGGAAAGGGAATGTATGAATCAACATAACTTACAAAGAGAATCTGGATTTGTTGAGCAACCAAGACCTATACTTGGAAAACAACCACCATTACCAACAAGTGTAATACCAGTAAAATACACACCAGTTGAAGAAGAAAGCATAAGACTCATATCATCTTACAGAGAGGATTATCATTTGAATGAGGGATGTCAGGAAGAGTGGGAAGGATATGAACAGAGAGAACTAGAAATGCAAGTCCTGGACTTGGGGAATGGGAAAATTGAAATGGACACCACCACATTCATGTACATAACTAATAATTACATGTCCAATCAGAAACCCCAATTCAAAGGAGGTCAGAAGATAACCTTCTATAGATGTGGGGGGGAACATTTCATTAGAGACTGTCCACAACCTGCAACACTGAAAATAGAAGGAGCCTATTGTAAGGATTGTGGCAGGGAACACTTGATAAGGGATTGCCCAAGAAACCCTCAAAAACAACAGAACACATCTAGTAACATACCATTAAAAACAGTTAACATAATGGAGCAAGAAGAACTAAGTGATCATGATCAAGTAACTGTAAATGCCATAACAAGAGCTCAAGCTAAACAACAAGAAATAAAAAAGGACACACACACAGGATCATAGGAAAAGTCCATTTCCTAAAGAAAAGAAAAACAGACAAAAAGGAAGATGGGAAAGAAAGAGGAGAATGGGTAAAAATTTGGAAGAAGAAACTATGGAACATCCGAACAATAGCCAACCACAAAATACGCAGACTCAGGAAGAGGAAAAAAATTCACAAAGTCTAGAGACTTTGATAAGAGGGTACAAAGGAAGAATGCAAGATGAACCAAATCCTATAGATCATGTAATGTCATATCCTATGCTAGATTTAAGGATATGCCAAATTTAGAGGATGAAAGAATGCAAAGATGTAAAAAATCATACAAGAAGCACAATTTGAGATTGGGGAAATAGACAATCATCAAGCAACACTTGAAGGGTCAATTGCAACAGAAACCAGGAAACATTTTGATCAGGAAGATAATTCACAAATAACCGTCCAAATCAATCTAGACAAACACTGTACAATTTTATACCACACCAGAATGGAGGAGATAGTAAAACAAAATCCTCACTTACAACATAATATAAAATATTGGGAAACAAAGTAAAAAAATCTAGATCCACATCAACAAGAATTGGAAGAGTTGTTGTACATACCTATTGATAAAATAGGAGGATACTGTGAAGGAGAAGAAGGGAACTCAACTATGAGAATACAATTTGGTGAGAATCATGCCAAGGCCATATTAGACAGTGGATTGAGAGTGGCAATCATGAATAAACAAAATTGGGAGAAATGGGGGCAAAAGGAGTTAATACCCACTAAAATGAGATTACAAATTGCAGACGGACACATAGAAAAGCCTCTATGAATATGGGAAAAGGTGATTGTGGAAATATGTGGAATAGAGGTAGAGCACACTTTTGCCATAGTTGAATTTCCACAATCCACTTCATATGAAATCATCCTAGGAAGACCATTTATGAGACAAATGCAAATTGTGCAAGATTGGGGTAATGATTGCTTATACCTTTAGAGCAAAGGAAGGATAACTAGAGTAAATTTAAGGAATGGGCAGTATTGTGACATGTCCCCTCAGGAATGGTTCAAAGTACATCAAAATCAAGAATTGAGTGAAGAATCTGGGAGTGAAGAACAAAATGACACAGAACCATCAATTTGGAAATGTAATGTGATAAAGAACCACACATATAAGAAAAAGATGTTAAAAAAAGAAGATTTTCAAGGGAAAAGGAAGTCACAAGATGAGAGTTACATACCACAGAAATTTAAAGATGAAGAGTTTGAGCCTTATGATTGGAATCAGATTTTGACCACAATGGATTTGGCCAATGATGAATATGTGGGAGTAAAATTCCAAAATGAAGAAGGATATGATATTTTTCATATAGGAATACAATTGATCAAGGTGTCAAAAATAGAGGAAGATCAAGAGGAAAGAATAAATTTAAAAACTGGAAAAACACAATTCCTGGAAGAAGTTGAAGCTACAGATGCTATAGAAGACAAAATCTCAGGAACATATAGAAAAAGTAAACACAAAGAAATAGAAAAAGAACAAGAAGTTAAAAAAAATAAAAAAATAACGGAAGAAGATCAACAATTTGATGTTCCTTCAAACTTCAAGACCTATGAAGTAGAAGACAAATTACTTCTAAAAATGAAACCAAAAACAGAAAAGAAAAAGGGGGAGGCATATGACAATGAGGAACAAACTAAGAAGGTGGTGATCATTCAAGAAGAAGAGGAAGATAGACACATTGTCATAGCTGATGACATGTCCAGCCAAGAAGAAGAAGCATTGAGGAAATTGGCAAAAACTTCTAGAGATGTGTTTGCTTACAATTATAAAGATTTGAAAGGAATTGATCCTAAAATTTGCGAACATAAGATTCTTATTACTCCTGATGCAAAACCTAGCAAACAAAGACACTATACATTTAATGACAAATACTCTGCTAAAATTAAGGAAGAAATTGACAAACTGCTGGCTGCCAATTTCATCTATGAGATTGAGTATACGGAGTGAATATCTCCTATAGTTGTGGTACCTAAGAAGAATGGAAAACTCAGGGTATGTATTAACTTAAAAAAAGTTAATGCGACAACTATAAGAGACAGCTATCCATTACCAATAACAAACCATCTTTTGGAAAGAGTTGCAGCTAAAGAAGTCTATAGTTTTTTGGATGGTTTTTCAGGATATAATCAGGTGCCAATAGCTTTGGAAGACCAACATAAAACTGCTTTTTCCACAGAATGGGGAATCTATGCATTTAGGGTTATGCCTTTTGGTTTAACCAATGCCCCAACAACCTTTCAAAGATTGATGTGTCACATATTCAAAGAATTCCTTAGAAATATAATGGAAATCTATGTTGATGATCTTTGCACTTTTTCATTAAAAAGACAAGATCATATAAAAGATTTGGAAAATATATTCAAAAAATGTAGAACATACAGAGTATGTTTAAATCTGGAGAAATATGTGTTCTTTGTGAGACAAGGGAGAATGTTGGGTCACATAGTTTCTAGAAATGGAATCTCAACTGATGAAAGAAAAATCAAGGCCATAGTGGATCTTCCAAAACCGATAAACGTAAAAGAACTCCAAACTTTCATGGGACATTGTGGATATTATAGAAAGTTTGTACACAAGTTTGCAGACATTGCAAAACCTTTGTATGCATTGATTACAAACTTTGAATGGACCACAGAATGTGACCAAGCCTTTGAGACTTTAAAAACTTGTTTGGTAACAGCACCAATTCTAAAAACCCCACAATGGAATAAAATTTTTCATGTTCATGTGGATGCTTCAAATTATGCTTTGGGGTGTGTGTTAGCACAACCAATAGAAGGGAGCAAATTAGACTTTCCAATTGCTTATGCCAGTAGGCAATTGAATTCAGCAGAAAAGAATTACACAACTACTGAGAGGGAAGGATTGGGAATGATTTTTGCTGTAAAAAAATATAAACATTATCTTTTAGCTAACAAGTTTAGATTCTTTGTGGATCACCAAGCCTTACTCTAATTGGTAAACAAACCATGTCATACAGGTAGGATAGTCAGATGGTTCCTCCTACTGATGGAATTTGAATTTGAGGTAGTGGTCAGACAAGGAAAAACTCATTTAAGAGCAAACCATTTGTCCAGAATCCAAACTAGAGAGCCAAGTTCACCTTTAGATGATGAATTACCAGATGCATATCTATTCAAAATAGAAAGTATTCCTGAATGGGCCATGACTTTAGTACCTTTGCTAACCATGGGACCTTGCAGAACACCTGAAAACAACACACATCTGGTATTACAAAGTAGGAATTTTGTACTACTAGCTAGACATTTGTATCATCTCAATCATATGGGTATATTGGAATATTGTGTTGATATGTTTAGGTAGTGATGTGTGTGAACACTAGGACCGCCGGGGCACTTTTTTCCCTCTTTAGGAGGTTTTTTTCCCTCGGCTTGTATATACGCCTATTGTCCTAATGGGCTACTTATCTTTGTACATTCTCTAGTAATACATTCAGTATTGTGTGGTTGTGCTCCAAGCTTCTTCTTCTTCCTTGTGCAGTTCGCGTGCTTCCGTAGACGTCTAACTCCAACAATTGGTATCAAAGAAGGTCGTCGCTTCATCTAGGGTGCCGTCGACACTCCTCCATTTGCAGTCTTAGAATCGCACGAATTTTGGTGAGCATACTCAGCGTGTTTTAGAGATCAAAACTACTTCGGTCTGTGGTGCCGAAAATCGCGATTTGAGCTCGTTTCGGCCTCCGAACGCATTATCGTAGCGCTTGTGCAAGCTATTTCGTCTTTTTGCCAAAGGTATATACCAGTTTCTGTTTGCCAGTATAAGCGTCTCGAAGTCTGCTACAGGTCTAGCAAAACTCGTCTGGGCACTTCTGTTCAACTTTTTGAGATACAGTCAATTTTTTGCGTCAAGCTATTTTAGTCACCGGCCATGGCTGAAAGCAGTGATGTATTCCGTATGTTGGCTGTTGAGGATAAGTTGGATGGTACCAACTACCCATTATGGGCTTATATGATGCGACATGTATTGGTTGCAAAAGGATTGTGGAACATTGTGCAGGGTGTTGAAAGACGTCCTGTTACACCTGTAACAATAGGTACTACAAATACAGGTGCTGGAGCTAATGAAGATGGTGTCGAAGATGATATTCCACAGATTCCTGTTCGTGCTGCTGTTTCTACTACACCTACTATAGAGCAGATTCGTTGGGATGGCAGAGATGCCCAGGCACATGCATTGATAGCTTTGTCTGTCAAACGTGCCATTATTCCTCACATTCGCTCTTGCAGAACAACTAAGGATGCTTGGGATACACTTACCACATTGTACCAAGCTAGGAATGAGGCTTGTGTTGCTTACCTCCGAAAATAGTTGGAGAGTGAGCACAGGAATGAAGGTGATTCTATGGACAGTTTCCTAACAAAGATCAAAGACTTGAATGAACAATTGATTTTGCTGATGAGGTTATACCAAATAGCTCACTTGTGTAGACCATTCTGAATGGTCTTCCTGATTCATATCAGAGTTTTGCTTCTACTCTTCGGTTGATGATGAAAGGCAATCCAAATTCCTTATCATTTGAGGAGTTAGTCTCTGTTCTGTTGCAGGAACATCAGTCTAGGCAAAATAGGTCCATTATGCGAGTTGCAGATCAAGCTTTCCTGGCTAGTCAGAAGGGCAAAGGAAAATGGAGCTCTTCAAGTAGTAAGCAGAAATCTGCTAATTCTACATATTCGAAGAAGGAAGATAAAGATGAGAAAAAATCAGAAAAGCAGAAATTGTTTTGTAAGTACTGTAAAGGGAATGATCATATCATAAAGAACTATCCAAAATTGGCTGCTAAAGAGCCAAAGAAGAAAGAGGATGGAATGGTTGTTGCAGAGGCCTCTACACCAAAAACAGAGTCTGCAAATCTTGTGTAGGAAGAAGAATGGGCGTTTACTACTGTCAGCAGTTTTGACCCATCTTCTCATGAGCAGTGCATGTCTGCAGTAGACTCAGATGTTTGGTATTTTGACAGTGGTGCGACGAAACATATTAGCTCGCAGCACTGTCGTAGAGATTTACATCTCTACATATCCACATCTCTACGTATCCAGTGTTTGAATAATCCAAATCTAAAGAACAATTTTCTACTGAGAATGTTGCAGATAATTTACCGAAGCATTGGCTAGAAATAGTCATGAGAAGATTTGCAGGTTACTAAAGCTTGTACCAATATAACATTGAAGGGGGGGATTGTTGGAAACAATGTCCTATTTGTCAAAGGTTGGTCAATCTTGCTCTCAGATCATAGCATCTATAACGCTTATTAATAGCTTTTGTACATCAAAAGCAACGTGGGTGACGTGGCTAGAGCAGTAAACTCTCATGCAATCGGCGAGAGTTCAATTCCCAGCGACGGAGCGCGAAGATGTTGTGTGTTATGCTTTTCTTAAGACAACGAACGCGAAGCTTTTTTCTCATAAAATAACGATGAAGATTTTATTCTCCGATGGCGTTTTTGAAGCTTTATGCGAACGTAGCTTTATTGATGAGCTTTTCAATGGACAAGCAAAACTATATAAGGAGAGTATTGGGCTCATTATATTGATCCTTGACCTATATCTTCTACAAGCTCTTGGAGGAGCTCTTGGAGGTTCTGAAGCTCTTGGAGGAGATAGGAGGAGTTGGAGGAGGAGTTCTCACACTCTTGAGGAGTGTTGGTCCACACATAGTGTGGAGGTTCTGCTAGCATGAGGAGGACATCATGATTTATGATGTTTTGGTAACTTGTATCTATTTCCGTTATCTGAATTATATTTGTACGAACACATTATTATGAATTAATTGGCTCTCCAATTTCCTCACATCTCTCTCGTTTCCCAACTCTCTTATGATGTGTTTGTTTTCGTTGTTTGCATTATATTTGTATGGACACATTATTATGAATTAATTGTCTCTCATATGATGAGTTTCACACCTCTCACTTATCTTTCTATTCTCTCTTATGGTGTTGATGAATTGTATGTGTGATTTGAGTTATGATTTCATCTAATTATCTGTGAGCGTCTATATTTGAGTTCTACCTCTTAAGTTGCCCGAAGCACCCTGTGTGTACCGTCAATTTGGAACACAAGCAGTTGGCCTGATCCACCCAACTGGGCCCTTCGCGACATTGTGAACCCGACGTGAAACTGTTCCACGGCATTTGGCAATTAGGAGGTACAATATCAAGCTCAATTCTAGGTACGCATATTTTACTTCTAGGTTGATTATATTAGTGAACAATGGGCAAAAATGGGGTTGCAAAACACACCACACAAGACATAGGTTCTAGTGTGGAAGCATTAATTGAAAAGAAGTCTCCAGAATATGATGAACAATTCAAAGATATGGAGTCACGAATAATTGCATCCATAAATGAAAAACTCGAGCCATTAACTTCATATATCTCAATGATGACTTCAATATTGGAAAAAACTAATGAAATTATGAAAACATTAAATACACAATTTAATCAAGAATTTGGGAATTTAGAAGGAGCTGTTCACTATGAACTTTCAAATTTGATAAAGAGTATGGAAAATCTATCTAATCATGTGAAAGAACTTGCAACATCGAAAAGTATTAGCTGTGAAATTTCAAGTTTGAAAGAAAATATTGAAATTCTAACCAATCAAGTAAAAGAAATTACCACATGTAAGTGTAAATATGATCATCAAGTACAAAGCTTGTCTACTCAAGTTTTTGATAAAAGACATTCATCTGACCATAGAAGATCTACCCCTAAGGCCACATATAGAAGATTAAATAGACCTATAAGATGCTTTTGGTGTGATCAATTTGGCCATATGTTTTGGAATTGTAATGCATATGAGAATGCTTGTATACTTAAATTAGTTACTGAAGTTGATAAGAAAATTTGCAAATACCATGATCACTCGACTTTGCACTTGAACATAGGAAGAGGTGGAATTAAAGAATATTTTGATCAAACAAAAACTAAGCCAAAATCATTTAGAAAACAATGGAAACCAAAGAGATACGATGACAAGAAGTCTTCTGAACAAGAAACTATGATAGAAATTGAGAATCAAGTTAAATGTTTTGAAGAAAAGAAAAGTGAACAAATCAAGTTGGATAAACAAAAGGTTGAACAAATTTTGCAAGAAAGATTGGAAGAGGATGAACAAGAATATGAAAAGTTGATACAATTAAAAAAGAAAGATGATAAATATTATGTACTATGTGATCCAAAGTTTCTAGAAAATGACAAATTATTTGATCAAGAAAAGGTTAAGAACTTGAAAGTTCAATTGAGCCATGATATTAACGATGAACAATCTATTCAAAGTGAACATGAAAATATCAATGAAATTGATGAGAGTACAAACAATGATAATAGTATTAAAGAAAAGGAAAAACATTGGATTGAAAATGCTATCAAACAAATTGAACAAAATATAAAAAATTCATCAAAGTCTTCTAAACCTTTATCTTTGCAGAAAAGAACAGGTTGAAGAGGATGAACAGGTGCTTATAATTGAAGACCAACCATGAACAGATCCAAAGATAGGAGATGATGAGTGAAATTGTAGTAAGGATGAATTGTAAAACATGTTTTTTGATACTAACTTTCATGTTTTTTATGAGACAGGTACATGCTTCTTCAAAATTATCTTTGATGATAATGATGCTCGAGATTATTGAGAGTGTTTGAGTGATTTGAGAGAATTATTTGATTGAAGAGTGAGAATTGAGTGTTGACTTTAATGCATTTTTAGTCTTCTTTTCTTACTCTCCATTATTTGCACCATATTGAGTCTAGTATGCACTCAGAGTATGCATAAACCAATGTATATACACACATGTTTATTTCTTTAGCCTGCACAATCTATTTGCACTTGTAAACAAATTAAAAAAAAAGGATGACATCCAATTTAAAAAAACAGTTATCAAAATTTCTGAAGAACCTCATCATCGACTTCCTCTTACCTACCTTTTGCACCATGATTTTGGAACAATGCACTTAAAGTACGCATGGTAGGGTCTCATTACATGACCTTGCATCCAGGCAAATTTTGAGCTTTACCCATGCACTTTGAGTGATTGTAAGGATTGATGTATATACACATTGATATGTATGTGAGTGAGCGCACAAGCTTCATCATCAAATGCCTTTTACCCTGATACTTGCACCATGTTTGTTTACTTCTGCACCTAAAGTATGCATGATAGGGTCTCATTACATGGCCTTGCATAGGCACATTTTTTATTTACCCATGCACTTTGAGTGATGGAAAGGACTTCTGTATGAAATGTATGAAAGTGAGCGCACATGCTTCATCTACAAATGCCAATTACCTTATCTTTTGCACCATATTTTGACCATGCATTTCCAAAGTATGCAATTGATAGGGCTACATTATATGGCTTTGCATAGGCACATTTTTCATTTACCCATGCACTTTGAGTGATGGAAAGGACTTCTGTATGAAATGTATGAAAGTGAGCGCACATGCTTCATCTACAAATGCTAATTACCTTATCTTTTGCACCATATTTTGACCATGCATTTCCAAAGTATGCAATTAATAGGGCTACATTATATGGCCTTGCATAGGCACAATGCTTATCTTCCCATGCACTTGATAAATGTTTTCAAAATCCAATGTTCTATGAAATGACAGATTATTTTGAAGCAGAAAAAAGATTTGAAGATTGGCCCATCAAGGATGATGTGCAAGTTTAGTAGGGGAGAATGTTGTAGAGATTTACATCTCTACATATCCACATCTCTACGTATCCAGTGTTTGAATAATCCAAATTTCAAGAACAATTTTCTACTGAGAATGTTGCAGATAATTTGAAACATTGTCCTATTTGTCAAAGGTTGGTCAATCTTGCTCTTAGATCATAGCATCTATAACGCTTGTTAATAGCATTTGTACATCAAAAGCAACGTGGGCGACGTGGCTAGAGCAGTAAACTCTCATGCAATCGGCGAGAGTTCAATTCCCAGCGACGGAGCGCGAAGATGTTGTGTGTTATGCTTTTCTTAAGACAACGAACGCGAAGCTTTTTTCTCATAAAATAACGATGAAGATTTTATTCTCCGATGGCGTTTTTGAAGCTTTATGCGAACGTAGCTTTATTGATGAGCTTTTCAATGGACAAGCAAAACTATATAAGGAGAGTATTGGGCTCATTATATTGATCCTTGACCTATATCTTCTACAAGCTCTTGGAGGAGCTCTTGGAGGTTCTGAAGCTCTTGGAGGAGATAGGAGGAGTTGGAGGAGGAGTTCTCACACTCTTGAGGAGTGTTGGTCCACACATAGTGTGGAGGTTCTGCTCGCATGAGGAGGACATCATGATTTATGATGTTTTGGTAACTTGTATCGATTTCCGTTATCTGAATTATATTTGTACAAACACATTATTATGAATTAATTGGCTCTCCAATTTCCTCACATCTCTCTCGTTTCCCAACTCTCTTATGATGTGTTTGTTTTCGTTATTTGCATTATATTTGTATGGACACATTATTATGAATTAATTGTCTCTCATATGATGAGTTTCACACCTCTCACTTATCTTTCTATTCTCTCTTATGGTGTTGATGAATTGTATGTGTGATTTGAGTTATGATTTCATCTAATTATCTGTGAGCGTCTATATTTGAGTTCTACCTCTTAAGTTGCCCGAAGCACCCTGTGTGTACCGTCAACTTGGAACACAAGCAGTTGGCCTGATCCACCCAACTGGGCCCTTCGTGACAGCGCAGTTTCTTCTCTTCACTCGAGCTTGCCCCTACAGGGAATACTGTTACATGCGCCAACAACTCCTCTTATCCTGTTATGGAAGTTGGTAAGATCATTTTGACTACTGCTGATGGTAGTTCTTTCACTTTGTCAGATGCTTTATTTGTGCCAGGGATCGAAGAGAACCTGTTATCAGTTTCTGCATTAGCCAAGATTGGCTTGGTTGTGAAATTTGTTGATGACAGGTGTACAGTTCATGATCTGTCAAATGGCGATGTGATTATTGCTTCTGGCATTTTATGTCGTGGGCTGTATAAGCTCATGGACTATGAAAGATCTGAAAATGATTTGGCATGTGCAGTAAATGATTCTCAAGCTATGTCAGATGCAAAGCTTTGGCATGCACACTTTGGTCATCTGAATTTTGCTAGTTTGCTACGCCTGCAGAAATCTGAAATGGTGTGCTCTTTGACCAAACTTGAGGCACCTGGAAAACATGTTTGTGAAGGCTGTATTTTGGGCAAAATGCAGCGTTCCTCCTTTCCAAAAGATGGTTGAGTTCGGGCTACACAGAAATTGCAGCTTGTACATAGTGATGTCTGTGGTCCTATGCAGACACCCTCTTTTGGAAATTACCTTTACTTCGTGACTTTCATTGATGATTTTTCCAGGCATGCATGGGTATATCCACTCAAAGAAAAGTCGGAAGTGTTCATGTGCTTTAAACAGTTTTTGGTTTTGGCTGAAAATCTGTCAGCATGTAAAATGGGCACCCTCCGTTCTGATCGAGGGGGGAAATATATGTCTTCTGATTTTAATGCATTTTTGGCTGAACGTGGGATAAAACACCAGTGTAGTGCCGTATACACCTCAACAGAATGGAGTTGCTGAACAAAAGAACAGGTCTCTCATGGAGATGGCAAGGTGTATGGTCAAGAGTCAGGATTTACCACATAGTTTCTGGCTTGAGGCTGTCATGTGTCCAACATATGTACTGAACAGGTGTCCCACTAAAGCGCTGCAGTCTATCACTCCATATGAGGCTTGGCATGACCGCAAGCCATCTGTTGCACATCTGCGTGTTTTTGGTTGTTTGGCATATGCACTAGTGCCTGAACAACATCCCAGAAAACTGGATGATAAGGCAGTAAAATGTATTTTTGTTGGGTACAGTTCTGAAAGTAAAGGCTATCGTCTGTATCATCCATAGACTAAATGCATTCTGGTTAGCCGTGATGTTGTGTTTGTGGAAGATGCTATTCAACCATTGCTTTCATGTACTAAGGAGACATCTGTTAGCTCCAAAGACATGTATGATACTTTGATGCCTCTTTTTACAGGTGGACAGTCTAGTGCTGGTCCTAATGAGGCAACTTCTCAGCCTTTGCAGGTTTCATATGATGATGCAGATCATTCCATTTCTAATGGAGATTTACATGATGCACTTGTTGACGAGAGAGCTGATATTGAGCAGGCAAAAACTATGCCAAAATGGCTGGTGCAGACTTTGTGTGACAACAAATTAGATGCACCTTTGTCATATTGTACTCGCTCAGGCTCTCATAGTGCCTCCTTTGCATCAGATTGGTATGCTATGGCTGCATCTAGTCTCTGTGATGAGAATGAGCTTGTTTCTTTTGATGCCTCCTGGCAAGAAGGCCATTGGCACTAAGTGGGTATACAAGCTGAAGCGTAAACCTGATGGTACAATTGACAGGTATAAGGCTAGGCTTGTTGCAAAGGGTTATGCGCAGGAAAGAGGCATTGATTTTGATGAGACCTTTGCACCTACATGCCGTATGACTAGTGTTCGGAGTATTTGTGCACTTACAGCCCATCATGGTTGGAATGTACATCAATTGGACATTAAAACAGCATTTTTGAATGGTGACTTGCATGAAGAAGTGTATGTTTTTCAGCCCCGTGGCTTTGTGTAGAAAGGGCATGAAAACCAGGTGTGCAGGTTAAAGAAGGCATTATATGGTTTAAAGCAAGCACCACGTGCTTGGTATGAGAAGATACATGCCTATCTGGTTGCACATGGGTTTGAGAACAATCCGACTGAAAGCACCTTATATGTTAAGCGTGTTAATGATGTGCTTCTAATCATTGTTGCCATGTTGATGACATGCTGCTCACTGGTCCTATTGAGAAGCATATTGCTAATTTCAAGGCTGATTTGCATGCCTCATTTGAGATGTCAGATTTGGGGCATTTGCATCACTATTTGGGCATTCAGTTTATGCAAGTTGATGGTGGAATGGCTTTGTGTCAAATGAAATATATTGACACATTATTGCAGCGTTTTGGCCTTGAAGACTGTAAGCCTATTGCCACTCCTATGGAGATAGGTTTACGATTGAGTCTTCATGATGCTGGAGATGCATTTGATGCTGTTCTCTATTAGCAGGCTGTTGGATGCTTGATTTACTTATGCATTACTCGGCCAGATATTCAGTTTGATGTCTCACAGATGAGCAGGTTTATGCATTGCCCAGGAGTCACACATTGGAAGGCGGTTAAGCACATCTTTTGCTACTTGAGTGGTACTCGGTTACTTGGGTTGTTTTATCCCAAGGGGGGATCACTACCGCCAGATTTGCATGCTTTTTCTGAATCAGATTGGGTTGGTTGCTATGACACTCATGTGTCCACCAGTGGTTTTTGCTTCATGCTTGGTACCTCATGTATATCTTGGTTGAGCAAGAAGCAGCCTACTATGGCCACTTCCAGTTGTGAGGCTGAGTATAGGGCAGCTTTCACAACGACTGTTGAGTGTGTGTGGCTCAGACGCCTTATGGCTGATTTGGGTGTTGGCCAGTCTTCTGCCACCACCATCTTCACTGACAGTCAGAGTGCATTGGCAGTTGCGAGGAACCTTGTGTTCCATGCTCGCACTAAGCACATTGAGGTATATTATCACTATGTCAGGGAGAGGTTCTCTGCTGGGGAGATCAGCTTGGCATATGTGCCCGCGCAGGAGAACATTGCAGACCTTTTCACGAAGGCTCTACCTAGGGAGAAGTTTGAAGCTTTCCGCAAAGCTTTGGGCTTACTTCCTTTTGTGGAGTGACTTCCACATAGCTTGGCACTTCCTTATACATGAGTGCCAGCTCCTTGTTCATCGCATCACTCCTAGGGGGGATTTGTTGATATATTTAGGTAGTGATGTGTGTGAACACACTAGGACCGCCGGGGCACTTTTTTCCCTCTTTAGGAGGTTTTTTTGCCCCCGGCTTGTATATATGCCTATTGCCCTAATGGGCTACTTATCTTTGTACATTCTCTAGTAATGCATTCAGTATTGTGTGTTTGTGCTCCAAGCTTCTTCTTGTTCCTTGTGCTGTTCGCGTGCTTCCGCAGACGTCTGACTCCAACATATTGTACTCCAGAAGATGAGCAGCAGGAGTATTTAAGAAGAGCTCATTGTTGGAATCTTTGTACTCATGCTTCTATGATAGTCACCTTAAACAATCTCAATAGGATGGGAGTACATTGGCCTAATAAGACTCAGGATGTAAAAAAATATGTTTCCAACTGTTGGGAATGCCAATCCTTGCAAAATTCAGAAATTACAACTTTGTATTGGTTTCAGAAAAATCCAGATTGGAGTGCAAACATAATTGAGGAGTTGAGAAGAAATAGAAAAGGAGAGCCAATGAGAGCTAGTGCAAACTCAAGGAATTTACAGATGATTTTTGATGAGTATCAACTGATAGGAGACCAATTGTACAAGAAAGGGATGGATGGATATTTAAGAATCTGTGTTCCTGAAAATAAGTATATGGAAATGTTAGAGATGGCACATTCTGGAGTGACAGGAGGACATTTTTCAAGTGAAAGGACTGCTAAACTAATATTATATTCTGGTTTTTGGTGGCCAACTCTATTCCCTGATGCAAGAACATATGTGAAAAGATGTGACATTTGTCAAAGAGTAAGTCAACCAAGTAAAAGAGATAATATGCCATTAGTACCACTTATTTCAGCAAGAGCATTCAGTAAATGGGGGTTGGATTTCATTGGACCTATACATCCTCCAGCAAAACAATCCCATGCTGAATATATGCTAGTAGCCACAGATTACCTGAATAAATGGGCAGAGGCCAGGGCTACAAAAAGGAATGATGCTCAGACCACTGCAAGATTTCTTTATGAAAATATTATCACCAGATTTGGATTACCAATTGAATTAGTAAGTGATAGAGGGACTCATTTTTTGAACCAAGTAATAGAAAACATAACTGAGTATTTCATGATTAGTCATAGAAAGTCAGCCCCTTATCATCCACAAGCCAATGGATTAGCAGAAAGTACTAATAAAGTGCTTTGCACTGTTTTGTCAAAATTGGTAAATACAAATAGGAATGATTGGGATTTGCAACTTAATCATGTCTTATGGGCTTATAGAGTGGCATACAAAACTGCAATTGGAACAACACCATTTAATTTGGTATATGGACAAAATGCACTTTTGCCTTTGGAATTTCTCATTCCAACATTAAAGGTGGGAAATCAATACAAATGGACTGGACATGAGTTGTCTGAGAGAGTGGTGGAATCGCAAAAACTTGGAGCTTTCAGACTTCAAGCAATCATGAGCATAAAGCAGATAAAAGAAGGCAGAAAGCTTATCATGATGTTCATATTAAAGAAAAAGATTTGCAAGTAGGGGATTTAGTTTTGGCATATACAGTGAAGGAACATCAGAAAAAATTTCAGAAGAAAGGGCATGGACCTTATATTATCAACCAAATCAGTAACAATGGAGCTATCCAATTAGCTAATATAGATGGAGAAATCATGCCAAATTTCATAAGTGGATGTAGGGTAAACATGTATGATCTTCCATTAACTGTTCCGGAATGGAGAAGAATACATCAAGCTCAAAACAGGAAAAAAGAAGAGGAAAAAAATCAAGTATGAGGCTCAATAGGAGGCAAAGGAAAGAATAAGAAAGGCCAACGAGATTAGAGAAGTCCTCTTGTGTGAAACACCTCCAAGAGTGAGAGAGCATTTGCCTATTATAACAATGAATCTTCATAATGAGAAAATCAAGGTTTTGATAGATTCAGGTGCACAAGTTAATTTGGTCAGTTCAATTTTGTTGGATAAGTTCAAATTTAAAAGGAATAGGAGTAAAACTCTTATCAAAACACTGGAAGGTCAGATAATACAAAGCCTGTCTTCACCATCTATTGAAGTTAAATTCAATGAGTAATATATGAAAATAGATTGTGAAGAATGGCCTGATCATATGATGACTGAGAAATTGATTTTAGGGAAACCATGGCTAAAGCAAGGTAAAGTAATTTTGGATTTTGAAAATATGAAGCTCAAATTGAAAATAAATGACAAAAGGTTTTTAATATTTTTACTGAGTTATGAAGAACAAGAAAATCAACAGGACATCTATGATTCAAATTTGGAAGGATTCACTTTTCCTTTAGAAACTACAAAGGATCACAAAAAAAACTTCTCCATGACCAAATCCACTACAAACAAAAACAAGAGAAAATTAAAGAAACCAACTATGATGACAAGACAGCAGAAAGGTGGAAAGTATGGAATAATCAGAAAAATCTGGGCATAAATCCAGAAAAGATGTGGAAACCAAAGACATCCAAGTGCTATTCATCACAGAGATTCATCAACACCAAATGGAGGGAAAAACTGAAGACATCCCAACACAGTTTATCAAAAGCAGATTGTTTTACTCCAAAAACAAAGTCAACAAGAATCAAGTATTTTTGGGTGAAAAAAATCAGATCTTCTTCAATGGAGAAAAAATCAGGATGAAGATACAAAAGTAGTGCAGAAGCATGAAAAGCTACAAATGATTGGATTTTCAGAATTTCATCAAGATGGATTTAAGACACTCTTGAAATTATTTCCATGTACTTTACCTCATTCTTTTTTCTAGGAAAGAGAATAGGAGGGGAAGAGAAGATGAAAGAGAAAATTATTGGAAATTGGAAGAAATCATTAAAAATTTTTCTTTCATAAGTTATAAAGCACCAGCAAGATTTAGGTTATAATTCAGCAGAACTAAGCAGTCACTGTGTAATTATTTATTCTTCTAGATATTTTTTTTTCTTATATTTGTCTAAAACCTTTTTCATTTCATTATTTTCTTATTTAAAAAGGGAGTGCACTAGACATCTTGCTACACATGTGATGATCACTTCAAATTTTGTTGTACCCATGTTGCAAACAAGGAGATCATGGTTTAATTGATACTTTATCTTCTATCTTTTCTCAATATCTTTTTATCTCAAATAAATGTGTTTTTTTTTTAATATTTCCTGTGACTTGTGGGTGGAGTTCTTTTTGGTGTTATGTTATATTTCCTCTAGAATGGTGAATCCAAAGGAACTACCCATTCATGATTTCAAAGCTGACTCTGTAACTTTGTCAAGAGGACATTGGTTTCTAGACAGTGAAGCAACATTAGAAAATGTGGAGCTAGAATCTAATGAAGAGTAGGATATCTCAGAAGCTGAGAAGATAGCTAAAGAGCTGAAGGAAACTCTCAATATCATTGGTCAGCATATCTTTATAGTAGGAATTGGAGGTCATAAATACACAATGCTATGTCAGGAATTCTATAAATTGCAGTGAGGTTACACAGACTACTAGATGAACCTCTATTCTTTATAGATTTTGAAAGGGTATCACAAGTCATGTCTAGTTTGTTGGAAGTTGGCAAAGGCAATGATGCATATTTCAGATGTTCAGTTAAGGACAAAGAGAACAAAGAGGTACAGATCACCATAAAAGCAGAACATATCAGGGCAGCTCTTCAATTCTATTCCATGGGAACTAAATTGGATTGCAATTTTGTCCAAAAGAATAAAGCAACCTATGCTAGATATTCAAATTTTGTGGATTTCAAAGGAAAGGAAAATGAAGAATTTGCCATCAGAATGTTTCTTTAGTATTTGTGTTTTCGAAAGTTGTCAAGATATACAATGCCACATAAGCCAGTAACATTGATCATGCTCAATAATAAGGACAAGACCAAACCTTTTGGAGTAATGGATGTAACTCCTTACATTCATGAACAGTTGAAGGAAGCAGCAAAGCATTGGGAACAGAGGAAATTTATGAATGGAGCACACTTTCTAACAAGAATTATATACCATGTTTTAGGTATGGAGGATCAGCTCAAATTGGCTCCAGAGGCTCAATATTTTAGGAGTTTGATGTCAGGAATTAAAAGTCCTTCAAAGATGATGTTTATAAGAGAAGCAAAAGCCTAGACAAGCATGAGGGGATCAGAAAGAAAAAGGAAAGGAGTATCAAAAGAAGTAATTCCAGTAAAGAAGAGAAGATTAGATCCAAGGAATGTGGTCTTTGAACAGGAAGAAGTGACAAAAGAGGAATGTGAAGCAGCTCAGAAAGAAGTGCAAGCCTCAAAGGAACTGCATCCTACTCAAACAAGCAAGGAACAAATTTATTCATATCTGACTCAAGGAAATAATAAGAGGGCAATCTATGAAGCTCAATATCAGGAAATGTTGGAAGAATATTCATGTAAAGCAACTGACTGGATACAAGAGGAGGTGGAACATTATGAAGAACTACATGATCAAATGATGGCTGCAGAAACTGAAGAAGTGTTTGTCAAAAAGGAAGTGGAATTATTGTCTTATTTTAAGGAATTACAAGGTCCTCCAGAGACTAGAACTACAGTAGTAGTGAAAAAGAAGGTCCAGAAAAAACCTGCTCAGAGAAAGAAGTTAACCAAAAAGAATAAGGGTAAGGCAGTTGAACATATACAGATGCAAGAGTCAGTAAAAATTTTCATCAGAAATATCATTGGAAGAAAAGAATCAAAAGAAATCAATTGAAGCAGAAAAGCACAGAATGGACAAACAAGGAGTAGCTACTTCTTCACAATTTTCATCAGATTCAGAAAGTGATATAGAGAATTTTCTTCTCAAGAGTTTAAATCTCTCAGCACCCAGCACTCCAATAACCACAATACAATCTTCTGTAAAAAGCAAAACACCAGAGGAATTGATTCAAAAAACAGAAGGGATACAGATGTGTGAAGAATCTACAAAACAAGTTAGTCCTGGGGATGAGAAAAGGAAATTAAAAGGTAAACAAGTGATGAGAGAAGAAGAGGGTGAAGCAAAAGAAGCAAAGGAAGAACTCAGTAGTGGACTAGTGGACACATGATTTAAAGCTATATGGACAAAATTCTCACAACAATTTTATTACCAACCATATGAGGAAAAACAAGGATTGGAAGGAGAAGCACAATTACATAGTCAGATGCAAAGTCAAGAGGATGGAAGCAAAAAAGAAGAAAAGGTTGCACTATCAAGAAAATCGAAAAGAACAAATTCTAAAGAATATACAGAAGGGAAAACAGAAACACAAATAAAGCAGAGTATAGAGGAAGTACTTTTTAATTTAAAGCATGATGAAGAGTCCACACATACAGGTGATCAGGAAAAAGAAGAAGAGTTAGACCTTATGGACATAGATGAGCAGGAGGTGGAACAAAAAGAGCAACAATTGAATGATCAGATAAAAAACTCAGTAGAGAGTGACTCAACCTCAATTCAAGGAAATAAGGTCCAGGAAGAGGAAAGACAAGATACTCAAGGAAAACAACAAGAAATTGAGGAAAAGAAGGCAGAAGAAATGGAAGAAGAAAAATACCATGAAGAGGAAGAGAATCAGGTTATAGAATATGAGGAAGAGAAGGGAGAAAAAAATGAATATAAAGAGGAAAAGCAGATAGAAGTAAAGCAAATCGAGTTAGAGACTGGCCTTGAGAGGATACCAAAGGATATCAGATCTGCATGTCATCATCATGAGTAACATAGAACAATTCAGACCCTCTAGCAGAAATATGATTATATCAGGGATGGTGGCTGAGTCGGAATTTGTGAAAGGTAGTAGGATCATTAAAGAGCAAAAGAAAGAAAAGGAACAGTTGGAAGATCAGATTAGGGACATCAAGGAAAAGAATGATGTTTTGTCTCAAAGAATAATTTCATTAGAAGAACAAGAAGTTCAGAGCCAGAATAAAATTCAATTTCTTGAGGACAAATGTGCTAAACAGATGGAGCATAGTAGTAAGATGGACATGGAATTAAAGAAAATGGAAGGAAGATTTAGAACCCTTCAAAGTTCATATCAGATCATGGTCAAAGCTAATGAAGACATAAACAGATTATTGATGGAGGAAGGCCAAATGAAAGAAGAGAGTAAGATTGTACAAATAACCCAGGATGAGAGGGAGGATTTGAATAAAGAAATTCTAAGGTTACAAGCAGAATTGAAGGAAGTTAAGGAAATGGAGAAGCAAACTAGTGTGCATGCTGCTAGTGCAATGAGAGGATATAACAAATTACATTTGGATATAGCAAAAGAAAGAAGTGAATGGAAATCAGAGAAAGAGTTATTGATATCCCTGAATCAAGGATTAATGTTGATGATGGAGAAGCTACAGAGAAACTTGGAAGATTCACAAAAACAGGTTGAAGAACAGGTAGTGACCACACAAGCAGAGGAACATGAAGGTGGAGAAGATAACAAAATTCAAAATTGTGATGAACAAGAAGATAAAGCTATTGAAGAATATTCAGATGAATTTGTTCAAAGGCTTTTAATAGACAGGGAATCAAGAATGGAATTCATAAGGAAAATGCATAATGAATATGAAGAACAGATTGTAAATTTTGCTCTTAATAAAGGAGTAAACCCAGATCAACATCATTGGGTAGCAGATGGGTTAGGAATACCTTTCTGTATGATTATGGAGAGTATTAAAAATTATCAGATTGCAAGGGTAGGACTACCATCGAACAGATATTTGGAATATGAAGAAGACATTAATGTCACTAAGAAGTTGTTTGAAAAAGCTAATCCTAAATGGAGAAACAGATGGTTGGATGCTAATAAGGAATGCAAAAAGACCTGGAAAGAGGCACCTCTACAGTTAAAACTAAATCCACCCTATTGTCGAGTAGCAAGGAGAAGAGAATGGTCAGTGTTTTGGGAAAGAAGAAATGCAGGACAAATTCTAGCAAAATGGCTGAATTTTCCAAAAATAGCAGAACCAAAAGCAAGAACATGGCCAACAAAGAAGTATATGATTGATACAACAAAATCTGTTATATCTACATACAAAGATGTAAATGATCCAGCTTGTATATTATTGGTGAGAGTGATGCGACTTGTGGTAGCATGCATAGAAACCTTCACAGATACAGATGTCAGGACTCTCAACTATATTGGATTCAATTCACCCACAGATGCTCTACTTTTTGACCTAAGTGAAACACCAGATCGAATTTGTTTAATGGCATATTATAGCAGAATAGTATTTTTGGGAAGCCATTATCTTCAAATCTTTGAAGATGCCTTTGACTATGGGTTTTTTGAAAGAGAATCAGAAATTTTTGGGAATTTATCAGTAATCACTAAATCAAGACTCACTGCATATGAAGCCGCTTATACAGAATACTTGAAAAAAGATGTGATAGACACACCAGAGGTAGCACTACAATGGAGGAAAGCTCTATTTGAAATGGTCAACAATTTGAATATTACAGAAAGAAGGAGTCATGACTTGTTGTCTCACATTTATAAAAGAAAGAAGAAATGAAGGAATCTCTCAATATTTCTCTTGTCAGGATATTTTTGTCAGGAGCCAAAAATTCTAGGAGGGGAAGGATGTTAGAAGAAGCAATTTTTGAAGGAAAATTATTTGTAAAATGTCAAAAATTAGTAGACATATTTATACGAATTTTGTAAAAATTGAGGAAGAGTCTTCCTCATGTAAAATAAGATCATATGTATTTTTCCTAGAATTTTTGGAAGCTCTTAGATAGCATATTTTTAGAATAGAAGGAGAAAAGGACCAAATTTCAAGTGTGAAAAGGGACACTTGAAAATGTATAAAAGATAATTTCTTCTATTTTGAAGAGGTTGGTTGTATTATTCTGATGCTATCCAAGTAATGAGAAGAGCTTTCCTGCAGAAAATCGTGTTTTCCCCTTTCATGTTCTTTCTCTTGATTTGTTGAGTATTATCATTGTGTAATCCATGGAGTTTGTGAACTTATCTTGTGTATTTTTGAGTGAGATGAGTGAAGATGGATGAAAATCATATGTGGATTGCTTGCATCTATTGGCGTCAATGTAGACGATGATGATAAGGTTGAAGTGTTCTTTCATGGTTTAGGAGTTGCATATAAGCAGTTCAGAGCTTCTATTCAGACTAGGGAGAATATTCCAACTTTTCCTGATCTCATGTCCATGCTGATAATTGAAGGAAAGAAACCTTGGTGGACTCAAAATCCCAAGGAAAATCTAGTTTTTAGTAGGTATTCTACTCTAGTAGAGGAAGAGGCCGAGGTAGAGGATAGTTTTGAGGCAGGGGGTGTTTGTTGTCAACCTTTGGAGTTGTCCTCTCCAATCATTATAGCATAAAAGATCAACTACACATCTTTAAATTGTCAATCCGGGAAGTATGCAAAGACCACAACCCCTTCTAGTTAATGGAATCCAAGAATAAGAGTTGAAATGATTGTTTTTTTGAGAAATTTATGAAGAAGGAGAGAAATATCTAGGGTTTTTATTATCTTGAGTTCTACAACAGCATTTTCAATGATCTTTGTGACTAAAGTGTGCCATTTCCACAGCAGAATACAAATATGAAGTCAAATTTCAAAAACAGTAACTGTATCATACAGATGAGACAATCGCAATTTTGTGAAAACTGAGAATTTCCTATTCTAGCTTTGTTCTTCTACACTTTCTTAATACGCTGAGAATGATTTTTAAGGTTTAATCACTTACTGAAATGCTCTTTTTCTCTAGTGTATGCATCTCATTCTTGAGTTGCGATTTTTGTGCCTTTGTATTGTTCTCATACAATGCGAAAAAACTATTCCAAGCCTCTTTTGGAGTTTTGGCATCCTATATGTGTCCAATCATGCTATCTTGTATGCTAACAAACAACCAATACATTATCTTCCATGCTCCTTGTTTCCACCCTTCATATGTTCTTGCCTATTTCGTAGTCCAATTGCTCTCTGGTAACTGTGAAGGGTTTTCATTGTCTCCTTTGATGTACTTCAAATAGCCTTTTCCCACAAGGAAGTTTTTCATTTTGAATCTCCAAGCATCAAAGTTATTCTTGTCCAGCTTATCGCTCATAAATTGACTCATTTCATCAACATTTTCCATTTTTACACCACAATACGACAAAAACATTAGAAGCAATGCCTCTACTTGAACACTCTCACCCTGTGACTTGATAGTTTGATCTTTGAAAAAGACAATTTTTGTGTATCAAAAATACATGGAATCACTTGAAATTTTGGATCTCAAATATTTGAGAGATGTCAAACAGAATGCAAGAAACATTTTTGCAATCTGACATTTTCTTTTGTGGGCCCCACCTTGTGAGCTCAAAATCGAGGTCGACTTCACACCAAATTTTGTAGTAATCTGAGATCATTCATGAAGTGTACATTCTCCACACCTTCTCACATACTCTTCATTGTCGGCCTTATCCACTAGCTCTCTACAACCACACTAGCTTTGATACCATGTCAAGGGAAAAGGAGGAAGAGATCTCTCACACACTCTCACATACAAAGAGAGGAGTTCACACAGATTGAGGCACCCCTCTAGTCATAGTCTCAAAATCGCATAAAAATTAGTGAGCATACTCGAGGTCTTTAGGAATTCAAAAGTTCTTCACTCTATGGAGTCAAAATTTTGATTTGAACTTATTTTGGACTTTAAACATGTTATCACAATGATTGCATGCAATTTTGTCCTTTTGTGCCAAACATATATATAGGTTTTAGTTTGCTAATACAAGCACCTCAAAGTTTGCTATTTGTAGCAAAGTTCGATTGGCTATTTTAGAAAAACTTTTTGAGACATAGTCAATTTTCCACATCATGGTATTTAGTCATTGGCCAAGTCCCCTATTGTGGGCATACATAATGCATCATGCATTGTAGCAAAGAACTTGTGGAATATTGTGAATGATGTTGAAAAATGTCCTACCAAACCTATAAATACATTGATTGAAGGTGATTCAGATGATGTTGAGGACAATGATCTTCAATTTCCTTATCATGTTGGAATCCCTATTGCACCTATTGCAAAGAAACTTTTTTGGGATGATAGAGATGCATAGACACATGCATTGATAGCCTTTTATGTCAAATGTGTCATTATCCTTCATATTCTCTCTTGCAAGACAACAAAAGGTGCTTGGGTTAGTCCTACAACACTATACTAGGCAAGAAATGAGGCTCGTGTTGCTTACCTCTGAAAACAATTGGAGAGTGAGTGTATGAAAGAAAAAGATTCAATTGAACATTTCTCGACAAAGATCAAAGGTTTGAAAGAGAAATTGATTTTTTCTAATGAGGTCTTGCCAAATAGTTCACTTGTGCAAACTATTCTTAATGGTCTTCCAAAATCTTATCAGAGTTTTGCTTCTACACTTTCATTGATTATGGAAGACAATCCAAATGCCTTAAAATTTAAGGGGTTGTTCCCTATTTTGTTATCAAAGATCACTCTAGGTAGAAAATATCAATTATGTGTTTTTTAGGTCAAGCTTTATAGCTAGTTAGAAGGGAAAAGCTAAATGGAACTCATTTACTAGGAAGTAGAAATTTGTTAATGTTGCATAATCAAAGAAGGAATACAAAAATGACAAGAAAAGAGAAAAGCAAAAACAACTTTGCAAGGACTATAAGGAAATGATCATGTCATGAAGAGGTAATACATTCAGTATTGTGTGTTGTGCTCCAAGCTTCTTCTTCTTCCTTATGCTATTTGTGTGCTTCCATAGACATCTAACTCCAACAATCAGTAATAGAGCAGGTCATCACTTCATCTAAGTCATAGTCTCTGAATCGCACTAAATTTGGTGAGCATAGGGTGATTAAGAGATCAAAACCGCTTCGCTTTGTCATGCCAAAATCGTGATCTAAGCTTGTTTCGACCTCCGAATACACTATCATAGTGGTTGTGCAAGCTATTTTGTCTTTTTGTGCCAAAGATATATACAGGTTTTGGTTCGCCAATATAAGTGTCTAAAAGTCTGATACAGGTCTAGTAGAACTCGTCAGGGTAGTTTTGTTCAACTTTTTCAGATGTAGCCATTTTTCTCCATCAGGGTATTTTTGTCAGTGGCCATGGCTGAAAGCAATGATGTTGGTGCAAACAAGGTACATGCTAAGGTAAACCCATATTACAAGCAAGACGAGAAAGCCACAATGCTTCCTTACATGCCTCACTTGTTGCAACATGGTTTGCTTCTATGGTGGGAACAACTATGCATTCTTGAAGATGAGATATCCAAGAGATAGCACCTCCAACAAAATGAAAAATGTACCTTGATGTAGACAAGAAAACTGTCCATAAAATCACCTTCATTCATATGCTTACTCTCCAACTATTTTCGATGGTAAGCAACACGAGCCTCATTCCTAGCTTGGTACAATGTGATAAGTGTATCCCAAGCATCCTTAGCTATTTTGAAAGAGCGAATGTGAGGAATAATGGCACATTTGATAGACAAGGCTATCAATGTATGTGCTTGAGCATCTTTACAATCCCAACAAATTTGCTCTTCAATAGGTGCAACAAAAACCGCAGCATGAACAGGAATCAAAAGAATATCAACATCTTCAATGCCATTTGCATCAGCTTCAATACCTATATTTGTAGGTGTAATAGGACGTTTTTCAACACCCTGTAAAATGTTTCACGATCCTTTTGCAACCAATACATGTTGCATCATATAAGCCCACAATGGGTAATTGATACTCTCCAAGAGTCAGGGTGCCATTGCTTTGGCTAAGAATCTGGTCTATCATGCAAAGACCAAGCACATTGAGGTGAGGTATCACTTCATTAGAGATTTCTTAGCCACTGAGCACATTATTCTTGAGAAGGTTCACACTTGAGATAATGTTGCAGATGCTTTGACTAAAGCTCTACCACAAGATAGCTTTTGACACTGTTGTCACTTGATGGGGGTTACTTGATTCATGATCTTACAAAGTCACTTGTATACTGTGTAACATGCCCATTAGGTGGGAGGTATAGTTTGCATACTTACACTCAGGTATTCTTTATCATTATTTATTTTTCTCCCATAGTTACTTTGACCATATTGGCCTTTAGTGGGAGATTGTTACCGTTAGTGTCCATGTGAAAGACCAAATGGCCACCGGACACTTCTTTGTTTATGTTCTTTAATAAAACATATAGTGGCCTAGTCAGTCACAGACTATAAGTTTGAACGTATTTGTAACACCTAAAAGTCTGTGTTTGTGCTCCTTGTGTACTATGTTTTTTTGTGTATTCTGGAGCCTCTATGCGGAGTACCGTGTGCAGCCCTAGGATCTCAGTTTTCTACTCCAAGGATATTGTCATGGAGCTCTTGAGAAGGAGAGGTCACTATGGTGCATCACCATTGAAATACTTCAATCAGCTTGGCATACGGGCCCACACAGGAGAACGTTGCAGACCTTTTCACGAAGGCTCTGCCTAGGGCGATATTTGAAGCTTCTTGCAAAGCTTTAGGCTTTCTTCCTTTTGTGGATTGATTCGACATAGCTTGGCACTTCCTTATACATGAGTGCCAATGGCTTGTTCAATGCATCACTTCCAGGGGGGATCTGTTGATATATTTAGGTAGTGATGTGTGTGAACACACTAGGACTGTCGGGACACTTTTTTCCCTCTTTAGGAGGTTTTTTTTCCTCAGCTTGTATATACGCCTATTGCCCTAATGGGTTACTTATCTTTGTACAATCTAGTGTTAATACATTCAGTATTGCGTGTTGTGCTCCAATCTTCTTCTTCTTCCTTATGTTGTTTGCGTGCTTCAACAGACCTCAAACTCAAACACCTTGATGATAGATTCAAACAAGATAGGTTCCATCATGAATATTGAAATTTCATAGAAATCTTTGCCACAAAGGGGAGTCCATTGTTCTTTGTTCATCATCACTAGAATTTTTGCCCAATCGTTGAGGCAGATATATTCATCTCTACTCTCAAGATTTGTACAAGCTTAAAATGACTTAATGGGACAACTTATGAAGAGAAAGAGAGAACTTGGAGAAATTTGTGACGTGAGAGTCTAGGAGTGATGATTCAAGCTTGTGAGGTTATGTGAAGCCACTTGAGCTTGTATGCAAGTCTTGGGCACCCAAGTTTTTCTAGCATTGGGGTCTACCTTCATCGATCGCTTTGGGACCCAAATAGAAATATGATAGATTCCTAGAATATTCTTCCCTTGTAGTCTTTGACCGAGTAGTTTGTTTGGTGCATCGTTGGGGTGCTGTCTCTTGAGTAGAGGGTTGCTTACGCTTGTGTATCTAGATCTGGTTTGCTCCATGAGGTAATTTACGTTGCACCTATTGTTGAGCATGCATCTTGATTATCTGTTTCATCTGCTTCTTGTGTTGCCTTGCTTGTTTTTTTACGACCGTCTTTGGAAAAGAAGGGAGTTCCATATTGGCTTCTATGACTCCTTCATGAGTGACCTTCTTTTGCATCATAGAACTTTGGAAAAAAATAGCATCATTATCCTTATGTGTGTTCCTGGAAGGACTAGGAGTGGGTGCCTTTTCTAGTTGCTTGGGTGCTTGATTTTCTAACTCAATTATCATGCAGTTTTGATTTACCCAAAACTTAAGAAGTCCACTTCTTAGGTTCAGGTTGACTGCATGGTCATAGATCTATTCTTGACCTAAGACAACAGGTTCCATGAGATCCTCATCTTGTAAGTAAGAAAGTCTAACTACATTAATGGCTGCACCTGAGGCAATCAAGGCTCTCATAGTCCTTGCACTCTTTCCTTGTCCTACTTCTAGGGTCACAAAAGGATGTCGATCAACTATTGTAGGGGAAATTACACCTGATGCATTACACATGGCCATGTGGTATCTTGGCACATCATGAGTCTCTAAGCTAGGCTAATTCATTGGATGCGTTCTAAGGCTTCTGCCTATACTTCTTCTTGAACTTGTTTTTCCTCTTCCTTACGTTTCTTTGTAGTGTTGAGTCGATTTAGCATCCCTCTATGAGGGGTTCTTGATATAATTTCACTCTACATCCACTGATGTAACTAGGTAGGATGTCGCCTTCTAGAGTGGCTAATTGGACTGCTCCACTTGTTGATACTCTATTAATAATCATGGGTCCATAGCCACACTTCTCCAACTTTCTTGCATGTTGCTTCAAGGTGTACACTAAGACTAAATCTCTTGCTTTTAAGCCTTTATCCTTCTCATGGGCATCGTAAGTATGCTTTTTTCCTTTTTTTGGCTGCATATAGTCTTGCAGCTCCTCTTAACCTTGTTTCAACTAATCATTCAAGATCAAAGATTCTAGATGAGAGCTCATGGCCAGTCCATTGATGCGCTTGTCCAATTTTCAATGTGGGTATCAGGAAGTCTATTGGTAGCATTGCATTTTGGCCAAATACCATCTGAAATGGTGTGGCATTGAGCACCATTCTATAGGTGACTCGATATGCCCAAACAACATGGTGTAGCTATTTGTCCCAATCAGAGTGCTTATTATTCACCAATTTTGTCAATACATTACATAGTGTCTTGTTTGTTCCCTCGGCTTGTCCGTTAACTTGTGGGTGATAAGGGGAAGACTTCTTATGTACCTCCAAGAATTCTTGAAGAAGTTTTTCAACGAGTTCATTCAAGAAGTGCATACCTCTATCACTTACTAACTCTATTGATAAACCATATCTAGTGAACACATTTTCGAATAAGAACTTAGCCATTCTCTTCCTTTCGAGGTTTCTCACCTTTCTTCTTTTGGTAACTCACTTCAGGAGTTATCAAATCGTCACTCATAATCATCTCTTCTTTAGAGTCTTTGGCTCCTACTAGGTATAAGAGATCCACTTCAGACTTGCCAAAGGTATCCATGATGATTGAATCATCATCTTTTCTCTTGGTTTATGATGTCTTTGCACATAAATGAAGAAATACCATAACCATCATCATCACAACAAGGTTTTCCACTATCCTTCATTGATAGTTATATTCATGGTTCAAGTATTTCTACCCAATCATGGGGCTCAAATTCCTTGTTCGAAAAAGTCATCGAGGTGCAAACTAGGTCTTTTATAGGTTGAGGGTTATAGATGTTGGAGTTAGACGTCTGTGGAAGCACGCGAACAGCACAAGGAAGAAGAAGAAGCTTGGAGCACAACACACACGACTGAATGTATTACTAGAGAATGTACAAAGATAAGTAGCCCATTAGGGCAATAGGCGTATATACAAGCCGGGGGAAAAAAACCTCCTAAAGAGGGAAAAAAGTGCCCCGGCGGTCCTAGAGTGTTCACACACATCACTACCTAAATATATCAACAAATCCCCCCTGGGAGTGATGCGGTGAACAAGGAGCTGGCACTCATGTATAAGGAAGTGCCGAGCTATGTGGAAATCACTCCACAAAAGGAAGTAAGCCCAAAGCTTTGCGGAAAGCTTCAAACTTCTCCCTAGGCAGAGCCTTCGTGAAAAGGTCTGCAATGTTCTCCTGCGTGGGCACATATGCCAAGCTGATCTCCCCAGCAGAGAACCTCTCCCTGACATAGTGATAATGCACCTCAATGTGCTTAGTGCGAGCATGGAACACAGGGTTCCTCGCAACTGCCAATGCGCTCTGACTGTCAGTGAAGATGGTGGTGGCAGAAGACTGGCCAACACCCAAATCAGCCATAAGGCGTCTGAGCCACACACACTCAACAGTCGCTGTGAAAGCTGCCCTATACTCAGCCTCACAACTGGAAGTGGCCACAGTAGGCTGCTTCTTGCTCAACCAAGATATACATGAGCTACCAAGCATGAAGCAAAAACCACTGGTGGACACACGAGTGTCATAGCAACCAGCCCAATCTGAGTCAGAAAAAGCATGCAAATCTGGCGGTAGTGATCCCCCCTTGGGATAAAACAACCCAAGTAGCCGAGTACCACTCAAGTAGCGAAAGATGCGCTTAACCGCTTTCCAATGCGTGACTCCTGGGCAATGCATAAACCTGCTCATCTGTGAGACAGCAAACTGAATATCTGGCCGAGTAATGCATAAGTAAATCAAGCATCCAACAGCCTGCTGATAGAGAACAGCATCAAATGCATCTCCAGCATCATGAAGACTCAATCGTAAACCTGTCTCCATAGGAGTGGCAATAGGCTTACAGTCTTCAAGGCCAAAACGCTGCAATAATGTGTCAATATATTTTGTTTGACACAAAGCCATTCCACCATCAACGTGCATAAACTGAATGCCCAAATAGTGATGCAAATGCCCCAAATCAGACATCTCAAATGAGGCATGCAAATCAGCCTTAAAATCAGCAATATGTGTCTCAATAGGACCAGTGAGCAGCATGTCATCAACATAGACAACAATGATCAGAAGCACATCATTAGCACGTTTAACATATAAGGTGCTTTCAGTTGGACTGTTCTCAAAACCATGTGCAATCAAATAGGCATGTATCTTCTCATACCAAGCACGTGGTGCTTGCTTTAAACCATATAACGCCTTCTTTAACCTGCACACCTGGTTTTCATGCCCTTTCTGCACAAAGCCACGGGGCTGAAAAACATACACTTCTTCATGCAAGTCACCATTCAGAAATGCTGTTTTAATGTCCAACTGATGTACATTCCAACCATGATGGGCTGCAAGTGCACAAATGCTCCGAACAGTAGTCATACGGCATGTAGGTGCAAAGGTCTCATCAAAATCAATGCCTCTTTCCTGCGCATAACCCTTTGCAACAAGCCTAGCCTTATACCTGTCAACTGTACCATCAGGTTTACGCTTCAGCTTGTATACCCACTTAGTGCCAATGGCCTTCTTGCCAGGAGGCAAGTCACATAAAGACCATGTACCATTCTTCATTATAGCATCATATTCAGATTGCATAGCAGCCATCCAATTTTCTGAATTTTGTGCTTCATCAAAAGAAACAGGCTCATTCTCATCACAGAGACTAGATGCAGCCATAGCATAGCAATCTGATGCAAAGGAGGTACTATGAGAGCCTGAACGAGTACGATATGACAAAGGTGCATCTAATTTGCTGTCACGCAAAGTCTGCACCAGCCATTTTGGCATAGTTTTTGCCTGTTCAATATCAGCTCTCTCATCAACAAGTGCATCATGTAAATCTGCATCAGAAATGGAATGATCTGCATCATCATATGAAACCTGCAAAGGCTGAGAAGTTGCCTCATTAGGACCAGCGCTAGCCTGTCCACTTGTAAAAAGAGGCATCAAAGTATCATACATGTCTTTGGAGCTAACAGATGTCTCCTTAGTACATGAAAGCAATGGCTGAATAGCATCTTCCACAAAGACAACATCACGGCTAACCAGAATGCGTTTAGTCTGTGGATGATACAGACGATAGCCTTTACTTTCAGAACTGTACCCAACAAAAATACATTTTACTGCCTTATCATCCAATTTTCTGCGATGTTGTTCAGGCACTAATGCATATGCCAAACAACCAAAAACACGCAGATGAGCAACAGATGGCTTGCGGTCATGCCAAGCCTCATATGGAGTGATAGACTGCAACGCTTTGGTGGGACACCTGTTCAGTACATATGCTGCACACATGACAGCCTCAAGCCAGAAACTATGTGGTAAAGCCTGACTTTTGACCATGCACCTCGCCATCTCCATGAGTGACCTGTTCTTTCGTTCAGCAACTCCATTCTGTTGAGGTGTATACGGCACTGTACACTGGTGTTTTATCCCACGTTCAGCCAGAAATGCATTAAAATCTGAAGACATATATTCCCCCCCTCGATCAGAACGGAGGGTGCCCATTTTACATGCTGACAGATTTTCAGCCAAAACCAAAAACTGTTTGAAGCACATGAACACTTCGGACTTTGCTTTGAGTGGATATACCCATGCATGCCTGGAAAAATCATCAATGAAAGTCACGAAGTAAAGGTAATTTCCAAAAGAGGGTGTCTGCATAGGACCACAGACATCACTATGTACAAGCTGCAATTTCTGCATAGCCCGAACTGAACCATCTTTTGGAAAGGAAGAACGCTGCATTTTGCCCAAAATACAGCCTTCACAAACATGTTTTCCAGGTGCCTCAAGTTTGGGCAAAGAGGACACCATTTCAGATTTCTGCAGGCGTAACAAACTAGCAAAATTCAGATGACCAAAGCGTGCATGCCAAAGCTTTGCATCTGACATAGCCTGAGAATCATGAACTGCACATGCCGAATCATTCACAGATCTTTCATAGTCTATGAGCTTATACAGCCCACGACATAAAATGCCAGAAGCAATAATCACATCGCCATTTGAGAGATCATGGACTGTACACCTGTCATCAACAAATTTCACAACCAAGCCAATCTTGGCTAATGCAGAAACTGATAACAGATTCTTTTTTATCCCTGGCACAAATAAAGCATCTGACAAAGTGAAAGAACTACCATCAGCAGTAGTCAGAATGATCTTACCAACTCCCATAACAGGATAAGAGGAGTTATTGGCGCATGTGACAGTATTCCCTGTAGGAGCAGGCTCAAGTGAAGAGAAGAAACTGCGCTGCGAGGTAATATGTTTGGTCGCCCCACTGTCAAAGTACCAAACATCTGAGTCTACTGCAGACATGCACTGATCATGAGAAGATGGGTCAAAACTGCAGACAGTAGTAAACGCCCATTCTTCTTCCTGCACAAGATTTGCAGACTCTGTTTTTGGTGTAGAGGCCTCTGCAACAACCAGTCCAGCCTCTTTCTTCTTTGCCTCTTTAGCAGCCAGTTTTGGACAGTTCTTTATAATATGATCATTTCCTTTACAGTACTTGCAGAACAATTTCTGCTTTTCTGATTTCTTTTCATCTTTATCCTGGTTCTTCGATTGTGCAGCATTTGCAGATTTCTGCTTACTAGTAGAAGAGCTCCATTTTCCTTTGCCCTTCTGACTAGCCAGGAAAGCTTGATCTGCAACACGCATAATGGACCTGTTCTGCCTGGACTGATCTTCCTGCAACAGAACAGAGACTAATTCCTCAAATGACAAGGCATTCGGATTGCCTTTCATCATCAACCGAAGAGTAGAGGCAAAACTCTGATATGAATCAGGAAGACCATTCAGAACGGTCTGCACAAGTGAGCTATCTGGTATAACCTCATCAGCAGAAATCAATTGTTCCTTCAGGTCTTTGATCTTTGTAAGAAAACTGTCCATAGAATCACCTTCATTCATGTGCTCACTCTCCAACTGTTTTCGGAGGTAAGCAACACGAGCCTCATTCCTAGCCTGGTACAAAGTGGTAAGTGTATCCCAAGCATCCTTTGCTGTTCTGCAAGAGCGAATGTGAGGAATAATGGCACGTTTGACAGACAAAGCTATCAATGCATGTGCCTGGGCATCTCTGCCATCCCAACGAATCTGCTCTGCAGTAGGTGCAACAGAAACAGCAGCACGAACAGGAATCTGCGGAATATCATCTTCGACACCATCTTCATCAGCTCCAACACCTGTATTTGCAGTACCTGTCGTTACAGGTGTAACAGGACGTCTTTCAACACCCTGCACAATGTTCCACAATCCTTTTGCAACCAGTACATGTCGCATCATATAAGCCCATAATGGGTAGTTGGTACCATCCAACTTATCCTCAACAGCCAACATACGGAATACATCACTGCTTTCAGCCATGGCCGGTGACTAAAATACCTTGATGCAGAAAATTGACTGTATCTAAAAAAGTTGAACGGAACTGCCCAAACGAGTTCTGCTAGACCTGTAGCAGACTTCGAGACGCTTAAACTTGCAAACAGAAACTGGTATATACCTTTGGCACAAAAGGACGAAATAGCCTGCACAAGCACTGCGATAGTGCGTTCGGAGGCCGAAACGAGCTCAGATCGCGATTTCGGCACCACGGAGCGAATCCATTTTGATCTCGGAAACACCGTGAGTATGCTCACCAAATTTTGTGCGAATCTGAGACTGCAAACGGAGGAGTGTCGACGGCGCCCTAGAAGAAGCAACGACCTGCTCTGATACCAATTGTTGGAGTTAGACGTCTGTGGAAGCACGCGAACAGCACAAGGAAGAAGAAGAAGCTTGGAGCACAACACACACGACTGAATGTATTACTAGAGAATGTACAAAGATAAGTAGCCCATTAGGGCAATAGGCGTATATACAAGCCGGGGGAAAAAAACCTCCTAAAGAGGGAAAAAAGTGCCCCGGCGGTCCTAGAGTGTTCACACACATCACTACCTAAATATATCAACAATAGATTTCCATCTTCTGCCTGTGACTAGTTATCTCTCTTCAAGTTCAATTACTTTACACATCCATAAGTGGTTATTTTCATGAATCCATGAAGGGTCCAAAGTGTTCATTGAGTGGAACAAAATTTAATCCTCATGCATCTTATGAATGGGATTCCATTGTAGGGGGTGGGAAGTCTCTATATGAGTAATCTTTCAAGTTCACTTTGTTCATAACCCCTAAGTATTTCAAGTGTAAGGAGTTGGTACCAAAGTTTTACACAATATATAACTAACATAGCAAGGATCTCCTCAAAATCATCTTGTATGTGTTTTCCTTTTCAAATTCACAAATAAGAAATGTTTGCTCAAACTATACCCCACAAGTAGTGAGTGTGAGCCCCCTCCCCCAAGAGATCCCAATGGTCACTATATGATCGTTTCCCATTCGGATCTTCATTCTTGTAGGTCCCACGGGCAGATAGCCCCACCATATCTATATCGACATGGTAATGATATCAATGCCTACCCTTGAATCCATGATTTCTTGGTTGTATCATTTATAAGTTATGACAAGATAGGTGTTGCCTTCTTCACTTTCACTCATGTCTCCTAACTTATCTAGATGGATCTCAAAAACTTTTCATTTGGAATCTACCATGAGGTGTGTTGCACCTAGTTTTGAAACAATGCTTTCCAAATTCTTCCATAGTTCTGATTTTACCTTTAAAAACTCCTCCAAAGCGAGATGACATTGCACCTCAATATTGCTCATAGCATCAGTGTTTTTGGGGATACTTGAGTATTAATTTCTAACCAAGCTACGGGTGCTCTCATGTGGATAGATTTAGAATCCCATGGTCCAATGAATTGACAAAATCCATGTAATTAGTTGGACTCAGATTCTAATCCCTCCTCTTGTTGATGATCCAAAGAATCTCTATGGAGAGATGGAATATCTTTGAGAAATTTTTCTTTTGAATTGCGTATTCCCTAGATGCTAGGAGATTGTTGATATATTTAGGTAGTGATGTGTGTGAACACACTAGGACCGCAGGGGCACTTTTTTCCCTCTTTAGGAGGTTTTTTCCCTCGGCTTGAATATACGCCGATTGCCCTAATGGGCTATTTATCTTTGTACCTTCTCTAGTAATACATTCAGTATTGTGTGTTGTGCTCCAAGCTTCTTCTTCTTCCTTGTGCTGTTCGCGTGCTTCCACAGACGTCTATGGTATCAGAGTAGGTCATCGCTTCATCTAGGGCACCATCGACACTCCTCCGTTTGTAGTCTCAGAATTGCACGAATTTTGGTGAGCATACTCAGCATGTTTCCCAAATCAAAATAGCTTCGCGTTGTGGTGTCGAAATCGTGATCTGAGCTTGTTTTGGCCTCTGAATGCACTATCACAGCACTTATGCAGGCTATTTCATCTTTTTGTGCCAAAGGTATATACCAGTTTCGGTTCGCTAGTATAAGCGTCTCGAAGTCTGCTACAGGTCTAGCAGAATTCGACTGGGCAGTTTTGTTCAACTTTTTGAGATACATTCAATTTTATGCATCAAGGTATTTTAGTCACCGGCCATGGCTGAAAGTAGTGATGTATTCTGTATGTTGGCTGCTGAGAATAAGTTGGATGGTACCAACTACCCCTTATGGGCTTATATGATGTGACATGTATTGGTTGCAAAAGGATTGTGGAACATTGTGCAAGGTGTTGAAAAATGTCCTATTACACCTGCAACTGTTACAACTGTAGGTACAGAAGCTGAGGCAGAAGGTGTCGAAGATGATGATATTCTGCATATTCCTGTTCGTGCTACAGTTTTTGCTGCACCTACTGCAGAGCAAATTTGATGGGATGGCAGAGATGCCCAGGCACATGCATTGATAGCTTTGTCTGTCAAACGTGCCATTATTCCTCACATTCGCTCTTGCAGAACAGCTAAGGATGCTTGGGATATACTTACCACATTGTACCAAGCTAGGAATGGGGCTCGTGTTGCTTACCTCCGAAAACAGTTGGAGAGTGAGCACATGAATGAAGGTGATTCTATGGACAATTTCTTAAGGAAGATCAAAGACTTGAAGGAGCAGTTGATTTCTGCTGATGAGGTTATACCAGATAGATCACTTGTGCATACCGTTTTGAATGGTCTTCCTGATTCATATCAGAGTTTTGCTTCTACTCTTTGGTTGATGATGAAAGGCAATCCAAATGCCTTATCATTTGAGGAGTTAGTCTCTATTCTATTGCAGAAAGATCAGCCCAGGTAGAACAGATCCATTATGCGAGTTGCAGATCAAGCTTTCCTGGCTAGTCAGAAGGGCAAAGGAAAATGGAGCTCTTCAACTAGTAAGCAAAAATCTGCTAATTCTGCACATTTGAAGAAGGAAGATAAAGATGAGAAGAAATCAAAAAAGCAGAAATTGTTTTGTAAGTACTGTGAAGGGAATGATCATATCATAAAGAACTGTCCAAAACTGGCTGCTAAAGAGGCAAAGAAGAAAGAGGCTGGAATGGTTGTTGCAGAGGCCTCTACACCAAAAACAGAGTCTGCTAATCTTGTGCAGGAAGAAGAATGGGCGTTTACTACTGTCTGCAGTTTTGACCCATCTTCTCATAAGCAGTGCATGTCTGCAGTAGACTCAGATGTTTGGTATTTTGAGAGTGGGGCGACCAAACATATTACCTCGCAGCGCAATTTCTTCTCTTCACTTGAGCCTGCCCCTACAGGGAATACTGTTACCTGTGCCAACAACTCCTCTTATCCTGTTATGGGAGTTGGTAAGATCATTTTGACTACTGCTAATGGTAGTTCTTTCACTTTGTCAGATGCTTTATTTGTGCTAGGGATCAAGAAGAACCTGTTATCAGTTTCTGCATTGACCAAGATTAACTTGGTTGTGAAATTTGTTGATGACAGGTGTATAGTTCATGATCTGTCAAATGGCGATGTGATTATTGCTTCTGGCATTTTATGTCGTGGGTTGTATAAGCTCATAGACTATGAAAGAATCTGTAAATGATTTGGCATGTGCAGTAAATGATTCTTAGGCTATGTCAGATGCAAAGCTTTGGCATGCACGCTTTGGTCATCTGAATTTTGCCAGTTTGCTACGCCTGCAGAAATCTGAAATGGTGTCCTCTTTGACCAAACTAGAGGCACCTGGAAAACATGTTTGTGAAGGTAGTATTTTGGGCAAAATGCAACGTTCGTCCTTTCCAAAAGATGGTTCAGTTCGGGCTACTCAGAAATTGCAGCTTGTACATAGTGATGTCTATGGTCCTATGCAGACACCTTCTTTTGGGAATTATATTTACTTCATGACTTTCATCGATGATTTTTCCAGGCATGCATGGGTATATCCATTGAAGGAAAAGTTTGAAGTGTTCATGTGCTTCAAACAGTTTTTGGTTTTGGCTTAAAATCTGTCAGCATGTAAAATTGACACCCTCCATTCAGATCGAGGGGGGGAATATATGTCTTCTGATTTTAATGCATTTCTGGCTGAACGTGGGAGAAAACACCAGTGTACAATGCCGTATACACCTCAACAGAATGGAGTTGCTGAACGAAAGAACATGACAATCATAGAGATGGCAAGGTGTATGGTCAAGAGTCAGGCTTTACCACATAGTTTTTGGCTTGAGGCTGTCATGTGTGCAACATATGTATTGAACAGGTGTCCCACTAAAGCGCTGCAGTCTATCACTCCATATGAGGCTTGGCATGACCACAAGCCATGTGTTGCTCATCTGCGTGTTTTTGGTTGTTTGGCATATGCATTAGTGCTTGAACAACATCGTAGAAAATTGGATGATAAAGCAATAAAATGTATTTTTGTTGGGTACAGTTCTGAAAGTAAAGGCTATCATATGTATCATCCATAGACTAAACGCATTCTGGTTAGCCGTGATGTTGTTTTTGTGGAAGATGCTATTCAGCCATTGATTTCATGTACTAAGGAGACATCTGTTAGCTCCAAAGACATGTATGATACTTTGCTGCCTCTTTTTACAAGTGGACAGTCTAGTGCTGGTCCTAATGAGGCAACTTCTCACCCTTTGCAGGTTTCATGTAATGATGCAGATAATTCCATTTCTGATGCAGATGTACATGATGCACTTATTGATGAGAGAGCTCATATTGCGCAGGCAAGAACTATGCCAAAATGGCTGGTGCACACCTTGCGTGACAACAAATTAGACGCACCTCTGTCATATCATACTCGTTCAGGCTCTCATAGTGCCTCTTTTGCATCAGATTGCTATGCTATGGCTGCATCTAGTCTCTGTGATGAGAATGAGCAAGTTTCGTTTGATGAAGCATAAAATTCAAAAAATTAGATGGCTACTATGCAATCTGAATATGATGCTATAATGAAAAATGGTACTTGGTCTTTATGTGACTTGCATCCTGGCAAGAAGGCCATTGGCACCAAGTGGATATACAAGCTTAAGCGTAAACTAGATGGTACAGTTGACAGGTATAAGGCTAGGCTTGTTGCAAAGGGTTATGCACAGGAAAGAGGCATTGATTTTGATGAGACCTTTGCACCTACATGCCGTATGACTACTGTTCGGAGCATCTGTGCACTTGCAGCTCATCATGGTTGGAATGTACATCAGTTGGAAATTAAAACAACATTTCTAAATGGTGACTTGCATGAAGAAGTGGAAGTGATATGGAAGTTTAAGTCCATTGTCAATTTGCAACATGCATGCAAGCTAAGCAACAGGAGTTTGGGAAATCTAATGAAGATGATGATTCATTTTCTCCGTTATCAGAGGGCGAAGATCCATCTTTAGATAAGAAAAAGAATGTAAGGATTTGACTAGGTGATAGTGCAAGGAGAAGATTAACAAGAAATCGAAAAGAAAGTGGGAAATCTTGAGAAAGAAGTAAAAGATGCATGTATCAAAGTCTCACAAGGGAAATGTAGAACCTCGTAGCTCAAGAGAACTTCTAGGAAACAAAAGGTAGGTATTGTATTTGCACACCCTCTCTCTAAAGTCTTAGAGATGATGTTTGAAGCTTAGGAAGTTTCTGTAAAATGTGGACTTAGTATGGGAACACACCATCATTGTTATCCAAATGATTAATTAGAAAAACAAAGGCCAAGAATGTGCAAGAAACTCATAGATTTGTCTCAAAAGATCTTAGATGCAGCTATCCTATTCAAGGAGAAAACACCAAAAATTGTAGTTCAAAAACCTCTTCTCACTCCTTTGATTGACAAAAAGCTAAAATTATCTCACTCAAACACTAGAAAAGAGAGTAAAACTTTAGAAAATCCCATTGAGGCTCAAGAGATGCCAACTTAAATTGAATCGTTGGCAAAAAAACCTATAATTGAAGTGATCGATGACATAGTTGATGATGAGATAGAAATTAGCTAAGTGATACCTAAATTAAAGTAGAAGATGAGATAGAAATTAGCTCAATGGTACCCAATGCTATTGAATATAAATCTTCTGAGCCTAAACCAATTTTAGATAGATTTATATGTAAAGATGTGCTAGGCAAGGTAGTAGAATGTAGTGAAGGAGATGAGCGAAACATTATCGTACCTACCTCATTGAATAGACATACCACCAATGAAATTTTAGATAGCGGAGAAGGCATAGTAATAGCCACCCACTTCCTTTTAGAAAAGTGGGGAAAACCAGCAATGTGCCCTATTCATCTAAAATTACAATCAATTGATAAACACATTAAAAGACGAATAAAAATACTAGAAAATGTTAAATTGAGCACATATGAATTAGACTCTTCTCACACTCTAGCAATTTGCAATTTCAATCAAGCCAAAAATTACAAGATTAATATAGGAAGAACATTTATGTGCTGAGTAAAAGTGGTGCGAAATTGGGGTAGCAATGCTCTACATCTACACACATAGGTATTATAACTGCAATCAATCTCCATACCTTTGAGCATAGGTGTATCTCTCCCATCCAATGGAATATTGTACATAAAGATGCCAATGACTTCCCTTCAGAAACATAATCATATTCAAACTCCTCAATAGATAAGGATGCAAATTTGTGGGTTTGTAGACAAGCTCATAGAGAAGAGTGAAGATTAACTATAGGAAATCTCACAAAGCATGCAATACAAAATAGATCAATCGATGGACCAAAATACATTCCTCAAAGATTTAATGGTGAAGAATCTGATCCACATGGTTGGATGCAAATCCTAGACATCATGGATATTTTTGCTTATGAAAATACCATGATTGAACATTGTAATGCTGAAGAATATGACATAATGATGAAGAGTTAGTATCCATTCAAATGAAACATAGGTTTGATATTGAAGGTAAGTTCTTGATGGAGATACAAGCTATAGATTGTATCTCCATCAAGAACATAACAATTGATATATTTAGGTAGTGATCTGTGTGAACACACAAGGACTATGGGGGCATTTTTTTCCCTCTTTAGGAGGTTTTTTTCCTTGGCTTGTATATACGCCTATAACCCTAACAAGTCACTTATCTTTTCAAATTCTCTTGGAAATACATTCAGTATTGTGTGTTGTGCTCCAAGATTCTTCATCTTCCTTGTGTTATTTGAAAGAACTTGGAGAAGCTTGTAGAAGGTAGAAAAGTAAGTTTCGAAGCGACGAAGTTTGGTCCAGCCAACTGGCACAAGACCAGCCCTTGAGCTTATGGAGACTCAAATAGACCTTATAGGCATGCAATAAGTGCAAAGAAATTCACTATGTACTTTGGAGCATCAAGGAGAAAGAGTCGATACAAAACAGATAGGTTCGCTTGTCGACTAACTCAAAAAACTTAGTACCTATGGAAGAGACAATGAACTTCAAATGGCTATAGCAACCAGCGTGATTACAATTAGAAAAAATCCTTTTATGGGAGTGATACATAGGTTTGAGTGTACATAATGCACAAAAGTATAAGGAACAAACAAAATATGCTATAGGAATGAATCAAACACTCAATGGTGGTACCTCCTATTTTTCAGGAATACGTAGAGATTGACCCCAAGATAGAAAAACTAAGATTTATCCCAATCTACCAAACCAAATGCTATGATCATTTACAGGCATAAACTAGACACTAATACCTTTCCACTGAGCCATCTTACACTCAATTACAATGATGGTCACAAGTGTATGTATATTGCTTCCATGTATTGTACAAGTGATTTCAAGTCTTTATATAGAATCTAGAAGTGATCCAAAACTTTTACAAGCAGATTTTGAATTCAAATGAAGGTGAGAATGGTTGTTGGAGGGAATCAATTCACTTTCCTACAATCTAGGAAAAGTGAAAATCTAGTTTGATCTACTTTTAGGTGATTGATTGCTTGATTGAATGCAACTCAACCACCACAAATTCGTGGAATTTGGGCTCTCTCTTTATACTTTTACATGTGTAAATCTCAAGAAGGCTTTTACAATGGTAAATGAACAATAAAAAATCTCTCAAAAAAATACAATGAATGAGCATAGGTAAAAGAACTCTCCAACAGATATTCGTTTGTCGTAATCCAAACGATAGTTTTTGATGTAGATCAAATCTACCTCAAGCATAGTGTAAGCTTGATGTTCCAACATTATTCACGTGCTTTCATAGACCTCAAACTCCAACAATTGGTATCAAAGCAGGTTGCTGCTTCATCTAGGGCGTCGTTGACACCCCTCTGGTGAATGTCTCAAAATCACACAAAAATTGGTGAGCATACTCATGGTGAGTAGTAGTTCAAAATGGCTTTTCTCTATCATGTCAAAATTGCGATCTCAACTTGTTTTGGCCTCTGAATGCACTATCACAATGCTTATGTAGGAAGTTTCATCTTTTTGTGCCAAAGATATATATATATATATATATATATATATATGTTTTAGTTCGCTAGTATAAGCTCCTTGAAGTCTGCTACAAGTTTAGCAAAACTCCACAGGGTAGTTTTGTTCGAATTTTTGTGATACAATCATTTTTCCACATTAGCATATTTTAGTCAGTGGCCATGGCTGAAAGCAGTGATGTATTTCATATGTTGGCTATTGAGGATAAGTTGGATGGTACCAATTACCCATTATGGGCTTACATGATATGTCATGTATTGGTTGCAAAAGGACTATGGAATATTGTGTAGGGTGTTGAAAAACAACCTATTACACTTACAAATATAGTTATTGAAGTTAATGCAAATGACATTGAAGATGGTGATATTCTTCAGGTTCCTATTTGTGCTTCAACTACTATTGCACCTACTGTAGAGCAACTTCTTTGGGATGACAGAGATGCTCATGCACATGCATTGATACCCTTGTCTATAAAAAATGCCATTACTCCTCACATTCACTCCAGCAAAATAGAGAAGGATGCTTGGGATACACTTACCACCTTACACAAGGTAGGGAATGAGGCTCGTGTTGTTGGAGTTCGAGGTCTGTGGAAGCATGTGAACAACACAAGGAAGAAGAAGAAGCTTGGAGCACAACACACAATGCTGAATGTATTACCACTACAATGTACAAAGATAAGTGACCCATCAGGGCAATAAACGTATATACAAGCCGACGGAAAAAAATAAAAGTGCTCTAGTGGTCCTAGTGTGTTCACACACATCACTACCTAAATATATCAACAAATCCCCCTTGGGAGTGATGCGGTGAACAAGGAACTGGCACTCATGTATAAGGAAGTGCCAAGCTATGTGGAATGAATCCACAAAAGGAAGTAAGCCCAAAGCTTTGTGGAAAGCTTTAAACTTCTCCCTAGGTAGAGACTTCGTGAAAAGGTATGCGATGTTCTCCTACGTGGGCACATATGCCAAGCTGATCTCTCCAGTAGAGAACCTCTCCCAGACGTAGTGATAATGCACCTCAATGTGCTTAGTGCGAGCATGAAACACAAGCTTCCTCACAACTGCCAATGTGCTCTAACTATCAGTGAAGATAGTGGTGGCAAAAGACTGACCAATGCCCAAATCATCCATGAAGCATCTGAAACACACACTCAACCATCAACTTTCATAAATTGAATGCCCAAATATCGATGCAAATGCCCCAAATCAGACATCTCAAATGAGGCATGCAAATCAGCCTTAAAAGTAGCAATATGCTTCTCATGAGGAACAATGAGAAGCATGTTATCAACATACAAAACAATGATCATAAGAACATCATAAGTACTCTTAACATATAAGGTGCTCTCAGTTGGACTGTTCTCAAAACCATGTGCAATCAGATAGGCATGTATCTTTTCATACCAAGAATGTGGTGCTTGCCTTAAACCATATAATGCCTTCTTTAACCTACACACCTAGTTTTCATGTCCATTTTGCACAAAGCCATAGGGCTGAAAAACATGGACTTCTTCATGCAAGTCACCATTTAGAAATGTAGTTTTAATGTCCAATTGATGTACATTTCGAGCATGATGAGATGCAAGTGCACAAATGCTACAAACAGTAGTCATTCGAAAAATAGGAGCAAAGGTCTCATCAAAATCAACGCCTCTTTCTTAGGCATAACCCTTTGCAACAAGTCTAGATTCATACTTTTCAACTGTTCCATCAAGCTTATGCTTCAACTTTTATACCACCTAGTGCCAATGGCCTTCTTGCCAGGAGGCAAGTCACATAAAGACCATGTACCATTCTTCATTATATCATCATATTCAAATTGCATAGCAGCCATCCAATTTTTCAAATTTTGTGCTTCATCAAACAAAACAGGCTCATTCTCACACAGAGACTAGAGACAACCATAGCATAGCAATCTGATGCAAAAGAGGCACTATGAGAGCCTGAACGAGTACTGTATGATAGAGGTGCATCTAATTTGCTGTCATACAAAGTTTGCTACCAACCATTTTGGCATAGTTTTTGCCTCCTCAATATCAGCTGTCTCATCAACAAGTGCATCATGTAAATCTGTGTATACAATTGCAACGATCTGCATCATCACATGATAAAGGTTGAGAAGTTTCCTCATTAGGACTAGCACTAAACTGTCCACCTGTAAAAAGAGGTAGCAAAGTATCATACATGTCTGTGGAGCTAACAAATGTCTTCTTAGTACATGAAGTATAGCATCTTCCACAAAAGCAACATCACGGCTAACCAAAATGCATTTAGTATGTGGATGATAGAGACGATAGTCTTTGTTTTCAAAGTTATACCCAACAAAAATACATTTCATTTCTTTATCATCCAATTTTTTGCGTTGTTGTTCAGGCACTAATGCATATGCTAGACAACCAAAAACACACAAGTGAGCAACAAATGGCTTGCAACCATGGCAAGCCTCATATGGAGTGATGGACTGCAATGTTTTAGTGGGACACCTATTAAGTACATATGCTGCACACATGACATCCTCAAGCCAGAAACTATGTGGTAAAGCCTGACTCTTGACCATACATCTTGCCATATCCATTGGTGACCTGTTCTTCAATTCAACAACTCCATTCTGTTGAGGTGTATACGACACTGTACATTGATGTTTTAACCAATGTTCAACTATAAATGCATTAAAATCAGAAGGCATATATTCCTCCCCTCGATCAGAATGGAGGGTCCCTATTTTACATGTTGATAGATTTTTAGCCAAAACCAAAAACTACTTGGAACACATAAACACTTCAGAATTTGATTTCAATGGATGTACCCATGCATGCCTCGAAAAATCATCGATGAAAGTGATGAAGTAAAGATAGTTCCCAAAAGAAGGTGTTTGCATAGGACCATAGACATCATTGTGAACAAGCTGATTTCTGAGTAGCTCGAAGTGAACCATCTTTTGGGGATGAGGAACACTACATTTTGCCCAAAATACAGCCTTCGCATACATGTTTACTAGGTGCCTTAAGTTTGGGTAGAGAGGACACCATTTTAGATTTTTGTAGGTGTAGCAAACTAGCAAAATTTAGATGACCAAAGCGTGCATGCCAAAGCTTTGCATCTGATGTAGCCTGAGAATCATGTACTGCACATGCCAAATCATTCACAATTTTTTCATAGTCTATGAGCTTATACAGCCCACCACATAAATGCCAGAAGCAATAATCACGTCACCATTTAACAGGTCATGAATTATACATCTCTCATCAACAAATTTCACAACCAAGCCAATCTTTTCTAAAGCCAAAACTGATAACATATTCTTCTTGATCCCTAATACAAATAAAGCATCCAACAATGTAAAAGAACTACCATCAGTAGTAGTCAGAATGATCTTACCAACTCCCATGATAGGATAAGAGGAGTTTTCGGTGCATGTGATAATATTCCGTATAGGGGCAGGCTCAACTGAAGTGAAGAAACTACACTATGAGCTAATATGTTTGGTCACCCCAATATCAAAGTACCAAACATTTGAGTCTATTGCAGACATACACTATTCATGAGAAGATGGTTCATAACTGCAAACCATAGTAAACACCCATTCTTCATTCTACACTAGATTAGCAGACTTTCTTTTTGGTGTAGAGGCCTTTGCAACAACCATTCTAGTGTCTTTTTTCTTTGCCTCTTTGACAACCTGTTTTGGACAACTCTTTATGATATGATCATTTGCTTTATAGTATTTGCAAACCAATTTCTGCTTTTCTGTTTTCTTCTCGTTTCTGTCATATTTCTTTGATTGTGCAAAATTAGCAAATTTTTGCTTACTAGTAGAAGAGCTCCATTTACCTTTGCCCTTCTGACTATCCAAGAAAGCTTGATCTGCAACATGCATAATGGACATGTTCTGTCTAGACTGATCTTCCTACAATAAAAAAAAGACTAACTCCTTAAATGTCAATGCATTTGGGTTTCCTTTCATCATCAAACAAAGAGTAGAAGCAAAAATCTGGTATGAATCGAGAAGAGCATTCAGAATAGTCTACACAAGTGAACTGTCAGGTAAGACTTCATCAGTAGAAATCAACTGTTCCTTCAAATATTTGATCTTTGTCAAAAACCTATCCATGGAATCACCTTCATTCATGTGCTCACTCCCCAACTGTTTTCAGCTTGTATACCCACTTAGTCGCAATGGCCTTCTTGCCAGGAGGCAAGTCACATAAAGACCAAGCACCATTCTTTATTATAGCATCATATTCAGATTGCATAGCAGCCATCAAGTTTTTTGAATTTTATGCTTCATCAAACAAAACAAGCTTATTCTCATCAAAGATATTAGAGGTAGCCATATCATAGCAATTTGATACAAAACAAACACTATGAGAGCCAAAACAAGTATGATATGATAGAGGTGCATCTAAATCATTATCATGGAAAGTTTTCACATGCCATTTTGGCATAGTTTTTGCCTCCTTAATATCAGCTCTCTCATCAACAAGTGAAGTGCATCATGTAAATCTACATAAAAAATGGAATGATCTACATCATCACATGAGACCTTTAAAGGCTGAGAAGTTACCTCATTAGGACCAACACTAGACTATCCACCCATAAAAAGAGGTAGCAAAGTGTCATACATGTCTTTGGAGCTAACTAATGTCTCCTTAGTACATGAAAGTAATGGTTGAATAGCATCTTCCAAAAAAAAACCATCACGGCTAACCAGAATGTGTTTAGTCTATGGATGATAGACGGTAGCATTTGCTTCTATAATTGTACCCAATAAAAATACATTTCACTACTTTATCATCCAATTTCTTGTGTTGTTGTTCATGCACTAATGCATATGCTAGACAACCAAAAACATGCAACATATGGCTTAGACCATGCCAAGCCTCATATGAGTGATAGACTGCAATGCTTTAGTGGCACACCTATTAAGCACATATGTTGCACACACGACAGCCTCAAGCCAGAAACTATGTGGTAAAGTGTCACTCTAGCACAATGGCAAGTACCAACGTGAGGAGTTTCACCTCATAAATGTCAATCCATGGAGACGTGAGGACTGGTATGAAGACTATGAGCAAGTGATGGCACAAGTGCGTGAGTGAAAGCACACAAGCATGCACACACATATACACACACACGCGCACAAGGTAAGAGCAAAGAGTGGAACAATGGAAGATCTTCGATTACAAAAGAGTTCTCTTAAAAAACATCAAATCTACAACAAGCTAACCCCGAAAATGAGCTCTCCAGCCCTTTTTATAGTTTTTGAGTGGTTTTGATTGTGTCCAGACCTAGTGTCCGACCTAGTTTAAAATTAGGTTCCAAGGCTTATTTGGGGGCTCAAACGGAGTCTAAAAATTATGAAAATTGGTAGGATGATAGTTCTAATACTCCTTAAGCTTGGGGACTCCTCGGCTTGAACAAAATGGAGTTGCAAAAATGAAAAATGGTATTTATAATTGTTTTTAGTGATAAAAAGCACTATTTTTATAAGGATTTCTTCTGAAAATTTGACAGGTGCTTCTTGGAGCTCCCTACTTGCTCCTTCTTCTTGTGTGTCCACTTCCTTGATGCGCTTCGATGCTTTGTCCTTGACCTTGAGCTTCAACACTCCCCCCCTCTTGAGTCTGTCATCCCTGACAGACCCTTGTTGTAGTCGTTGTTCCATGTAGTACGTTTAGAGGTAGTGTCCTTCATGTGTCAATAGGAGCGGTCCATCTTCCCAATGTAGCCTAGTCGGTTGTCAGGTTCTTCAGTTTTCCACTACTAGACTATTCGAGAGTTGTGCCCAATGTATGTAGTTCTTCCTTGGATTTGAGTTGGAGGGTATACTTCTTGGATTTCAAAGGTTGTTAGTTGTTCAAAAGAGGTTGTCGATGTTGATCTTGAGCAGCTATCTATTGTGAATTGCTTCCTGGGTACTGATGTTGTACCCTGGATGGCCTTGAATCTTTGAAACATGAGTTTCATAGTATGAGGCCAAGTACTTGTGACCCATAATGATTGATGGTTAAGTGCATTAGTACATGGGTTGGAAAAAATAGGTGTCTTGTGCACGGCCTTGTAATGTAGCCCTATGCATGCATACTTGGGAAATGCATTGGAAGAATTATGGTGCAAGAAGTTGGGTCTTGAGCTCAGTGCTCAAGGGAATGCCGACGAAGAGGTTTCCTAATCCATCATGGTTATAGCGTTGTTGAAGCATACAATTCTTACCATGGTGAAAGGTTCGTCGATCTTCATCTCTTCATGTTGTACTTCCATCATGGTGATTGACCATTGGCTTGTCTTTCTTGTCGATGGATGTCCGTTCCTGATGGTTCACTTTATGAGATTCCTCAAGCGCACAGTCTTTTCTCGCCCCCTTGTTTTTTCGGTGCTCGCAATGGCATAAAACAAGAAGAAAGAGGTTAGTATCAATAAAACATTTTACATATTGCAAGTGTGTCTCATGTGCTTGGGATTTCTCAATGGTGTCTATGCACGGCCGTGTAATGTGGCCCTATGTTGATGCGTACTTTAGAAGTGCATGACCTCAATGGTGCAAAAGACAAGGTTATGCCAAAGGCACATGGTTGTTGCATGTCGAGGCTTTCAATGTTCTTGCAGATGTTGATGCAGCCTTTGTTGGAGGTATCCATTGGATGTCAAAAGGACAACTGATTTTAGGGACCCATTTCAGAATAGTGTTGGGTTGCGTACAAGTCCTTGTTGACTTCTTCATCTTTGGTTGGTTGCTTAAATTTTGTATCTGGAGTGGTCTGTTCTTTGGTGCTGTGGATGCTACTGATACCTTAGGCTTCCAAACCCATATCCTTGATGATTGTCTTCTTACTTTTGCTGAAGGGTTGAGTTTATCTTCTTTTGGTCTTTGTGCTTTGTTCATACCCTTTTCTCTCCTTGGCTTCTTTTTTGAGACCTTTTTCATGGTGGGGAGCATAGACCGTTGTGTATGTAAGAGCTTCTTGGGTTCCACATCTGTAATCGCCCTTGTTGACCTGCAGCTAATTTCTTAGGCACCCAGATTTGTCGGAGATCTTTTGTTTAGGTGGTCCTAGTTGCATGTTTCTTGTCTTTGCATGGTGTAGCTCAATGATGAGTAGAACCTCCTTTAATGTCAATCCGGGAAGACGTGAGGATGGTATGATGACCTCGAGCAAGTGAAGGCACAAGTGTGTGAGTGAGAAGCACACCAACATGCACACACATACACACACACACGCGCACACACAGCAAGACAAAGAGAGAGACAATGGAGTTCTTTTAGATTACTTTCAAAATGCTCATACAAGTTCAAATCTATTACAAGCTAACCTAAAAAATGAGCTCTCTAGCTCTATTTATAGTTTTTGACTAGCTTTTGGCCCTGTCCAGACCTAGTGTCCGACCTAGTTAAAAATTAGGTTCTAGGGCCTATTTGGGGGCTCAAACGAAGTCTACAAATTATGAAAATTGGTATGATGCTACTTCTAATACTCCTCAAGCTCGAGGACTCCTCATCTTGCACAAAATGGAGTTACAAAAAGGTGAAATGGTATTTACAATGATGTAGAGTGACTAGATTCACTATTTAGGAAGTATTACTTCATGGAAAATTTTGGACGGCCTACTTGCCAGATCTTCGTTGACTACTTTGTCTGCTGGTGCTTTCCCTTCGCTCTGAATCCCTTCTTTGACTTCCTTGTCTTGTGAGCCCTTGTGTACCTTGACTACTGCCAACACCCCCCCTCTCTCGTGTCTGTCGTCTCTGACAGACCCTTGTTGAGTGGGTCGTTGGATGTAGTACTCCACAACGTCTATGGTTAAATGATGTTCTGCTATTCTCAACCCTTTGGCTAAATCAGTGGTAGGGCATCCTAGTCTACTGGTCCTGGAACTTCTGGATGTGGCATATGTAGCTTTTCTGAATGTAGGGCTTGTTCCACCGCGAATAACTGTAATAGATGAGATGGTCTGGGAATGACTATCTCTGAAAGATATTCCCAGAACCCTGTGATGAACATTTCTTCAAACGTCTGTTTGAAGTAGGCAGGTAGATACTTTATACGAGCATGCCACGCATATACGACATTAATGGATGGTGTAGTGCTCATATCGTAGACAAGGTCTTGATTCCCTTCATTAAATCCAATAGCCGAAAGATGAGGTTCTTTGATATTCTTAAATGTCCTGAATGTAACCAGCATGAGCTCAAAAATTTTGAGGCACATCTGTGCCATGACATCTGGGACATTCTTGAACCTGACTCCCCAATGCCGAATCGTTGAAATCATGTAAGCTACTATGGGTTGGCCTTTAGGTGGGGCTAAGTAGACATAATTGAGCCATTTTTCACATCCTTTGACTGTCAGCACTGTTTTTGTGTACTCCGGCCAAGACCTTCTTCGAAAGATAGGGCAGTAGCAGGGATTATACTTGATATATAAAGGCATGTTATTCCACGTGCGTACCATCTCAGGGTAGGTTTCAAGCAGACGGATCCTCCAGGTAGGTTGAAAGATATTCCCATGCGTGGCACTGGCAGGGATGTCTTCTGGTGCAAACTGTGTCACCGAGGTTGGTTCCTTCGTTGTGCGCTGCTTGATTTCAGCATTATAATCTGCCATTAAGACACATAATGGAACATACAAATCATCGGATGTGCCAATCCACCTATGATGGGAGAGGTTTCTGAAGTAATCCGATTTATGAAAACTTCCTCCAATCGTGACATAGACGCTATCTGAACTGCAACTCTCTCGTCATGGGTTGTAGCAACCTTTTCTAACCTCTGCATCCATTCAGGGGCTTCGATCTCAATCGTGTCCATTCGTTCTTTTGTTTGCTTACCTCCGGGTGCTGGCATGGGAACATATGGGTCTTCAAAACTCTCCTCTACTTCAATTGGCACTAAGTCTTCAGGTTCCGGTTCCACAAGGGGAGAGGGTTGACGCTCGTATTGAAGAACTTTACTTCGTAGTTCTTCTAGTTCTGCTCTGAGTTCTACGACTTCTTCAGATGTGTCGGCTGCGGTTGTGACTTTGCTTGGTGCCTCCTATTGAGTTGCCAGTTGCTTTAGTAGGTCATCTCTTTCTCTTTCTAATGCCGCGTGGGCTTCCAGGAGGTCGGCATGGGTTTCTAACACAATTTGCATATTCTCCGAGGGGATGGCCTTGAATTTCTCTGGGTTGATTTCATGCGGGGAACCTTCCATTGCTGCTTCCAGGTTTTCTTCGTTCTATTTCTGCAGTCTTTTATTCTCTTCGAAGTGCTGCGGACATGTGCTTTCATAGTAAGGCGAGATTGTGTCGAAGCTTGAGATTTTCTGTGATCTGAGCGTGTAACATGTCATCGAGTTGTTGTTTTTCTTCAGTATCTGACTGGGGTGGGTTGGCAACTAATTGATCATGTTGTGCTTGCAATGTGGCATACTGCTATTGTATTAGCCGCTTCTCCTTCTCTAAATCAATGAATTTTGCTTGGAGAGTCTCATGGTTTCTGAAGAGGCTCGTATGCTGGGCATCTAGGTGCTGGTAATGCTGTTGTAGTTGAGACATACATTGGTTATATTATTAGATACATTATTAGCAGGGGTGGATGTGGGAAAGGTGTTGAATGCAGAAGGAAAGGGAAAAGGGAATGGGAGCGTGTATGCTGTGCTTGAAAAGGGTGAAGTTGGTGGTGGGGGAATGGGAGATTGTGGACGTATGGGGGGAGGGAGAGGTGCGGAGGTGGGTGATATGTCCATGAAATCAAAAGTGGATGCAGTCGTGGGAGTGATTGTGAACAAGGGAATTGTGGGTGCAATGATGGTGGTGAAGGTGTAAAGTGGTGTGTGTAGTTGTGAATATGAACCGCTAGGAAGTGTGATCGGGGGAACGGGGTTTTCCGTCACTACAGTTAGAATTACAGTGTCAGTGGTAGTGTATACAAGAGAGGTGGTGCTAGGTTGTGTGGGTTGACTAACAGTCTGTGCTTCGGTATGGGAAGTGGACCCTGGGGTGGTGACAGTAGTGGTTACACTAGTAGTGGGAGGTGAAGGTGGTGGAGTTGGAGGGAGAGGGGGTAACGGGGGTGACGGGGGTGCACTGGATGTATGGGATTCCTCAGTGTCAAGAATGGTATGAGCTGTGCCCGTGGTCGTGGATGTGGTGCCTTGGGGTTCTGATAATAATACATTCATTTGTTTTCCTGATCGAGGGGGGCGTCTGCCGTATCTTCGATTTGATCTTTGCGAGTGTGCAAGGGCGGTATGCACCGTTTCAGGTACTCCCAATGCATCAACAATCATATCAAGGGTTGCCTTGTATTACTCATCTACACCTTCGTCTTCCAGGATCTGATTCATCAGGGCCTTTCCTGTTGCCAAGGATAATTTGTGTTGTTCTTGAACTCGATTGATGGTATCATATAATCTCTTCAATTGCTTTGTATAAGCAGGGGCTCCTTCAAGTCCCTGTACAACTTCTTGCTCATGTTCATACTCTTCTTCATCAGATAGTCCTTCTTGTTCCTCCTCTTGCTCCTCTTCTTCATCATCCTCCACTTCGACTACTGTTGGTTGGACTGGATGGGGTTGGACAATATCTGTCTGCTGCCTGCTTCCCTGCTCTGCTTCCAATTCTAAATTGGTAGCATTGATTATTCTGGACACCTCCTCATCCGTTAGATCTTCCAATGTAAAGCCATGAGGGAACTCTAAGTCAGTTGGTACCGGTGGAAACACTAGGTTCGGGCCTTCTGTGCTGTGCCTTGGTAACCTTATAGTGAATGGTTGCACTCGCCTGGGAAGCCGTGGGGTGGTTTCTGGTGTCAATGTAGCACCTCGGGCCTGTGCACAAGGCATCTGAACTGCACCTCTCATTTTCTTGGATGGAGGCCCTGTGATTGATAGTCTGCATTGAAATTCTTGCACCCTGGTCCAAACAAGCGCCCGTTGAATTGGCACATCATATGCCAAGCACCTGTAAACAATCCTTGTGAGAGCACAACATCCATACAGTACCGATTTTTGCTTCTTATACCACCGTTGATGTGCCAAGTGGATTTGGTCAATAATCAAGTGAGGCATGTTGATTGTTAGATCGAAGGCGTCTGCTAAATATAGACTGAACCATATCTTCTTGGGTGGCATTGTGAACCTCTCTTGAGCGGGGAATGCAAAATGCTGCATGACCATTCGCAAGTGAATGGCAATAGTCGGTGTCATTGCCACCATGTCTTTTAGTTTCGTCAGATTCCGGTTCTTCATGTTGTCAGGGACCATAGTCTCTTTCTCGGTAGGGATATGCAGTGGAGTTAGGCACATAAGCTTCCTGGGGGGGAATGCTTACTATATCACTCGCCTTTCCCTTATTTGGAGGGGTGGGTTCCTCTTCTGATTGTGCAATTAGCCTCTCCAATCTTTCCAACAGTCCATCAAAATGCAACTGCGTCTTAGCTGAACTAGAGATGTTAAAGAGGCGACTGGCTTCAAACATGGTTTGATCCAATTCCACCATCTTAGCACAAATCTTGGTTTGTTCAAGCTCTAGTTCCGCTCTCGGGTAACACTTTTCATGATTTGTCACATTTGGCCCTTCTTGGATTCTGGCCTGATATGCCTTAAGCATCATATTTAGGTCCTCAGGAGTGGGATCTGCTAAAATTGATCCTACTCTAGGGGGTGGTGGAATTGTGTGAGGTGGGTTGGAAAGTGTTGGATCGGATGGTGATGGGAATGGTGGGGGTGGGGTAGTGTGAGAGGGAGTTTGAGATGTAAGTTCAACTATCCTGGCTTTTGTTTCTCTTAGGCTTTCCTCGAGTTCACTCATCTTCTTAGCCCATTGCCTCTTCATTCTTTCTCTACTATCTCTCCAGGCTCTAGTCCTCTTCTTGGTTATGCTCTCAGTTTCACTGGCCTCAACACTTTTTTCCTGGCCTAAACTTTGGTTTTGCTGCAAGGCTTGAGCTCTAGTGACTACCTGTACTGGTGCAGTGGAAGTCACACTCCCTGTGGAGTCTACAACTAACCCAATAACATTAATAGGAGTGATTTTTGGCATATTATTGGGATTCTTTGGGCAATCTCGTAAGAGATGCTCCTTGCCACAATTTTGACAAAATCCTTGAATCATCACTGATTGGGTTTGTGTGGGTGGAGGTAAGGGGCAATCACGAATGAGGTGATCTCCCTAACATCTGTAGCATGGTCCTCTAGGGAATGGGGGTCTTACTTGCCTAGGTTGAGGTCTAGAGTTGGGGTTTGCGTACATGACATTTGTGTAATCTGGCTCCCAACTCGGTTCACTCGGTTCTTCACTGTAGTAGGACTCACCATGTTTAAGAGACTGCATGTAATAAGCCTGGGGGCTATCAATATGTGTAGAATCAAAGCTATGATCACTAGGGTCACTTTCTAAAAGCAATGGTGTTACTGACACTATGGATCTATTCAGGTTCTCTTCTGCAGCTGCATATTTTACTAGGATCACATTGGCTGGAGCTGGAGGTTGTTGGGCTAACACAGATTGAGGCCTTTGTTGGTTTTGGTAGGGTTGTTGATAGGATTGCTGTGGTCTACCATATTGCTGTGGAGGGTACTGGTTCTGGTATCTTCCCTGTTGTGGATAGGGCTGAGGGTAGGTTTGCCTAACTGCTTGCTTATTGTATGGGCAGTCTTGTGCTGTGTGATTTGTGTATCTCCGTTCTATGGTGCATTATTGGCTACTAGGGTTCACTTGGGGTTGAGCCATGATGGGACATACGTTCGCCATGTGGTCACCATTGCAAGTATAGCACCGCTTTACTAGGGCAAACCTTGGAATTTGTTTGCTATTGACACCTAGTTTTTGAGCTACTTTCTCCGCAAGTTCCTCAATTGATGTGGATTGCGAGGAAGAGAGGCTAGAGGCACTATTTGAATCTTTGTAGATTTTGGGAAGCTCTAACTCCTCTCCTAGGTTATCCTCGATATCAATGCACATGCGTACACACTCCTCTATGGTCCTAGGGTCTTTCAAGTACACATATGAACTCAATTTGGTACTTAGCAATCCATCCAAGAATAAAGCCACTTGTTTGGCTGGTGTGGGTAACTCAAGAACAGGGCATCTTTCAAGATATTGCCTAAATCTTCTTCCTGCAAGTCTCACGGTCTCTTGAGGGGTTTGGTTGAAGCTATGTATCAATGAGGAAGTATTATGCCTTATGCCACTTTTAGAGAATTCGGTGATGAAAGCCTCTAAGAGTTGGTCTATGCTCTTGAACTGTCTCTCATTCAATGGTTGAAACCACGTAAGGGCTGTGTTCCTAAGGGTTAGACCAAAGGCATTATATTACGTGAATAAGTCCTCAACTTGCTCAGCTCTCAAGACTTGCCTAAACTCGGCCACATGATCATATGGGTCTCCTGTGCCATCAAAGTAGTTCTTCATGGACTTAACTAGCTGGGTTGGTCTCAAGGTTCTGGTGTGCTCTCTAGGTCTTAGTAGAGGGAATTCATCCGCATTCCTTTGGTTTCTTGGGGCTCTAGGTCTATCGGGTTCTGTCTCCATTCTCATTCTTTCTCTTCCCAAGGGGTTCGCAAAGCTTACTTCTGGCCTATCTCTATTTCTGTCTCTTTGAGTTCCATGAGCTTGGGATGTTCCAGCTCCGGGGTGACCATAGGACACATTAGATCTTGGTTGGGGGAAAATAAATTCACCCTTCCAAGTGTAAGCATGCCTATCATGTTCTGTAACCACAAAGATCCTCTCTGAAGCGTGATCTAAGTAGGTCACTCTGCCTGGGCTATCAGGATCTTTGAACTCATATATCATGATTGTTTCTATCTCATTTGGCTGATCAGATTTATACCTCCAAAAGGCTTCATCAGTCTCTCGGTTCAGAAGCAGATCTATGCTCTTATTGTCTTGGGGAAACCACTCTGGTGTGATAATCCTAGTGAGAACTGATTTGCCTCGAGGGGTTCTAGGTTCTACACCCATGTTTCCTTGCTCTAGGTCTCCTAAGTCCGTTTCTGGGATCACATTTCCGAACTCGTCTGTCCTATCTGGGTGACTGGTGACTACATATATGGTTCCCTCTTTGTCCAGATATGCTCCATTTTCAAATTTGACAGCTAGGTGTTCTAGCCCAATGGATTGATCTGGGTTTTTGATCTGGACCACAAATCTCCCTAGGCCATCCTTGTAGATGCTAGCACCTAATCGGTTGGTCCTAAGGTATTCCAGTTGCGTCTTGTAAGGGCCTTCTACCCTATGTAAGTATGGCACACCTAAACTTCCTGTAGGTCTCTCCATACCGTGGGACATCTCTGACTCACTAGTTTCAGAGCTAGGGTAGTGCGAATAGTGGCTCAACTGTTGGGCCCAAGACCTAGCAGTATGATTGACACTAGCCTCTGAAGATCTAAGACTCTATCTATCTCTTCCTAGGTGTCATCCTGATCTAAGGTTCATATGCCTATTTGAGCAATCCCAATTTTTACCCAAGGTACAACTTCGTTGCTGAGTTCTTTTGTATCAGTCACTCGATTCTTTTTTTATGTTGATTATCGTGTTTATGATCTTGTCTGATATCACGTCGTCAGGAATACTTAGGCTAATTTCCACACTTTTAATGTTGATCGTCTCACGTTAGGTTCTTTTCCTTTAAAGTTGTCGATCACACACATGTTATCTCTTGACTTGAACTTGATTTCTTAGATAGTCTTTGGCTTGCCTTATGCCTATCGTTGCCGTGACTTACTTATAGCACCATTCAAGTGTAGCCTAAGCTAGGAATTGACAAAGGGAGTTGAGAGTATTCCAACCTCACTTGTAGATCCCTTGCTCTTTGGTGCTCAAGAACCCAGTTCTCAAGCTTGCAGATTACCCTTGCTTTGGATTCCTTCTAGTGCTCTCAGTGGACCTCTAAAAGTCCCAAAGTTAGCTCAAGACTTAGATTCAAAGGACACAAAAAATCACTTTCATTCATGTAATTCAAAGATCACTGTTCTTTTGGTTTTAGGGCACACAATCCTGAAGACCCCTTAGCTTTTCTTCCCCCTGGATATAGTCCAATTAAAAATACTATGGCTAATAATCCTGATATTAATTTTACCGTAACCAGTGGAAGTTTTGGTTGTACTCCCGCGAGCTTTCCAACAAAACAAGAATCATAGCAATCGGATTTCGAATGAGGAAGATATGACAGTTCAGGGATCTAGGGTTAAAACACGGTAAAACAGGTCATTAGGAAAACAAGATTTTCTCTCAAGTTACAAGTGTCGGAACCTCACAAATCACTATTTGCTTGATAAGTATGCCTAGAATTTTCCCCAAAATCAAATAATAAAAACCCTAGAAAATTGGCCGAAAAGCCTGTCAATTGCGATCGACAGGTCTGTCAATCGCGATTGACAGAGGTGTCCGTCGAGGCCTGTCGGTCGCGATCGACATGTCAGTCGCGATCGACAGAGTCGGTCGTGAGTCTTGTCAATCGCGATTGATGGTGTTAATCGCGATCGATGGTGTCAATCGCGACCGACACTTTATACGAGATTTTCGCCGTGAGTTCAGTTGATCGGGGTTCTGTCCATCGCGATGGACACGTGGCAACACGAATTTTTATGTCAATCGTCAACTTTCAGTCGATCGCGATCGACAGTGTCAATCACGATTGACTGAATCCTACATGGTAGTCAGTCGGTCGTGGGGACTGTTGGTCACGATCGACAGGTCTGTCGGTCGCGATTGACAGGGTCTGTCGATCGTGGCTGTCGATCGCGATCGATGGTGTCGGTCGCGATTGACAGAGAAACTCGGAATTTTTTTACTGTGATTAATGATTTAGGATGTGCTCATCATGCTTGTCATTATGGTGTACTTTGTTTTACCAAATAGGCGATTTTTTTGTCGATCGTGATCGACAGAGGTCGATGACATAGAGACAGTTTTGAGCTTGTCCGTACCTGCACAGCCTGCTGGAGATGGTGGGATGGCCAGATCCTGCAAGAAAACTCAAGAAACATGCAAAAAGAGTGCACACAAATCGCTCTCTCGCTCTCTCTCACAAGTGGAATGAGGGAAATGGAGGGGAGAAGGTGATATGATCAAAAACTGAAATTTTCGCGGTGATGGAGATGGAGGTGGGAGATGGTGAAGATGATGATGGTGATGAGAAAAACAAAAGAAAATAGATAAAAGTGGAGAAAATACCTATGACTCCAACGCCTCAAATCTACGTCTTACCATCACACGCTCGTCCTCAAAGCTCGATCCCCGGCAACGGTGCCAAAATTTGGTGTAGCTCAATGATGAGTAGCACCTCCTTTAATGTCAATCCGGGAAGACGTGAGGATGGTATGATGACCTCGAGCAAGTGAAGGCACAAGTGTGTGAGTGAGAAGCACACGAACATGCACACACACACACACGCACACACAGCAAGACAAAGAGAGAGACAATGGAGTTCTTTTAGATTACTTTCAAAATGCTCATACAAGTTCAAATCTATTACAAGCTAACCTCAAAAATGAGCTCTAGCTCTATTTATAGTTTTTTACTAGCTTTTGGCCCTGTCCAGACCTAGTGTCCGGCCTAGTTAAATATTAGGTTCTAGGGCCTATTTGGGGGCTCAAATGAAGTCTACAAATTATGAAAATTGGTACGATGCTACTTCTAATACTCCTCAAGCTCGAGGACTCCTCAGCTTGCACAAAATGGAGTTACAAAAAGGTGAAATGGTATTTACAATGATGTAGAGTGACTAGATTCACTATTTAGGAAGTATTACTTCATGGAAAATTTTGGACGGCCTACTTGCCAGATCTTCGTTGACTACTTTGTCTGCTGGTGCTTTCCCTTCGCTCTGAATCCCTTCTTTGACTTCCTTGTCTTGTGAGCCCTTGTGTACCTTGACTACTGCCAACACATGGTTGGCTTGCCTTAGTGGGAATTGTGTTGGCAAGGCTGGTGGTTGCTCTCCTTTTCATACACAGATCTGTTTCATGCCCGGAACTACTTTCTTCTTGCCCGAAGATTGTGGGTTCGTGTCCCAGCATGATCGCCATCTATTTGATATAGCCGTTGTCTTGTATTGTTTTGCTTGCCCTTGTGGTTGAGTCATGGTTGCGGCATTAGTCCTTGCATAAGAGGAGGAGCCTGTTTGTCTTTGAGCCAGTTCTTCCATGATTGAGTTCTTCTAGAACACAAAGCTTTTGACACATACAACATCTTTTTTGCTAAGATTAGCCCTAGAAGAACTAAGAGAATGTGTGAAATTTGGATTTGTGAGCATGCAATTTTCTAATTCTAATGTGATGCATTGTTCCTGTACCCAAACTTGAAGAAGTTGACTTCTTAGGTTCAAGTTGATTGCATGGTCATAAATCCAATTTTGACCCAAAACAAGTGGCTCTGTGAGGTCCTCATCGTGACACACTAGCATTTTGACTTTCATTGGAACATCTTGAAGGTAGATGGGAAGTTCCACCTCGCCCAAACAAGGGGTTTCCACACCTCCCAAACCTATGAGATAGGCTTCTATGGGCTTGATGTTCAGTTGTAGGTCTTGGCAGTATGAAAGTCTAACTGCACTAGTTGCTGCACCTGAGTCAACCAAGGCTCTCACAGTCCTTACACTCTGTCCTCATCCTACCTCTACGATCACAAAGGGACGTCGATCGATTATGTGAGGAGTAATTATGCCGGATTTTTGGCACATGTCCATGTGATATTTTGGGGCTTTTGGGTTGACATCTAGGCCTAGTTGTCTTAACTTATTTCGCCTTATGCACTGTCTAGCCTCTGGCTGTGCTTCTTCTCTAACCCTTAACCCCTCTTCTTTTCACTTCTTAGTAGTGTTAAGTCTCATGAGTATATCCTCTGTAAGAGGTTCTTGATATAACTTGACTCGACAACCGATGATATAATTTGGCAAGATATCACCTTCTAAAGTGGCCAATTGAACTGCACCACTAGTGGAGATTCTATTAATGATCATGGGTCCATATCCTCATTTCTCCAATTTTCGGGCATGTTGCTTTAGCGTATAAACCAGCACTAGGTCTCCCTCTTTCAATCCTTTATCTTTGATGTGTGCATCAAAGTATGCCTTTTGTCTTTTCTTTGCAGCATAGATGCCTGTTGCCGCTTGTAGCCTCATCTCACCTAAGCGTTCTAGATCAAAGATCCTAGAAGACAATTCATGTCCATTCCACTCATGCTCTTGTGCTCCTTTTAAGGCTGGGATTAGGAAGTCCAATGGTAGCACAACATTCTATCTAAGACCATCTGAAATGGGGTGGCATTGAGTACCGTTTTGTACGCAACTTGGTATGCCCAAATAGCGTGATGAAGCTGTTGTCCCAATCAGAGCGTTTGTTATTTACTAGTTTTGTCAATACATTGCATAGGATCTTATTTTTGCTCTCGGCTTGTCCGTTAGCTTGGGGATGATAGGGAGCAGACTTCTTATGTAACACCATGAATTCTTGAAGTAGATTTTCAATGACTTCGTTCAAGAAGTGCGTACCTCTATCACTGACTAACTCTATTGGTAACCCGTATCTACTAAACACATTCTCAAATAAGAACTTAGCCATTGTTTGACCATCATTCTTTGTTGTGGCTTTTACTTCCACCCACTTTGTAAGGTAATCTGTGGCTACAATAATGTACTCTACATGGGAGTTTCTTGTTGGGGGGTTAATAGGACCTACAAATTCTATACCCCACTTCGAGAATGCACGTCCTCCCATCATTGATCATTGGCCTCAAAGGCATCTCATCTTTTTTGATCGGATATTGTGCATGTTGACATGTTTCACATTTCTTCACATAGGTATGTGCATCCATATGAAGTGTTGGCCACCAAAGTCCTGAAAATAAAATGGTCTTGATTACTCTGTCTGGCCCAAAGTACCCCCCTACAACACCACTATGCAGTTTCTAAGACTTACAAGTAGTCTGATTTGTGAACGCACAGTCTTAAGTATCCATCCTTGCCTCTCGGATATAAGTTATCGCCTACTAAGGCATAGTCTTTAGCCTCTTGCTCCATGCTTCGTCTTCTTGCTAGACTAGCCTCGTTCGGCAGTGTTCTTGTTCTCATCAATTCTACCAATGGAGCACTCCAATCTGGAATAAATGATACCTGATACAGAGTTGCATGCTCCATTGGGGGTCTCTCCTGGCACATTGGACAATTCTTAATCCACTCATGTATTTCCATGCTAGGCCAATACACTCCTAAACGTTTTAGATTCTGCAATGTTTGTTGTCTAGAGTAGTGATTTCCTAGCAATCCCTCATGGGCTTGCTGCAACCAACTACTATGTTCATCATCCTCGACACAACAAGCTAATACACCATTTGTATCTTGTTTGTACATGCTTCGTGCCAATATTTGATATTTTTGAGATTTTGCAATTTCTTCTTTGTCCGTTTTCACACTCTTGTTTGCAGGTCCGAAGGTTAGGACATGTACCAACTTATTTGCACATTTAGGAACAACTTCTAAATTGAACAGATAAGCATCAAGCAATTCATCAGACACTCCTTGTGGTGACTCTCCTGAAGTGATGCGAGAAAGGTGATCTGCCTTGAGGTGGGTTCTACCTTTCCTGACAACAACTTCAAAGTCGTATTCCATTAGTAGGAGGAACCATCTTACTAAGCGGCCTGTATTGCAAGGTTTATTGACCAAGTATAGTAAAGATTGATGATTAGTGAAAAACTTGAACTTATTGGCCAATAGATAGTGTCTAAACGTCTTCATGGCATATGCCTAAGCCTTCTCTTTCTGTTGTGGTATAGTTTCGTTCAGCTCCGTTCAACTGTTTGCTAGCATATGCGATGGGTAAATCTAGATTTCCTTCACCTGTGGTTTGTGCTAGCACTCATCCTATTGCATGATTGGAAGCATCTACATGGACATGGAATGTTTTATTCCAATAAGGAGTTGTCAGTATTGGTGTTGAGCACAAACGTCTCTTCAACTCATTGAAGGAATTTTCACATTCATCGTTCCACTCAAAATTTATCAACAATCCATAAAGAGGTTTAGCAATGATGGCATACATGTTGATAAACCTGCGGTAATATCCACAATGGCCCATAAAGGATTGTACCTCTTTAACATTCCTTGGCCTAGGCAGTTCTGCTATGGCTCTAACTTTATCCTTATCTATTGATATTCCGTTTTTCGAAACAATATGACCTAAGATTTTGCCTTGGCGTACCATGAACACACACTTCTCTTGGTTCAGACAAACGCGATATTCTCTACACTTGTTGAAAATCTATCTAAGTTCAAGGATGTGGTACTTTCTTTGTTGGGAACGAGCACATAAATCATCCACGTATACTTCTAAGCTCTTTCGCAAGAACTCTTTGAAGACATGACACATGAGCCTTTGGAATGTTGCAGGTGCATTGGTGAGCCCAAATGGCATCACGCAAAATGCAAAAATTCCCCATTCTGTAGCAAAAGCCATTTTGTGTTGATCTTCTGGGGCAATGGCTACTTGGTTGTAGCTTAAAAATCCATCAAGGAAGCTATAAACTTCCTTTCCTGCAACACGCTCCAATAAGTGTTCGGTGATTGGAAGCGGATAATTATCTCGAATCATAGCAGCATTAACTTTTTAAAGGTTAATACACACTCGCAATTTTCCATTCTTCTTGGGCACCACTACAATGGGGGACACCCATTTAGTATGCTCAATCTCATAGATAAATCCAGCTTTAGTCAACCTGTCAATTTCTTCCTTTATTTTGGCAGCATAAGTGTCATTATATGTGTAGGGCTTTTGTTTGGTGGGCTTGGCATCAGTAGTCATGGGGATAGTATGAGAGCAAATTTTCGGATGTACTCCCTTCAAGTCTCTATAGTTCCACGCAAACACATCCCTATATTCCCTTAATAGAGCTATAAGCTCTATTTCTTCTTCTGCACTTAGGTCATCTCCTATGTACGTACATTGCTCTTCGTTCTCTTCAATGGTGACTATGACCTTTTTGGTCTTTTCTTTATTATCATATGCTTCTCCTATGATGGCCTCTCTCTTAGGCATTCGTATCAAAATTCTTCGGTCTTCAACTTCATATTTCTTGAAGATTTTTGGTACTTCAAACAATGATTCCTCCTCTTCTTGTTTTACTGCTTTTCCTTTCTTTTTTTTGACCTCCTTCATTTCCATCCTTTGAATTTACCGTTTTAATGCTTGTGAGAGGTTCTTCTTCTTTTTGGGTAAATACTCCTATATCTTCTAGATAGTGCTTCTCTGAATTAAAGCAACTATCCATCACAATGGACTCTAGATCGTCTTCGTTCTCTTCTTCTTCTATGACCTCACTAGGGTCACATTCTTCCAACAAGGGCTGACACATGAACACTGAAATATCATAACCCTCCTCATCACAATGAGGTGTCCACTGTTCTTCATTGACTGCAATGTCCATGGTAGCTAAGATTTCTGCCCAACCATGAGGCTCAAATTCCTCATCTGGAAATATCATCGGTGTATAGGCTGGGTCTTTAATTGGTCTTCCTCCTTGAGAAGTTCCTTCTTCTCTCTCTTTTAGGCGCTTTTCCTCTTCCTCTACGACCTTGCAAATCCACAAGCGAGTATCTTCATGCAGCCACGATGGATCAGGTGAACTTTCAGAATGCACAGAGATTGAATCTTCTTTTGCTTTGTTGATAGGATTCCACTATAGGGGTGGTACATCTCTGAAGGTGTAATCCTTCAAATTGACCTTGGTGGTGACCCCTAAGTGCTGTAAGTACAAGGAGTTGGTTCCCCAATGCTGTACTATTTCCAATTCTCGTAGGAAGGGCCTTCCCAAAATCATCTCATAGACATTATTTTTCTCAAAGTCACATATAGCAAATGTGTGTTCAAACTCTACACCACAGGTGGTTAGAGTTATCCCTTCTAGCAATTCTAGAGGTTATTCAAAATGATCGTCTACCATTTGAAGCTTCATTCTAATTGGTCTTAATGTGGGTTTGCCCAATCACTTCCACAATGAGGTGGTTGCAATAGCAACACCAACACCTGAATCTATGATTGCTTTGGTTGTGTAACCTTGATAGGTGATCGAAGATAAGTATTACCTTCTTCACCTTCGCTCATGTCTCCTATTTTATTGAGAGGTATCTCTGGAACGTTTTGCTTAGAACCTACTTTTGGCATATTGGAGTCAAGTTCTGGAACCTGATCCTTCACATGATTCCATAGCAAAGGTTTTGCTTTGAGAAGCTCTTCTACCGTGAGATGACACTGAACCTTAGTGTTCTTCACAACATCAGTGTTCCTTGGAACCACTGAGTCTTCCTTTCTTACGAGTATTGTGGGAGCTCTGATCTGAAGAGATTCAGATTCCCATGGGCCTGTGAATTGTGGCAAATCTTGTAAAGAATTAGATTCAAAATCTAATCTCTCGTCTTCTTGTTGCTCTACTTGGTCTCCATAAATGGAAGGAATGTCTTGGGGAAATTGATCATGAAGGTCATCAATCTCAGGAATAGGAGGGGGTTACGCTTCTCCTTGGACCATTTATCTTCTTGTATTTCCCGCAAGAACTCTTGAGAGTACTGTTAAATTGGAAGAGGTGCTCCGTCATCCACAGAATCAGGAACATAAGCTTTCATTGGTGGTAAGCTTTCTCTTTCAACAACTGTTTGAGCCTGTGGAGGTAAAGAAACTTGGGGCTTGTTTACCAACTGCTCTAATCTTTCTAATAAGCCCTGGAAATGCAAATCCGGTTTAACAGAGTTTGTCTAACTGAACTTTTGACTAGTCTCGAGCATAGCTTGAGCTACTTCTACCATTTTCATGCACATTTTTGTCCGTTTAATCTCTAAATCTGCTCTGGGGTAACTCTTGTCTAGGTTTGCAGCTGATGGCCCTTCTTTAAGACAAGCCAGGTAGGCCTTGAACATCATGTCCAAGCCTTCCGGGGTTGGATCTGCAAGACAGACCCTGATTGCGGTCTATTTACAATGGGTGGTGAGATGCAATATCTTCTATTTTTGTTTTTGCATCTTTTAGGCTTTCTTCTAGTTCAAATAACTTTTTATTCCCCTTACGATTGGTTCTCTCCTTGTTATCCTTCCAAGTTCTTGTTTTCCTCTTACTAGGCTCTCTTGATTCACTTGGCTCTGATTGTTCAGCTGGCTTATCCTGGTTCAATGCATGTGCCCTAGTGACTGCTTGTACAGGAGCCACATTACTACTACTTGAACTTGAATCTGCCACTAAGCCTACCACATTGATGGGTGTAACCTTAGTCGCACTAGAGGGACTCCTAGGACACCCTCTTGGAAGATGTTCTTTGCCGCACTCAGGACAAAAGCCTTGTATGGTGATGTTTTGTCCTTGTCTTGGAGTCAATGAATGGGGACATTCATGAATCAAATGGTCGCCCTGACATCTAAAACATGGTCCTCTAGATGCTTGTGGTCTTAATTGTCTCAATTGAGGTCTAGTATTGGGATTTGTGTACATGACATTGGAGTATTTTGGCTCCCAATTTTGTTCCATAGGTGGTGCCTCATATTGATACGAATAAGTCTCACTATGCTCAGGTGACTCTGTGTAATAACCATGTGGACCACCTTCATGGGAGGAGTCTGAACTATGAGCATGAGAGTCATTTTCTGAGACCAAAGGGGTCACTGGCACCAATGCTCTATTAAGGTTCTCCTCTACCACTGCATACTTAACTGGAATCACATTCACACGAGCTGGTGGTTGGCTTCCTAGAACTGATTGTGGCCTATATGGCACCTCATATTGCTATTGTGGTCTCTAATATGGCTATTGGTATTGATTTTGATACCTACCCGGTTGGTAAGGTTGCTCATAATTCTGTCTGATAGCCTGTCTATTGTATGGACAATCTTGAGCCGTATGGTTCGTGTATTTTCTCTCAATAGTGCAATATGGAGCATTAGAGTTTCCTTGGGGTTGAGCCATCATTGGGCAGACATTAGCCATGTGATCTCCTCCGCATGTATAACATCACTTGGATGGGGTGAACCTTGGCATTTGTCTATTTTGAACTCTTAGCTTTTTGGCCACCTACTCAGCTATCTCATCTATCTTTGTGGAAGACCTAGAGGTATGACTAGTAGAACTGTCAGAGTCCTTATAGAGTTTGGACAGTCCTAACTCCTCACCCAAGTTGTCTTCTATGTCAATGCACATCTGCACACACTCTTCTATGGATCTAGGCTCTTTCAAGTACACATATGATCTTAACTTGGTGCTCAGTAAGCCATCTAAAAACAAGGTCACTTGTTTGGCTGCTGTGGGTAATTCTGGCACAGGGCATCTTTCTAGGTACTGTCTGAACCGTCTTCCTGCAAGTTGCACAGTTTCCTGGGGTTCCTGCTTGAAGCTATGGATCAAGGATGATGTGTTATGCCTGATGCCACTCTTGGAAAATTCTACAATGAATTCCTCTAGCAGCTGATCTATCTCTCTATAGTTGCGACTGTTTAGAGGTTGAAACCAATCTAGGGCAGTACCCTTAAGAGTCAAACCAAATGCCTCAAACTGGGTGAACAAGTCATCAACCTGTTCAGCTCTTAGAACTTGTTTGAACTCAGCCACATGATCATAAGGGTCTGCGAATCCATCAAAATAGTTATTCATTGCCTTGACCACTTGGGAGGGTCTGAGGGTTCTTGAATGCTCTCGAGGTCTGGGAAATGGAAAATCATGTTCATCTCTTTGATGCCTATGTGCTCTATGTCTCTCCCTTTCATGTCTTTCACCTTCCAATCCTCATCTGTCTCTACCCACAGTGTTTGCAAAACTTACCTCGGGTCTCTCTGGCTCTTTCCCTCTGGGTTTCATGAGCCTTGGATGATCCTGCTCCTTGGAGACCATGAGAAACACTAGACCTTAGTGGAGGGAAAACTGATTCACCTTGCCAAGTGTATGCATGCTTGTCATGCTCTGTTACCAAGAACATTTTCTCTGATGTGTTATCTAGATAGACAACTTTACCTGGTATCTCAGGATCTTTGAATTCGTAGATGGTGACTGTTGCGCTAGGTTGATCTGGCTTGAATCTCCAAAAGGCTTCCACTGTTTCTCTATTCAAGAACAATTCTATGCTTTTGTTGTCTTGGGGAATCCACTCTGGAGTGATTACTCTAGTCAAAACTGACTTACCTCTAGGAGTCTTGGGTTCTCGTCCTAGGTCTCCTTGCTCTAGGTCTCCTAGCTCCTTCTCAGGAATGATGTTTCCAAACTCATCCGTCCTGTCTCGGAAGCTGGTAACCACATACATGGTTCCTTCCTTATCAATGTATGCACCCTCTTCCAACTTGACCACAGGGTGTTCAAGTCCGAAGGGCTCATCAAGATTTTTGAGTTGGACCACTCATCATCTCAGACCATCTTCATAGATGCGAGCACCTAGTTGGTTGGTCCTGATATACTCCAGTTGTGTCTTATAGGGACCTTCTGGTGTCTGTAAATAGGCAGTGCCTGAGGTACGTGTGGGTCTTTCCATGCTAAAAGACATTTCTGAATCACTTCTGTTAGAACTTAGCGTGTAGGGATATCCACTTAGTTGTTGTGCGCAAGACCTAGCTGTATGGTTGACACTAGCCTCAGATGATCTAATGCTTTGTCTATCCTTGCCTAAGTGTCTACCAGATCTCAGGCTCATAAGCCGTGTCTTCTAGTCCCAAGGTTCTCTTGTTTTGCTCAAAATCCTTTGGAACTCCTTGGTTTCCTAGTCCACCTGAGGGTCAACTTCAAAATACTATATCTAATAATCCAAAATCCAAAATCATAGCAAACGGATTTCGTATGAGAAAGTTATGCCAGTTCAGGGTTTTGGGCTTAAAACAGGAAACAGGATCTCTGTGGGAGTACCATAGGACAGGTGATACGATACCATATTTTCACGATACGCGATACCACTATAGACGATACAACCTTAGAAGATATGATACCACCGGGCAACTACGATTGAGATACCAACCTCCACGATGCGATACTGCTATCCACAGGATACGATACTGGAAATGGCCACTGTACGATACCTCTGATTGACACGATACGATACCAACTTCACGATACAATACTAGTCTGTAAATGATACAATACCTTCTAGGCGATATGATACCACTGATCCTCACGATATGATACCTCCTATTGGGCGATACGATACCGCAAGATGCATGGTACGATACCAATTTATGCATGCGATACGATACTACATGCTCAACGATACGATACCTCCAGCTAGACGATACGATATTGTAAGGTACACGATATGATACCAGAATTTAGACGATCACGATATCAACTTGGCCGAGGATACGATACCGCTCGATCGACGATACGATACTGTGACCAACACGATACGATACCACTGAGTCGACTGCGATCGCGATACCAGCACTTGACGATACGATACCAAAATGGTATCATGATACCTCAAGTGGCTGTGCACGATACGATACCTCGACAAGTATCACCATACACGGGAGTTCTCGTATAGCGAGACCAAATCTCAACCAGACACGATACGTGGAGTTTTTGAGGTCCAAATTCAATTTTTTTTGCAAATATGTGTACCTTGGGTTCTCCTTGTCAGTCCTATGTGGCTGTAGATGCAAAATCTATCCCCCAAACTGGCGATACCACCCATGTGATACCAGACGCTATTGCTCTCATGCCACGTGATTTTGAATCAAATTTCTAATGTTTTGAGAGTTTTTCAAGAGTGTTTCTTTTGCGTGTTTAGCTCTTAACTCCCCCTATGCTTCTTTCTCACAGCCACGAGTAAATAATGAGTGAATGTACTGTCAAAAAATGAAAAAAATAGAGAGGATGAAGATGGGAGAAGATGGAGATGATGATGATGATGGAGATGAAGCAAAACTCAGAAACTGAACTGAAAATGGTGATTTGTTTACCTTCCAACGTCGTTACTCTACGTCTTATCGTCACACGCTCGTCCTCCAAGCTCTCTCCCCAACAACGCCGCCAAATTTGGTGTCACTCTAGCACAATGGCAAGTACCAATGTGAGGAGATTCACCTCATAAATGTTAATCCGTGGAGACGTGAGGATTGGTATAAAGACTATGAGCAAGTGATGGCACAAGTGCGTGAGTGAAAGCACACAAGCATGCACACACATACACACACACACACACATACACACACACACGCACAAGGTAAGAGCAAAGAGTGGAACAATGGAAGATCTTCAATTACAAAAGAGTTCTCTTACGAAAGCTCAAATCTACAACAAGCTAACCCCAAAAATGAGCTCTCCAGCCCTTTTTATAGTTTTTTGAGTGGTTTTGACCCTGTCCAAACCTAGTGTGATCTAGTTAAAAATTAGGTTCCAAGGCTTATTTGGGGGGCTCAAACAGAGTCTAAAAATTATGAAAATTGGTAGGATGATAGTTCTAATACTCCTCAAGCTCGAGGACTCCTCGGCTTGAACAAAATGGAGTTTCAAAAATGAAAAATAGTATTTACAATGGTTTTTAGTGATAAAAATCACTATTTTTATAGGGATTTCTTCTGAAAATTTGGCAGATGCTTCTTGGAGCTCCGTACTTGCTCCTTCTTCTTGTGTGTCCACTTCCTTGATGTGATTCCATGCTTTGTTTTGAACTTCAACATAAAGCCTGACTCTTGACCATACATCTCGCCATCTCCATGAGTGACCTATTCTTCAATTCAGAAACTCCATTCTATTGACGTGTATACAACAATATACATTGATGTTTTATCCCATGTTCAACTATAAATGCATTAAAGTTAGAAGGTATATATTCCCCCCCTCAATCAGAATGGAGGGTCCCTATTTTACATGTTGACATATTTTCAGCCAAAACCAAAAACTACTTGGAGCACATAAACACTTCGGACTTTTCTTTCAATGGATCTACCCATGCATGCCTGGAAAAATCATCAATGAAAGTGACGAAGTAAAGATAGTTCTCAAAAGAAGGTCTTTGCGTAGGACCATAGACATCATTGTGAACAAGCTGCAATTTCTAAGTAGCTCGAAGTGAACCATCTTTTGGGAATGAGGAACACTACATTTTGCCCGAAATATAGCCTTCGCATACATGTTTACCAGGTGCCTCAAGTTTGGGTAGAGAGGACACAATTTTAGATTTTTGTAGGTGTAGCAAACTAGCAAAATTCAGATGACCAAAGCATGCATGCCAAAGCTTTGCATCTGATGTAGCCTTAGAATCATGTACTACACATGCCAAATCATTCACAATTTTTTCATAGTCTATGAGCTTATACAACCCACCACATAAAATGCCAAAAGCAATACTCATGTCACCATTTAACAGATCATGAATTATACATCTGTCATCAACAAATTTCACAACCAAGCCAATCTTTTCTAAAGCCAAAACTGATAACATATTCTTCTTGATCCCTAACACAAATAAAGCATCCAACAATGTAAACGAACTACCATCAGCAGTAGTCAGAATGATCTTACCAACTCCCATGATATGATAAGAGGAGTTGTTGGTGCATGTGATAATATTCCGTATAGGGGCAGGCTCGAGTGAAGTGACGAAACTACGATGTGAGGTAATATGTTTGGTCACCCCAATATCAAAGTACTGGCAAACATTTGAGTCTATTGCAGACATATACTATTCATGAGATGATGGTTCATAACTACAAACAATAGTAAACACCCATTCTTCATTCTGCACTAGATTAGCAGACTCTCTTTTTGGTGTAGAGGCCTTTGCAACAACCATTCTAGTGTCTTTTTTCTTTGCCTCTTTAGCAACCTATTTTGGACAACTCTTTATGACATGATCATTTGCTTTATAGTATTTTCAAAAAAAAAATACCCTGATGCAAAAAATTGACTGTATCTCAAAAAGTTGAACAAGAATACCCTGTCAAGTTTTGCTAAACCTATAGAATACTTTGAGATGTTTATATTTCCGAACCAAAACCTATATATATCTTTGGTGCAAAAAGATCAAATAGCCTAAACAAGCGCTACAATGTGCATTCGAAGGATGAAAGGAGCTCATATCACAATTCCGACAGCACACAATGAAGTTGTTTTGATCTTCTAATCACCTTGAGTATGCTTACCAATTTTTGTGTGATCTTGAGACTATGAACAAAGGAGTTTTGATGATACCCTAGATGAAGCGGCAACCTATTCTGATACCAATTGTTGGAGTTTGAGGTCTATTGAAGCACACGAATAGCACAAGGAAGAAGAAGAAGCTTGGAGCACAACACACAATACTGAATGTATTACCACTAGAATGTACAAAGATAAGTGACTCGTTATGGCAATAGGCATATATACAAGCCGGGGGAAAAAGACCTCTTAAAGAGGGTAAAAAGTGCCCCGATGGTCCTAGTGTGTTCACACACATCACCACCTAAATATATCAACATGTGTTGCTTACCTCCAAAAATAGTTGGAGAGTGACCACATGAATGAAGGAGATTCCATGGATAGTTTTTTGAAAAAGATCAAAGATTTTAAGGAGTAATTGGTTTCTAGTAATGAAGTCTTGCCTGATATGTCACTTGTGTAGACTGTTTAGAATGGCCTTCCAGATTCATATAAGATTTTTACTTCTACTCTTTCATTGATGATGAAAGGCAATCCAAATGTCTTAACATTTGAGGAGTTAGTCTCTGTTCTATTGCACGAAGATTAGTCTAGATAGAATAGGTCCATTATGCGTGTTGTAGATCAATATTTCCTGGCTAGTCAGAAGGGAAAAGGTAAATGGAGCTTATCTACTGATAATAAAAAATCTGCTAATTTTGCACAATCAAAGAAGGATGTTAGAGACAAGAAGACAACAAAAAAGCAAAAATTGTTTTGCAAATACTATAAAGGAAATGATCATGTCATAAAGAGTTGTCCAAAACTCACTGCAAAAGAGGCAAAGAAAAAGTGGCTGTAATGGTTGTTATAGAAGCCTCTACACCCAAATCAGAGTCTACAAATCTTGTCTAGAATGAAGAATGGGTGTTTACTACTATCTGTAGTTATGAACTATTTTCTCATGAATAGAGTATGTCTATAGTAGACTTGGATGTTTGGTATTTTGATAGCAGGGCAACCAAACATATTACCTCACAGTGTAGTTTCTTCACTTCACTTGAGCCTATTCCTACATGGAATACTATCACATGCGCCAACAACTCCTCTTATCCTATCATGGGAGTTGGTAAGATCATTATGACTACTGCTGATGGTAGTTCTTTTACATTGTTCGATGATTTATTTGTGCCATGGATCAAGAAAAATCTGTTATCAGTTTTAGCATTATCCAAGATGGGCTTGGTTGTGAAATTTGTTGATGAAAAATGTAAAATTCATGATCTGTGAAATGGAAACATCATTATTGCTCTAGAATTTTAGGTCATGGGTTGTATAAGTTCATGGACTATGAAAAATTTGTGAGTGATTCAGCATGTGCAGTACATGATTCTCAAGCTATGTCAGATGCAAAGCTTTGTCACACATTCCTTGGTCAACTGCTAGTTTTCTATGTCTGCATAAATATGAAATGGTGTCCTCTTTGCCCAAACTTGAGGCACTTGGTATACATGTTTGTGAAGGCTGTATTTTGGCAAAAATGCAACAATCCTCATTCTCAAAAGATGGTTCAGTTTGATCTACTCAGAAATTGTAGCTTGTTCACACTGACATTTGTGGTCCTATGTAGACATCCTCCTTTGGGAACTACCTTTACTTCATGAATTTTATTGATGATTTTTCCAGGCATGCATGGGTGGATCCACTCATAGCAAATTCCGAAGTGTTTATGTGCTTCAAATAGTTTCTGGTTTTGGTTCAAAATTGATCAGCATGTAAACTAGGCACCCTCCTATCACTCTGGCACAATGGCAGGTATCAATGTAGGGAGATTCACCTCATAAATGTCAATCCGTGGAGACGTGAGGAGTGGTATGAAGATAGTGAGCAAGTGATGGCACAAGTGCGTGAGTGAAAGCACACAAGCATGCACACACACACACACACACAGACACGTGCACAAGGTAAGTGCAAAGAGTGGAACAATGGATGGACTTCGATTACAAAAGAGATCTCTTACAAGAGCTCAAATATCTCCCAAGCTAACCCCAAAAATGAGCTCTCTAGTTCTTTTTATAGTTTTTTGAGCAGTTTTGGCCTTGTCGAGACCTAGTGTCCGGCCTAGTTAAAAATTAGGTTCCAGGGCTTATTTGAGGGCCCAAACAAAGTCTAAAAATTATGAAAACTGGTAGGATGATACTTCTAATACTCCTCAAGCTGTAGGACTCCTCCGCTTCAACAAAATGGAGTTGCAAAAATGGAAAATGGTATATACAATGGTTTTTAGTGATAAAAAACACTATTTTTATAGGGATTTCTTTTGAAAATTTGACATGTGCTTCTTGGAGCTCCCTACATGCTCCTTCTTCTTATGTGTCCACTTCCTTGATGCGCTTCTATGCTTGTGATTGACCTTGAGTGTCAACACTCCCCCCTCTTGAGTCTGTCATCCCTGACAGACCCTTGTTGGAGTGGTTGTTCCATATAGTACTTGAGAGGTAGTTTCCATGTAGCAAGGTCGATTATCTGGTTCTTCATTTTTCCGCTACTATCCTTTTCAAGTTGTAGTCCCTTTGTATGTACTTATTCCTTGTATTCCAGCTTGATGGTGTATTTGTGAGCTTTCAAAAATTGCTAGCTACTCAAAAGAGGTTGTTAGTGTTGAGTGTGAGCAGCTCTCGACAGTGGACTGCTTCCTTGCTCTTACTCTTGTCACCTTGATGTCCTCTGGTTCTTTCAAAGATGGCTTTCTTAGTTTTCATGCCAAGTACTTGTAACCCATAATGGATAATCGGAAGTGCATTAGTGCATGGGTTGAACAAAATATGTGCCTTGTGCATGGCCTTGTAATGTGGCCCTATGCATGTGTACTTGGGAAATGCATGGGAAGAAGTATGGTGCAAGAAATTGAGTCTTGAGCGAAGTGCTCAAGGGTATGCTGACGAAGAGGTTTCCTAATCTATCATGGTTATCGTGTTGTTGAAGTAGGTGATTCTTACCATGGTGAGAGGTCTATCGTTATTCATCTCTTTGTGTTGTACACCAATCATGGTGATTTGACCATTAACTTCCCTTTCGTTGTTGATAGATGTCCTTTTTTGATTGTTCATTGACACGATTCTTCAAGCCTATCCCTACGTATGCTCTCTCTCTCTCAGGTTTTAGCATCAATAAAATATAATGTGTCTCATGTGCCTTGGATTTCTCAATTGTGTCTATGCACGGCCGTGTAATGTGGCCCTATATTAATGCACACTTTGGAAATGCATGACCTGAATGGTGCAAAAGACAAGGTTATGCCAAAGGCACATGGTTGTTGTTGGTCAAGGCTTCTGATGTTACTTGCATACTTGATGTAATCTTTGTTTGGAGGTGTCAATTGGATCTCGAAATGATGTAATCCTCCTTATAGGGATCCATTTTAGAATAGTATTTGGTCTTGTAGACATCAGCTATGGACTCCATCTTTGGGTGGTTTCTGAAATTTGGTATCCAGTGCGGTTGGCTCTTTGGTTCCATGGAAGCTACTGGTACTTTTGGCTTCCAAACTCATACCCTTTTTGCATGTCTTCCTACTATCATCGAAGAGGTGATTTGCTCTTCTTTTGATCTTGGTGCTTGGTTCTGGCCCTTGCTTCTCTTTGGATTCTTTGTTGAGACTTTCTGCCTGTGGAAGAGCATAGGTTGTGGTGTGTGTAAGATCTTCTTGGGTACCCACATGTGTAATTGTCCTTGTTGAGCTGCAAGTAATTTCTTATGCACCCAAATCTGTCGGATACTTTGTGGTGGAGCTTGTCCTAGTTGCTGGATTCTTCTTTTAGCATGATTGGCCTGCTTCGATGGGAACGGTTGTGGCAAAGCTCGTGGCTGCTCTCCTTTTCGTACCCAAATCTGCTTCATGCTTGGGACGACTTTCTTCTTGAACTCCCTTTGTCTACTTGATATAGCAGTGGTCATGTAGTGTTTCACTTGCCTTTTTGGTTGAGTTGTCGTGACGGCATTAGCCTTTGCGCTAGAGGAGGAGTCTTCTTGCCTTTGAGCTTGGTCTTCCATGATTGAGTCCTTTTGCCTCATAGAGCTATTGACACATGCAGCATCTTCTTTGCCAAGATTGGGCCTAAAGGAACGAAGAGAATATGTGCGAGTGTGATTTGTGGTCATGCAAGTCTCTAATTCTAATGTAATGCATTGTTCATGCACCTAAACTTGAAGAAGTCGATTTCTTAGGTTTAAGTTGGCTCCATGGTCATAGATCCAATCTTGACCTAAGACAAGTTGTTCCATAAGATCCTCATCTTGACACACTAGAATTTGACTTTCATTGGAACATCTTGAAGGTAGATGGGAAGCTCCACCTCACCCAAACAAGGGGTTTCCACACCTCCTAATCCTATGAGATATGCTTCTATGGGATTGATGTTCCATTGCAAATCTTGGCAGTATGAAAGTCTAACTGCACTAGTTGTTGCACTTGAGTCAATCAATGCTCTAACAATCCTTCCATTCTTTCCTTATCCTACTTCTACAGTCACAAAGGGGTGTCACTCGATTATTCGAGAAGTAAGTATGCCCGATATTTGGCACATGTCCATGTGATATTTTGGGGCTTTTGGGTTGACATCTAGGCCTAGTTGCCTTAACTTATTTCACCTAATGTGCTCTCTAGCCTCTACCTGTGCTTCTTCTCTGACTCTCAACTCTTCGTCTTTTCACTTCTTAGTCATGTTGAGTCCCCATAATATATCCTCTATAAGAGGTTCTTGATATAGTTTGACTCGGCATCCACTAATATAGTTTGGCAAGATGTCACGTTCCAAAGTGGCCAATTGAACCACCCTGCTAGTGGAAATTCTATTAATCATCATGGGTCCATATCCTCACTTTTCCAATTTACAGGCATGTTGTTTTAGTGTGTACACCAACACTAGATCTCCTTCTTTAAATCATTTATCCTTGATGTGTGCATCAAAATATGCCTTTTGCCTTTTCTTTGAAGCATAGATGCCTGCTGCCGCTCGTAGCCTTGCCTCACCTAAGTGTTCTAGATCAAAGATCCTAGAGGACAACTCATGTCCATTCCACTCGTATTCTTGTGCTACTTTCAAGGCTGGGATTAGGAAGTCCAATGGTTGCACAACATTCTGTTTGAAGAACATGTGAAATGGTGTGTCATTGAGTACCATTTTATAGGCAACTCGGTAAGCCCAAACAACATGATGGAGTTTTTTGTCCCAATTATAGCGTTTATTATTTACGAGTTTGGTCAATACATTGCATAGGACCTTATTTGTGCTCTCAGCTTGTTTGTTAGCTTGTGGATGATAGGGGGCAGAATTCTTATGTATCACCATGAATTCTTGAAGGAGATTTTCAATGACTTCGTTCAAGAATTGTGTACCTCTATCACTAACTAACTTTATTGGTAATCCATATCCAGTGAACACATTCTCGAATAAAAACCTAGCCGTCATTTGAGCATCATTCTTTGTTGTAGCTTTAACTTCTACCCACTTGGTAAGATAATTGGTGGCTACAATAATGTATTCTACATGGGAGTTTCTAGCTGGGTGGTTAATGGGACCCACGAAGTCTATACCCCACTTCGAGAATGCACATCCTCCCATCATTGGTCTCAAAGGCATCTCATCTTTTCTTATCAGATATTGTGCACGTTGGCATGTGTCACATTTCTTTGCATAAGTATGTGCATCCATATGAAGAGTGGGCCACCAAAGTCCTGAGACTAGAATGCTCTTAATTACTCGATCAGGCCCAAAGTGTCCACTTGCAACACCGCTATGTGCAATTTCTAAGACTTTCAAGTAGTCTAATTCGTGAACGCACAATCTTAAGTATCCATCTTTGCCTCTTCGATATAGGTTGTCTCCTACTAAGGAATAGTCCTGAGCCTCTTGCTCCATGCTCCGTTTTCTTGCTAGACTAGCCTCATTGAGTAATGTTCCGGATCTCATGAATTCTACCAATGGAGTGCTCCATTCTAGATTTATTGATAAGTGATAAAGAGTCGCATGCTCCACTAGGGGTCTCTCCTCGCACAGTGGAAAATTCTTAATCCACTCATGTATTTCTTTGTCCATGCTAGGCCAATACACTCCTAAATTTTTTAGATTCTGCAATGTTCATTGTTTAGAGTAGTGATTTCCTAGCAACCCTTCATGGGCTTGTTGCAACCAACTGCTACGTTCATCGTCCTCAACACAACAAGCTAATACACCCTCTGTACCTTGTTTGTACATGCTTCCTGCCAATATTTGATATTTTTGCAATTTTACAATTTCCTCTTTGTTCATTTTCACATTCTTGTTTGCAGGTCCAAAGGTTAGGACAGGTACCAACTTATTTGCCCATTTAGGAACAACTTCTAAATTGAATAGATAAGCATCAGGAAATTCATAAGACACTCCTTGCGGTAACTCTCCTGAAGTGATGCGAGAAAGGTGATCTACCCTGAGGTGGGTCCTACCTTTCCTAACTACCACTTCAAAGTCGTATTCCATTAGTAAGAGGAACCATCTTACTAAGCGTCCAGTATTGCAAGGTTTATTGACCAAATATAATAGAGCTTGATGATCCGTGAAAAACTTGAACTTGTTGGCCAATAGATAGTGTCTAAACTTCTTCACAACATATACCATGCCTAGGCCTTCTCTTTCTGAGTTTCCTGCTAGCATATGCTATAGAAAAGTCTAGATTTCCTTCACCCATGGGTTGTGACAACACACATCCTATTGCATAATTGGATGCATCTACATGGACATGGAATGGTTTATTCCAATCAGGAGTGGTCAGTATTGGTGTCTTGCACAAACATCTCTTCAGCTCATTGAAGGAATTCTCGCATTCATCATTCCACTCAAAATTTGTCATCAAGGCATAAAGAGCTTTAGCTATGATAGCATACATGTGGATAAATCTACGGTAATATCGACAATGGCCCATAAAGTCTTGTACCTTTGTAACATTCCTTGGTCTTGGCAACTCCGCTATGGCTCTTACTTTATCCTCATCTCTAGATATTCCATTCTTAGAAACAATGTGACCTAAGATTTTACCTTGTACCATCAATACACACTTCTCTGGGTTCAGAAACACTTGATATTCTCTACACTTGTTGAAAATCTATCTGAGCTCAGGGATGTGGTATTTTCTTTGTTGGGAATGAGCACATAAATCATCCACATATACTTCTAAGCTCTTTTGCAAGAACTCTTTGAAGACATGACACATGAGCCTTCGGAAAGTTGCAGGTGCATTTGTGAGTCCAAATGGCATCACACAAAATGAAAAGATTCCCCACTCTGTGGCGAAAGCCGTTTTGTGTTGATCTTCAGGGGCAATGGCTACTTGATTGTAACCTCAAAATTCATCAAGAAAGCTATAAACTTCCTTGCTTGCAACACGTTCCAATAAATGTTCAGTGATTGGAAGCGGATAACTATCTCTGATCGTAGCAGCATTAGGTTAATACACACTCGTAATTTTCCATTCTTCTTGGGCACCACTACAATGGGGGACACCCATTCCGTATGCTCAATCTCATAGATAAATCCAGCTTCAATCAGCCTATCGATTTCTTCTTTTATTTTAGACGCATAAGTGTCATTATATGTGTAGGGCTTTTGTTTGGTGGGTTTGGCATCAGCAGTCATGGGGATAGTATGAGAGCAAATTTTTGGATCCACTCCCTTTAAGTCTCTATAGTGCCATGCAAACACCTCCCTATATTCCCTTAATAGAGCGATAAGCTCTATTTCTTCTTCTGCACTTAGGTAGTCTCCTATGTACGTACATCACTCTTCTGGTTACTACAAATTTTTTGGTCTTTTCTTTATTATCATATGATTCTCCTACAATGGCCTCTCTTTTAGGAATTTGTAACCAAAATTTTTCGGTCTTCCACTTCGTATTTCTTGAAGTTTTCTTGTACTTCGAACAATGATTCCTCCAATTCTGGTTTCACTACTTATCGTTTCTTTTTCTTTTGACCTCGTTTACTTCCTTCCTTTGAATTTACAATTTTAATGCTTGTGAGAGGTTCTTCTTCTTTTTGGGTAAATACTCCTATATCTTCTAGATAGTGCTTCTCTGAGTCAAAGCAACTATCCATTACAATGGACTCTAGATCATCATCATTTTCTCCTTCTTCTATGACATCACTAGGGTCACACTCTTCTAACAAGGGCTCACACTCTTCTAACAAGGGCTGAAACATGAACACTGAAATATCACAACCCTCCTCATCAGAATGTGGTGTCCATTGTTCTTCATTGATAACAATGTCCATAGTGGCCAAGATCTCTGCCCAACCATGAGGCTCAAATTCCTCATCTGGAAATATCATCGATGTATAGGCTCAGTCTTTAATTGGTCTTTCTCCTTGAGAAGTTCCTTCTTCTCTCGCTTTTTGGTGTCTTTCCTCTTCCTCTGCGACCTTGCACATCCACAAATGAGTATCTTCATGCACCCAGGATGGATAAGGTGAACTTTCAAAATGCACAGAGATAGAATCTTCCTTCGTTTAATAGGATTCCACTGTAGGGGTGGTACATCTCTGAAGGTGTAATCCTTCAAATTGACCTTGGTTGTAACCCCTAAGTGCTCTAAGTACAAGGAGTTGGTTCCCCAATCTTGTACTATTTGCAGTTCTCATAGGAAGGGTCTTCCTAGGATCATCTCATAGACATTATTTTTCTCAAAGTCACATATGGAAAATGTGTGTTCAAAGTCTACACCACAAGTGGTTAGAGTTATCCCTTCTAAAAATCCTAGAGTTCTTTCAACATGACCGTCAACCATTTGAAGCTTCATTCTAGTTGGTCTTAATGTGGGTTTGCCCCATTGCTTCCACAAAGAGGTTGTCACAATTGCAACACCAACACCCCAATCTAAGATAGCTTTGGTTGTGTAACCTTGATAGGTGATTGGAAGATACATATTACCTTCTTCACCTTTACTCATGTCTCATATTTTTTTCTAGAGGTATCTCTGGGACTTTTTTCTTAGAGCCTGCTTTTGACATCTTGGAATCAAGTTCTGGAGCTTGATCCTTCACATGTTTCCATAGCTCTGGCTTTACTTTTAGCACCTCTTCTACAGTGAGATGACAATGAACCTTAGTGTTCTTCATGACAACATTGGTCCTTGGAACCACTGAGTCTTCATTTCTTACTAGGATTGTGGGAGCTCTGATATGGAAAGATTCAGACTCCCATGGGCCTGTGATTTGTGGCAACTCTTGTAAAGAATTAGATTCAAAATCTAATCTTTCATCTTCTTGTTGCTCTAATTGGTCTTTGTAGATAGATGGAATGTCTTTGGGAAATTGATCATGAAGGTCATCAATCTCGAGAATAGGAGGGGGATTACCCTTTTCCCTTGGCCCATTTATCCTCTTGTATTCCCCGTAAGAACTCTTGAGAGTATTGCTGAATTAAAAGAGGTGTTCCATCATCCACGGAATCAGGAATGTAAGCTTTTGTTGGTGGTGAGATTTCTCTTTCAATAATTGGTTGAGCCTGTGGAGGTAAAAAAACCTAGGGCTTGTTTACCAACTGCTCTAATCTTTCTAGTAAGCCCTGAAAATGCAAATCTGGTTTGACAGAGTTTGTCTGATTGAATGATTGACTGGTCTCGAGCATAGCCTGAGCTAGCTCTACCATTTTCATGCACATTTTTTGTCCGTTCAATCTCTAAATCTGCTCTAGGGTAACTCTTGTCTAGGTTTGCAGCTATTGGCCCTTCTTGAAGTCGAGCCTAGTAGGCTTTGAACATCATGTCCAAGCCTTCTGGGGTTGGATCTACAAGAACAAACCCTGGTTGAGGGTTATTTATAGTGGGTGGTGGGGTGGGATGAGGTGGACTAGATGGAGCTTTGGCATGCGAGGGGCTTTGAGATGCAATGTCTTCTATTTTTTTTTTTGCATCTTTCAGGCTTTCTTCTAGTTCAGATATCTTTCTATTCCACTTACGATTGGTTCTCTCCCTAGTATCCTTCCATGTTCTTGTTTTCCTCTTACTAGGCTCTCTTGATTCACTTGAATCTAATTGTTCAGCTGGCTTATCTTGTTTTAAGGCTTGTGCCCTAGTGACTGCCTATATAGGAGCCACATTACTGCTACTTGCACTAGAATCCACCAGTAAGCCTACCACATTAATGGGTGTAACCTTGGGTGCACTAGAGGGATTCCTGGGACAATCTCTAGGGAGATGTTTTTTGCCGCACTTAGGACAAAAGCCTTGTATTGTGATGTTTTGTCCTTGTCTCGGAGTTGATGGGTGGGGACATTCACAAATGAAATTGTCACCCTGACACCTTAAACATGGTCCTCTAGTGGCTTGTGATCTTACTTGTCTCAATTGGGGCCTAGGGTTAGGATTTGTATATATGACATTGGAGTATTCTGGCTCCCAATTTTGTTCCATAGGTGGTGCCTCATATTGATAGAAATAATTCTCACTAGGCTCAAGTGACTCTGTGTAATAACCATATGGACTATCTTCATGGGAGTAGTCTAAACTATGAGCATGAGAGTCATTTTCTGAGATCAAAGGGGTCAGTGGCACCAATGCTCTATTAAGGTTCTCCTCTGCCACTGTATACTTAACTAGAATAACATTGGCAGGAGCTCGTGGTTGGTTTCCTAGGACTGGCTTTGGCATATATGGTGCATGATATGGCTGTTGTGGCCTATAATATGGTTGTTGGTATTGATTCTGATACCTACCCTGTGGATCAGGTTGCTGATAATTCTGTTTGACAACCTGCCTATTGTATGGACAATCTTGAGCCGTGTGGTTTGTGTATTTTCTCTCAATAGTGCAATACAGAGCATTAGAGTTTCCTTGGGGTTGAGCCATCATTAGACAAACATTAGCCATGTGGTCTCCTCCACAATTGTAGCATCACTTCCATGAAGTGACCCTTTGTGCTTGTCTATTTTGAGCTCCTAGCTTCTTGACAACTTGCTCAGCTATCTCATCTATCTACATGGAGGTTTTGGAAGTATGACTAGTAGAACTCTCTGAATCCTTATAGAGTTTGGACAGTCCTAACTCCTCACCCAAATCGTCTTCTATGTCAATATATATCCGCACACACTCTTCTATGCATCTAGGCTCTTTCAAGTACACATAGGGCATCTAAAAACAAAGCCACTTGTGTGGCTAGTGTGGGTAACTTGGGAATAGGGCATCTTTTTATGTACTGTCTGAACCATCTTCCTGCAAGTTGCACTGTTTCTTGAGGTGTCTGCTTGAAGGTATGGATCAAGGATGATGTATTATGCTTGATGCCACTCTTGGAAAATTCTACAATGAATTCCTCTAGCAGTTGACTTATGTCTAAGGGTTCTTGAGTGCTCTCACGTTTTAGGCAATGGAAAATCATGTTCATCTCTTTGATGCCTATGAGCTCAATGTCTCTCTCTTTCAGGTCTTTCACCTTCATGTCCTGATCTATCTTTGCCCACAGTGTTTGCAAAGCTTACCTAAGGTCTCTCTCTGGTTCTTTCCCTCTAGGTTTCATGAGCCTTGGAGGATCTAGCTCCTTGGAGGCCATGGGAAACATTAGATCTTGGTGGAGGGAAAATTGATTCACCTTGCCAAGTGTCTGCATGCATGTCATTCTCTGTTACCAAGAACATTCTTTTCGATGTTTCATCTAGATAGACAACTCTGCCTGGTATCTCCAGGTCCTTGAACTCATAAATGGTGACTATTGGGCTAGGTTGATCTAGCTTGAATCTCCAAAAGGCTTCCTCCATTTCTCTATTCACCAATAGTTCTATGCTTTTGTTGTCTTGAGGGATCCAATCTGGAGTGATTACTCTAGTCAAGACGGACTTACCTCTGGGAGTCTTGGGTTCTCATCCTAGGCCTCCTTGATCTAGGTCTCCCAACTCATTCTCAGGGATGATATTTCCAAATTCATCTGTCATGTTTGGTAAGCTCGTTGTCGTAGAGATATTCATCTCTACTTTCATGTCTTGATCAAATGATTTTTCTTGAGGTATCAATCGACAGCTGATAGTTTCTTTTAGCCATGGCGAAGGCCTATCCAGAGGTCGGTGATTCGGAAATGCTACGAATATTAAAGAGATTCGGTTGAAGTCCGAAACATTAACAATAGGGTTGGCAAAGGAGTTTTGGGTTGTAATTCACAGAAATTCACATCAAGATTGTTCCATTCATTATTTTACATACCTTGAGGATTGGTTAACATGGCAAAGTATTGATTTGCTAATTGGGTATAGTAGATCGTGGATTGAATGCCTCTGGTATAGTTCTCTATTTTTCCAGAAAATAATGGTAAAGTGAAAAATAGGGAACGCACATGATAAAGAGAAAGAAAAGTGGGATTTGCATGAAAACGGAACGCTGCCTTTTGGGAGTTTTGTGACAAAAAGGATGGCTGGGAATAAAAAACAAAAAGGCCACTTCACGTTCTGCACCGTCAGACAGATATCTAGGCGACGGCTCTCGGAGTTCATGGGGGGGGAGCGCTGCTGAGAGAAGTTAATTTTATGATCTGTTTTGGCAGTTATCGAAGGAGGGGGGAGATACCAGAGAGGCTACAGAGAAAGGGAGGAAGGAGCGCGCTTATGGATGGGAGGCTCTGTTGCCGTTGCGCAGGACATGTATGATCACTATTGACAAAGGACCCTGATGCGCAGTGATAGAAGGAGGATATGTCAGCGCATGGATTACCTTCGATTCATCTTCATGACTATACATCATGACGATCACGTTGCAGAAGAAAGGAGGCTAAATCACTGACAAGCATATGCTGCGATCTCATGCGATAGGGAAGATGAAAGTTAATCAATGATTGACTGTAGAATAAACTTGTTTATCTGATGACAAATGATGTAGGAAGCTCCGAAAAATACTGCTGCGTGCATCATATGAAAAGAGATTCTGACGCAACAAGGAAGATGCAGAGAAGTACACACTTGAACAGAGAGAAGGGCTGCTGAGGGAGGTGCGCTGGAAACAGATGAGTGGAGGCCTAACATGCGTTCATTTGGCTGCAGTGATCTTCTGTGAGAACATCCAAGTTATGACGATCGAATCAATTATTGAAGGAGCTGGCGAAGTTTATCACTAGCTGATGATTGCGTAACCAAGAAAAGAGTGGAGCTACAACTATGCTTTCAGTAATCTATGCTGTACAAAATGCATTGAAGAATTTGAGCGGTGAAGAAAGCCAACATAGATTTGATTGATACGGTAACAAATGTTATTTGATGGTGTTTTGATGTATTTGGCGAAGTGATTTTTTTTAGAATTGACCGTCACTTTAAGTGAATTCATCAAAGTCTTGACGATCCTATTCTGATTAAGTTTTTCGAGTTTTTTTTACCAAAATTTGAGGATTCATTCTCATTCTCAGGTCACGAAAAGGCGAAACTTTAGCTGCTGAATTCAAAAGATTTGACGTTCTATGGTGCATAATCGTCTGCGCTTTTAAAACTTGTTTGCTTTGCTGTTTCTTCCATTGACAGCCTGCTATAAATCAAATGATCCTATTTGTTCATTAAGCGTTGCAAATTTTGTATCCATCCTGTTCAGTACAGAACATCATTATTTATGGTTCAAGATTTGCATGTCACAAGTTACAGTATAAGTACTATAAATATCACTCCGATTCTCATTTGATGTTTTAAAGCTTCCCAATTGAATTCATTAATGGTTATGCTGAGGACTTAACATTGAAAGTAAAAGTTTCTTTTGTGCTCTGAGGAAAGTACAACATAATAGCAGAAATCGACTAGAAGAGAGAAAGGTATTTGTTTGGCATGCGTTTGAACGTACACGGATAACGGATATGAAAACCCTACAGGAACATTTTAATTGAACTAAAAAAGTTAGAAAATCGTTTTATTCTTCCCCTTAGAAGAAGCTTTAGCCTCTCAAAAGAAAGAGAACAACACTAAGTCTTGGCCATGCACGGAGATCAGCGTTAAATCTTGCATTCGCACTATTTCTTTATGAAGGAAAGACTTGTAAATCCGATTATAGATTTGGATCACTATTTCTTTCTATATGGAATAAATACTTATTAATATGTCTTGAGTAATTATGGTTCAAACTACTGTATTAGTTGCTTCGCATTATTTTCTCTTAAGCTCTCAAAGATACGCAGAAGTGCATGTATCATTAGTCCGTAATATATGCGTACATGTATGTTTGTGCACTATATAGGCCATGAGCGCCCTTCTCTACGTATATCATATCCTATATGACCATTTAGCAAATGACCCACAAGTAGATGCTTTAGAAGCTCAATATAACTAATAGTATATTCGTTTTTTTTGGTTCAGTCCACTACTGTTACCTCTAACGACATTCGGTGACTCAATTTCTTATTCCAACCTGATGACTTCATTTCTATGGGCATAAACAACGATCATACATGTGTTAGTCAACATGTAATTTCCGATAGATGAAATTTTGACATAATTTGAATATAGTGGCAGCATAATAAAGCACTGTGTTGAATGTTCAATATATACAATGAGTGTTGAATTACTCTTACTCCGTTGATACTTTTAAAGATACTGCGATCACTTCTCTGAAGCTAATTCACTATACGCTGTCATCCGTTATTAAATATGCAGACCATATTAATTTTTTATCTATTGCTTCTTACGAAATGATAAGCTCTTTGAGAAACCATATCATCGATTGCACCTGAGCTTGCTCCAAGCACCCTGCGTGCGCCGTATTTTTGGCGGTCGCCCTGATCCATCGACCGTGACTTTCGCGCCGACATCGTGACCACATACATGGTTCCTTCCTTATCAATGTACGAACCCTCTTTGAACTTGACCACTGGGTGTTCAAGTCCAAAAGGTTGATCTAGATTTTTGAGTTGGACCACTAATCACTTGAGGCCATCCTCATAGATGTGTGCACCTAATTGGTTGGTCCTGATTTACTCCATTTGGGCCTTATAAGGGCCTTCTGGTGTCTATAAATAAGCAGTACCTGAGGTATGTGTGGGTCTCTCCATGCTAAAAGACATTTCTGAATCACTTGTGTTAGAACTTAGTGTGTAGGGATAACTACTTAGTTGTTGTGCCCAAGGCCTAGCTGTATGGTTGACATTAGCCTCAGATGATCTAATGCTTTGATTATCCATGCCTAGGTGTCTACCAGATCTTAGGTTCATAAGATTTGTCTTCTAGACCCAAGGTTCTCTTGTATTGCTCAAAATCCTTTGGGACTCCTTGGTTTCCTAGTTCCACCTGAGGGTCAACTTCAAAATACTATATCTAATAATCCACGTATTAATTTTATTGTAACTATTGAAAGTTTTGGTAGTACTCCCCACAAGCTTTCCAACAAACCCAAAATCACAACAAACAGATTTAATATGAGAAAGTTATGCCAGTTCAGGGTTTTGGGGGTTAAAATAGGGAAACAGGATCTCTCTTGAGTACCTCAGAACAAGCGATACGATACCAGATTTTCATGATACGATACCTTTGTTTTCCATGATACATAATACCACTACCAACAATACCACCTGAGGCGATACAATACCACCAAGGTGATACCAACTTCCACGATATGATACTGCTATCTAGATGATACGATACTGAAAGTGGTCACGATACAATACCTCTTGGTTCACGATACGATACCAACCTACTTCATGATACGATACTACTAGCAAGATGATATGATACCAAGAGATCCAAGACATGATACAATACCAAGTTCTACGTGATACGATACCTTCCAGATGATACGATACCACTTGACCTCGTGATACGATACCACTGGGTGGATGATACGATACCATCAGGCTCATGATACAATACCACTCCAACCGTGATACGATATTGCTTGTGCTACGCGATACGATACCATTGAACCGACAGGATACGATACCTCCTGCTCGATGATACGATACCGCAAGGTGCACGATACGATACCGCAAGGTGCACGATACGATACCACTTAGACATGATCGTGATACCTCAACCTGGTGATACACGATACCTTGATGGTACCTCAAGGAGGTGATATGATACTCGAAAAGTATTGCAATACATAGGAGTTCTGGTATCACGATAGCAAAACTCAACTAGACATGATACTTGGAGTTTTTGACACCCAAATTCAAAGATTTTTGCAAATATATGTACCTTAGGTTCTCCTTGTCACTCCTATGTGCTTTAGATGCAAGGCCACTCTTCAAATCCACGATACTCCACTCACAATACCAGACGTAGGTCCTCTCACGCCGCATAATTTTGAATCAAATTTCTTGTGTTTTGAGAGTTTTTCAAGAGTGTTTCTTCAGCATTTTTAGCTCTCAACTCCCTCTGTGCTTCTTTCTCATAGCCATAAGTGAAAAATGAGTGAATTTACTATCAAAAAATGAAAAAAATCAGAGAAGGTGAAGATGAGAGAAGACGGTGGTGATGATGATGATGAAAGAGAAGAAAAACTATGAAACTGAACTGAAAATGGTGATTTTTTTACCTTCCAAAGTTGCTATTCTACATCTTACCATCACATACTTGTCCTCCAAGCTCTCTCCTTGTTTGGCAACGGCATGAAATTTGGTGTCACTCTAGCACAATGGCAGGTATATAGGTGAGGAGATTCACCTCATAAATGTCAATCTGTGAAGATGTGAGGACTAGTATGAGGACCGTGAGCAAGTGATGGCACAAGTGCGTGAGTGAAAGCACACACACACATGCACACACATACACACACACACACTCATGCACACAAGGTAAGAGCAAAGAGTGGAACAATGGAAGGACTTCGATTACAAAAGAAATCTCTTACAAGAGCTCAAATCTCTCCCAAGCTAACCTCAAAAATGAGCTCTCTAGCTCTTTTTATAGTTTTCTGAGTAGTTTTGGTCCTATCGAGACCTAGTGTCAGACCTAGTTAAAAATTAGGTGCCAGGGCTTATTTGAGGGCCCAAACAAAGTCTAAAAATTATGAAAATTGGTAGGATGATACTTCTAATACTCCTAAAGCTTGCAAAATCCTTATCTTGAACAAAATAGAGTTGCAAAAATGGAAAATGGTATTTACAATGGTTTTTAGTGATAAAAATCACTATTTTTATAGGGATTTCTTTTGAAAATTTGACATGTGCTTCTTGGAGCTCCCTACATGCTCCTTCTTCTTATGTGCCCACTTCCTTGATGCACTTCCATGCTTGTGCTCGACCTTGAGTGTCAACACCTCCGTTTTGATTGAGGGGGGAATATATGTCTTCTCATTTTAATGCTTTTTGGTTGAACCTGGGATAAAACATCAGTGTACATTGTCATATACACCTCAATAGAATGGAGTTGCTGAAAGGAAGAATAGGTCACTCATGGAGATGGTGAAGTGTGTGATCAAGAGTTAGGCTTTACCACATAGTTTGTGGCTTGAGGCTATTATGTGTGCAACATATGTACTTAACATGTGTCCCACTAAAGCATTGCCATCTATCACTCCATATGAGGCTTGGGATGGTTGCAAGCCATCTATTGCTCACCTTCATGTCTTTGGTTGTCTGGCATAAGCATTAACACATGAACAATAATGCTGGAAATTGGATCATAAAGTAGTGAAATGTATTTTTTGGGTACAATTCTAAAAGCAAAGGCTATCATCTATATCATCCACAGTCTAAATGCATTTTGGTTAGCTATGATGTTGTTTTTGTGGAAGATGCAATTCAGCCATTACTTTCATGTACGAAGGAGACATCCGGTAGCTCTAAAGATGTGTATGATATTTTGCTACCTCTTTTCACAGGTGGATAGTCTAGCGCTGGTCCAAATGAGGCAATTTCTCAGCCTTTACAGGCTTCATGTGATGATGCAGATCATTCCTTTTTTTATGCACATTTACATGATGAACTTATTGATGAGAGAACTAATATAGAGGAGGCAAAGACTGTTGGAATTTGGGGCCCCAGGATCTTCCAATACTAAAAACCTTTGAGCATACACACTTAATTAAACAAGATGATAAGTGAGAGATAGAAAGAAATTTTGAGACAAGAGTAAGTAATGCAAGCAAATTTCTTACTCACTAAATATAGATGGCCGAATTACAACATGGGAGTACTACTCAACCATATGATGGTGCACTCACTAGATGAAAGAATAGACAAGAAGATGATGATATATAGAATTCAGATTATGCTATTATAATCTGAGTGTGTGTGAAGTAAATGAGCAATGGAGTGAACCTAACCTCTCAAGACAGTGCAATAAATGAAAATTAGAAAACCTTAATTTTGAAATTAGGGTTTAAAAACCCTAAAAACAGAAAATAGGATCAACTTACAAAAGATAGCTGCCACCAACTTTTAGAAGACTCCTTGCTCCAAGAGAGTAGCCTCTCCTTCACCTTTCCTTCATCTCCAAAGCTTCAAAACTCCAAAATTCACACAAGGTAAGCATCAAGTCTAGCTTCAAATTAATCAAAAGTGTGTCCAAGGTGCTTCTTATATAGCCTCGTAAGCCTCCAATAAAGCTATCATGAAAATTTGCGAAAAAATCCAATCACTAGGCCAAAAAGCTGTTATCCTAAGTTTTTAAAAGTCCATCATAATTTCTAGCTTTTCGTGGCTTAAAAACCTTCTATCACTAATTTTCGATGTTGCTTTATTTTGGATCACTTATTTTGAGTGCTTTTGCCATCTGTGACTAATGACCTAGCTTTTCAAGAGTTAGAACCTAAAAAATGTTCATCCACCATTTTAGGGTAGAATTAGGGTTTGATTTTTCTCCAAAGTTTGACCTCTGATGACTGGATGAAGCATATCACTAGATAGTTCTCGCCAAGCTCAATCTATCTAGCCTAAAAAAGTTTTACCCAAACTGTACAAAAAATGCTAAGTCCTAATCAGGATTGCTGGAGATGGAACATATGTACATTGATTTCCAACAATCCCTCCTTCAATGTTATATTGGTACAAGCTTCAGTAACTTGCACAGCTTCTCATGAATATCTCTAGTCAATGCTTTGGCAAATATATCTGCAACATTCTCACTAGAAGGAACATAAACCTGCTCAATGTGCTTCTTTGCTATCTATTCTCAAATATAGTGGTAGTGAACCACTATATGTTTCGTCCTTGCATGATGCATTGGATTCTTTGCTATAGCTATTGCACTTTGGCTATCTAAAAATATCTGAATGGGTTCAAGTACTCTTACATCTAAATAACTAAAAATCTTTTGCAACCAAACTGACTCCAAAGGAGCTGTAAATGTTGCACGATATTCAACTTCACACGATGAAGTTGCAATAGTGGGTTGTCTTTTTGAAAGCCATGAGATACGACAATCTCCAAGATAAAAACAAAAACCACTAGTACTTCTTCTTGTGTCTCTATCACCTGTCGGTGTTTGCATATGTTTAGAATCGGTCATCTGAAACCTTTCTAATAGTTTCTCATGTACTTCTACTGTGTCATATAGATACACTCATCCTTAAATAGAAACTGAATCCCAAGATAGTAATGCAAAATTCCTAAATAATTCACATCAAATGTTTGCTTCAACTGTTCTTTGAACATCAGCAAATCTTCATCTCTGGGACATGTGACTATAATATCATCCACATAAATGATTGATATAATCATCAAACCTGTTTCAGCTTTGACATAAAGAGTTGGAGCTGCATCTGAGTTATGGAAACTAATGGATAAAAGATATGTGTGTATCTTTTCATACCATGCTCTAGGTGCCTGTTTTAATCCATACAAAGCTTTCATAAGCTTACACACTAAGTGTTCTTTACCCGATTCTTGAAAACCTTTTGGCTGCTGAATATATACATCTTCATGTAAATCACCATTTATAAAAGCAGTCTTTATGTCAAGTTGATATATATTCCAATCAAAACATGCTACTAAAGCAAGTATTGACCTAATAACTGTCATCCTAGAAGTAGGAGCGAATGTCTCATCATAATCAATACCTTTTTGTTGTGCATATCCTTTGACAACTAATCTGGCTTTGTACCTGTTAATAGTACCATCTGCTTTCCGTTTGATTTTGAAGATCCATTTTACACCTATAGCTTTCTTTCCCTCTGGTAACTCACATAGCTGCCAAGTTTGATTCTTATGAATAGAATCAATTTCTTCTTGCATAGCTTTTCTCCAAATAGGAATGTTAAGTGCATCTTTAACACATGTAAGTTCATCTTCAATTGTTGTGAGTGCTAAAATATCATGAATCTCAAAGTCTTCAACAAAACTTACATGATCTTTTTTTTGTTGTTGTCTAGTCTGACTCCTTGTTCTTCTTGTAAAAGTCTTTATACCACAATCTTTCCAAGTCTGATATAACCAAGTAGGTGTATCTTTAAATAGTGGTGATACTCTTTCTAACCCTTGAGCTTCCACTTGTTCTTGAACTTGTCCTTCTGATGTACTAGGACTTTCAGGAACTCTAGTACTTTCTTCCATTTCTAGAACTAAAGTCTCATGTGGAACTGATTCTGTAGAAGGTAGTGAAATTCCTCTTTCTTGTGAAATTCCTCTTTCTTCAATCCTAGGAATTTTAGCTCCCTCCTGATATGGTTGAACATGTACATCCAAATTCCTTCTAAAAAATCCATAGTCATTTTCACTAATGAACTCTCGAATTTCTGCTTCTTTATCATATATCTTATTTTCAGCAATATATGCATTGCGTGAAAGAATAACTTCACCTATTTCTGGAACATTAAACCTGTGACATTTGCTCTCAATAGGATATCCAATAAAAAAAACTTTTCTTGCCTTTACATCTAGTTTGCCACGATCCTTTTTCTCAACATGTACATAAGAAAGTGATCCAAATACTCTGAAATAGCTCACATTAGGTTTTCTACCATAATATGCTTCATAAGGTGTGATTACCTTTAAGGTTTTTGTAGAAGACCTGTTCAAAATGTGATTAGCTATATGTACTGCATCAAACCAGAATTTTGGTGAAAGCTTCTTGGACGCCATCATCGCATCATCTCAACAAGTACTCTATTCCATCTTTCTTCTACACCATTTTGCTGAAGAGTATAAGCAATAGTAAGGTGTCGAGTAATACCTTTCTCTTCAAGAAATGTCTGAAACTCATTTGACAACTATTCTCCACCTCTATCACTTCTGAGAATCTGGATAGTTATCTGACATTCATTTTCAACCATAGATACAAATTTCTTGAACATAGGAAAGACTTCTCACTTCAACTTAAGACCATAGATCCATGAATATCTCATAAAATCATCAACAAATAAAACATAATACCTAAAACCCTGGATAGAGTCTGCTCTCATAGATCCATTCATATCTAAATGAATAATGTGCAATTTCCTGGTAGCTGTAATATGACCATGTTTCTTGAAAGGTACTTTATGCATCTTACCTTCAAGAAATCCTTCACATATATCAGAATCATCTGGTAGCTCAAATGAGGGTAAACTCTCAACCATAACTCTATCTTTGATACTCTAGAGACTTCCAAAGCTAATATGTCCAAATCTTTCATGCCATAACTTCATATCTTCCACCGATGATGAAGATTTGACAGCGTATGCTTGACTGATTTTTGACAAATAAAAATCCCTCCTTTATGCTCACCTTGTAAAATACACTTCTCTTATTTGTGTGACAAAATCTTGCAAAGATCTCCCTCAAATACAACTTTGTAACCATCACCTAAAAAAGCAGATATAGATAACAAATTCTTCTTCATGTCAAGTACATATAAAACATATGAAATCTGAAAATTACCACCTTCTCTTGACTTTAGGGTTACTGTACCTATTCCCACAACATCCAAATCATTGCCATCTGCAATAGTAGCTCTTCTACCTGAAGAATAAGAAAGAGAAGAAAATAATTCTCTACAACTTGTCATATGCTTCAAGTTTCTTGCAATAGTGACATAATGCTTCTTTCTTCTTAGAAGACTTCTCTTTAGATGTAGTAGAAACTGAAGTAGAAGGTGAAAGGGACTTACTTTCCTCCTTGGACTACTTTTCCTTCTTATCCTTCTTCTTCTTTTTACCCTTTGATGAAGATAAAAGTGCTTCTTCATTGTCTTCCATTCCCTTCAACTGATCTTCATCTTGAAGTAACAAGAACTCTAATTCTTCAAATGTAACCTCTCTATCTCTTGTTGTAAGAGTAAGAGTGGTTATAAAAGACCGATATGTGATAGGAAGTGAATTAATTAGCATATTTACCATTTCTTCATCAAATATCTCAACTCCTCCATTTAGAAGTTGATCTCTCAAGTCAACAAGCTTTGTAATGTGGGTTTGAATTGACTAACCAGCCTTCATTCTTGTATTTGCTAGTTATCTCCTCAAGTGAGCTTTCCCTAGCAAGATTTCTGCTCTAAAAAAGATTCTCAAGCTTCAACCAAGCTTGTCTAGAACTTATGCAAGATCTGATCTGTGGTAGAATATGCTTTTTAACACTCATTGCTATGAATGAGAGAGCGAAAGCATCTCTAGCATCCAATCTTGCTTGTTCTTCAGTAGGAGGAACTCTGGGTAAGGATCTACCTGTGACTCTGGATGTAGAATTGGTTACCTCTTCTTCAGTTGGTTCTATGATTGCAACACAAGTACCTCTTGAAGTTGTTGTATCCTCTTCTTTGCCTTCTCATCTTGGTCTTGTTAAGGATACATTGACGATAATCCATAAATCCTTTGTCACTTACAAATTCATCATCATGAAACTCCACATAGGATAATTGGATGATCCATCCAACTTGTCCTCAATCTCAATTCTATACTCACTCATCTTAACTAAGTGTGTATGTCAATTATGCTCTGATACCAAGTGTTGGATTTTGGGGCCCCAGGAACTTCCAATACTAAAAACCTTTGAGCATGCACACTTAATTAAACAAGATGATAAGTGAGAGATAGAAAGAGATTTTGAGACAAGAGTAAGTAACGTAAGCAAATGGCTTAATCACTAAATATAGATGGCCGAATTACAACATGGGAGTACTACTCAACCATATGATGGTGCACTCACTAGATGGAAGAATAGACAAGAAGATGATGATATATAGAATTTCAGATTATGCTGTTATAATCTGAGTGTGTGTGAAGTAAATGAGCAATGGAGTGAACCTAACCTCTCAAGATAGTGCAACAAATCTGAAAATCGGCAAACCTTAATTTTGAAATTAGGGTTCAAAAACCCTAAAAATAGAAAATAGGATCAACTTACAAAAGATAGCTGCCACCAACTTTTAGAAGACTCCTTGCTCCAAGAGAGTAGCCTCTCCTTCACCTTTCCTTCACCTCCAAAGCTTCAGAACTCCAAAATTGACACAAGGTAAGCATCAACTCTAGGTTCATATTAAACCAAAGTGTGTCCAAGGTGCTCCTTATATAGCCTTGTAAGCCTCCAATAAAGCTATCATGAAAATTTGTGAAAAAATCCAATCGCTAGGCCAAAAAGCTGTTATCATAAGTTTTTAAAAGTCCATCATAATTTTTACTTTTTCATGGCTTAAAAAATCTTCTATCACTAATTTTTGATTTTGCTTTATTTTGGATCGCTTATTTTGAGTTCTTTTGCCATCTGTGACTAATGACCCAACTTTTCAAGAGTTAGAACCTCAAAAATGTTCATCCACCATTTTAGGGTAGAATTAGGGTTTGATTTTTCTCCCAAGTCTGACCTTTGACGACTGCATGAAGCATATCACTAGATAGTTCTTGCCAAGCTCTATCTATCTAGCCTAAAAACGTTTTACCCAAACTGTACAAAAAATGCTAAGTCCTAAATAGGATTGTTGGAGATGGAACATATGTACATTGATTTCCAACAAAGACTATGCGTAAATGGTTGGTGCAAACTCTGTGAGATAGCAAATGAGATGAAGCTCTATCATATTGTACTTGTTTAGGCTCTCATACTGCTTCTTTTGCATCAAATTTCTATGCTATGGCTACCTCTAGTCTGTGTAATGAGAATGAGCCTATTTTGTTTGATGAAGCACAAAAGTTTGAAAATTGGATGGCTAATGTGCAATTAGAATATGATGCTATTATGAAAAGTGGTACCTGGTCTTCATGTGACTTGCCTCCTTGCAAGAAGGCCATCGACACTAAGTAGGCATACAAGTTGAAGTGTAAGCCTGATTGAACAGTTGACATGCATAAAGGCAGGCTTGTTGCAAAAGGTTATGCTCAAGAAAGAGGCATTGATTTTGATGAAACCTTTGCTCCCACATGGCAAATGACTTCTGTTCGTAGCATCTGTGCACTTGCAGCTCATCATGGTTGGAATGTATATCAGTTGGACATTAAAACTGCATTTTTGAATGATGACTTCCATGAAGAAGTGTATGTCTTTCAGCCCTGTGGTTTGGTGCAAAAAGGGCATGAAAATAAAGTGTGCAAGTTGAAATATGCATTATATGGTTTCAAACACGCATTAAGTGATTTGTATGAAAAGATACATGCCTAATTGATTGCACATGCTTTTGAGAACATTTTAACTAAGGGCACCTTATACATTAAGCATGTAAAGGATGTGCTTCTGATCATTGTTGTCTATGTTTGATGTAATGCTGCTCACAGAACCTAACGAGAAGCATATTCCTAATTTTAAGGCGGATTTTCATGTCTCATATGAGATGTCAAATTTGGGGCATTTGCATCATTAATTGGGCATTCAGTTTATGCAAGTTGATGGTGGAATAGCTTTGTGTCAAACATTTTATATTGACACATTATTCTAGCATTTTGGCCTTGAGGACTACAAACCTATTGCCACTCTTATGGAAACATGTTTATGATTGAGTCTTCATGATGCTGAAGGTGCATTTGATACTGTTCTCTATCATCAAGTTGTTGGGTGCTTGATTTACTTATGCATTACTTGGCTAGATATTTAGTTTGATGCCTCATAGATAAGCAAGTTTATGCATTGCCCAAGTTTCAAGCATTGGCAGGTGGTTAAAGCATCTTTCCCTAGTTGAGTGGTACCCAACTACTTGGATTGTTTTATCCCAAGGGGGGATCACTACTCCTAGATTTACATGCTTTTTCTAACTCTAAGTGGGCTGGTTGCTATGGCACTTATGTGTCCACTAGTGGTTTTTGCTTCATGCTTGGTGGCACTTGCATATCTTGGTTGAGCAAGAAGCAGCCTATTCTAGCCACTTCTAGTTGTGAGGCTGAGTATAGGGTAGCTTTCACAGTGACTATTGAGAGTGTGTGGCTCAGATGCCTTATGGTTGATTTTGGTGTTGGTTAGTCTTTTGCTTAAGTACTTCACTAGCGATGCACCATAGTGCACTCTCCTTCTTGAGAGCTCCATGAAGATATCCTCATATTAAAAAATCAAGCTCTAGGTGCTACACATGGTACTCCGCACAGAGGTTGTAGAATATGCAAAAGAAAACACAGTATGTAGGGAGAATGAACACATACTTCTTAGGTGTTACCAATGCAGTCAAACTTAGAGTCTGTGGCTGACCAGACCACTATGTGTTTTATAAAAGAACATACACAAAAGTATCCAGTGGCCATTTGGCCTTTCACATGGATACTAATGGTAACAATCTCCCACTAAAGGCTAATATGGCCAAAGTTATACTCACACCCATTATCTGAATGCAAAGCTTTGAGCTTACTTCCCTTTTCAGTCTCAATTGAAGCAAGCCATTTTTTGAAATTAGGGAGTACCTCATCCTTTGATTTGATACGATATACCTAGACTTTTCTATTAGCATCATCTATGAAAGTGAGAAAGTAAAGAGAATCACCTTATGACCTTGTGGGAATAGCACCACACACATCTATATGAATGAGATCTAAAGGCTGAATTGAAGAGTCAATGTGCATTCTATGCACATTCCTAGTTTGCTTTCCATATTGAAAATGCTCACAAAATGAGAAACCAGAGAAAGATAACACAGGTACATAGCCAGAACGAAAAGATTTTCCATTCCACTATGAGATATATGGCCCAAATGACCATGCCAAAGACAAGCCATAGGCTATTCAGTAAAAACTAACAAGTGTTCTTTCTATGATATGAATAAGGGATAAAACGAGCCAACTTTGTTTCCTTTTGCAATAACCATATTTCCCTTTGATATGCAAAAGGATTGGGCATAGAAAACCACCTTATAACTGAGGTCATCGACTTGATCAACTCACATCAAACTACATGATGATTGAGGTACATGGCATATTATGCATAATGAATTTTGAACCATCAATGAATTGCACAACCACATCTCCTATGCCAACAACATGACAGTGGTAAGAGTCATCAAGCCTTAGATTACTATAGAGATTTCGATGCAAAAGTAGACAACCATTCTCTATGTGGTGTCACATGGAAAGAAGCACCAAAATCTAGGAGCTATGTGTAGGAGAGAGAATCAACCATAAGAGCCTTAGTTGGCATAGTGCTATCAAGTGTCAACACATCAGCATCATCAAAAATAACATTAATTTCTTCAATCTTCATAGTCAAAGTAGATGGTGCAAGTAGCTGTTCAACATGCCCATCAACATTCTGCCCTTTACCTTTAGCATTCTTTAACACATAACAATCTTTCTTCATGTTGTTGATATATTTAGGTAGTGATGTGTGTGAGCACTCTAGGACTGCCGGGGCACTTTTTTCCCTCTTTAGGAGGTTTTTTCCTCCGGCTTGTATATACGCCTATTGCCCTAATGGGCTACTTATCTTTGTACATTCTCTAGTAATAGATTTAGTATTGTGTGTTGTGCTGCAAGCTTCTTCTTCTTCCTTGTGCTGTTCATGTGCTTCCGTAGATGTCTAACTCCAACAATTGGTATCAGAGCAGGTCATTGCTTCATCTAGGGTATCATCGACACCTCTTTGGATGCAGTCTCAGAATCATACGAGTTTTGGTGGGCATACTCAACGTTTTCCGAGATCAAAACTACTTCACTTTGTGGTGCCGAAATCGTGATCTGAGCTTGTTTTGGCCTCCGAATGCACTATCATAGTGCTTGTGCAAGCTATTTTGTCTTTTTTTGCCAAAGGTATATACGAGTTTTGATTTGTCAGTATAAGCATCTCAAAGTCTGCTACATGTTTAGCAAAATCCGTCTGGATAGTTCTGTTCAACTTTTTGAGATGCACTCAATTTTCTGCATCAAGGTATTTTAGTCATCGACTATGGCTAAAAGCAGTGATGTATTTTGTATGTTGGATGTTGAGGATAAGTTGGATGATACCAACTACCCATTGTAGGCTTATATGATGTGACATGTATTGGTTGCAAAAGGACTGTGGAACATTGTGTAGGGTGTTGAAAAACGTCCTATCACACGTGCAACGGTTACAACTACAAGTACTGAAGCTGATGCAGAAGGTGTTGAAGATGATGATATTCTGCATATTCCTATTCGTGCTGCAGTTTTTGCTGCACTTATTGTAGAGAAAATTTGTTAAGGTGGCAGAGATGCCCAGGCACATGTATTGATAGATTTTTCTATCAAATGTGCCATTATTCCTCACATTCACTCTTGCAGAACAGCTTAGGATGCTTGGGATACACTTACCACATTGTACCAGGCTAAGATTGAGGCTCCTGTTGCTTACCTCCAAAAACAGTTGGAGAGTGAGCACATGAATGAAGGTGATTCTATAGATAGTTTACTAACAAAGATCAAAGACTTGAAGGAACAGTTGATTTCTATTGAGGAGGTTATACGAGATAGCTCACTTGTGCAGACCGTTCTGAATGGTCTTCCTGATTCATATCAGAGTTTTGCTTCTACTCTTTGGTTGATGATGAAAGGCAATCCAAATGCCTTGTAATTTGAGGAGTTAGTCTATGTTCTATTGCAAGAAGATCACTCCAGGTAGAACAGGTCCATTATGCGTGTTGGAGATCAAGCTTTCCTGGCTAGTAAGCAGAAATCTGCTAATTCTACACAATTGAAGAGGGAAGACAAAGATGAAAAGAAATCAGAAAAGCAGAAATTGGTTTGCAAGTACTATAAAGGAAATGATCATATCATAAAGAACTGTAAAAAACGTGTTGCTAAAGAGGCAAAGAAGAAAGAGGCTTGTTGGAACTCAAGGTCAATCACAAGCATGGAAGCACATCAGAAAGGTGGACACACACAAGAAGAAGGAGCAAGTAGGGATCTCCAAGAAGTACATGTCAAATTTTTAGAAGAATCCCCTACAAAAATAGTGATTTCCATCACTAAAAACCATTGTAAATACCATTTTCTATTTTTGTAACTCCATTTTGTTCAAGCCGAGGAGTCCTCGAGCTTGAGGAGTATTAGAAGTATCATCCTACCAATTTTCATAATTTTTAGACTTCGTTTGAGCCCTCAAATAAGCCCTCGAACCTAATTTTTAACTAGGCCGGACACTAGGTCTAGACAGGGCCAAAACTAGTCAAAAAACTATAAAAAGAGCTAGAGAGCTCATTTTTGAGGTAGCTTGTTGGAGAATAGAGCTTTTGTAAGAGAACTCTTTTGCAATCAAAGCTTTCCATTGTTCCTCTCTTTGATCTTACCTTGTGCGCGCGCGTGTGTGTATGTGTGTGCATGTTTGTGTGCTTTCACTCACGCACTTGTGCCTTCACTTGCTCGTGGTCTTCATACCGGTCCTCACGTCTCCGCGGATTGACAAGTAAAGGAGGTGGTTCTTACGCTTGAGCTACACCAAATTTTGGCGCCGTTGCCGGGGAGAGAGCTTCGAGGACGAGCGTTGTGATGGTAAGATCGTGGATTTGCGACGTTGGAAGGTAAAAAAACTGTCATTTTTCTGATTTTTCTGATTTTTCTTCTTCATCTTCATCATCATCTCCATCTCCATCTTCTTCCATCTTCTTGTTCATAGAATTTCTTGTTTTTTAGTGCATTTTCACCATTTTCATACCATTTTTCATGCATGTGAGAAGGAGTTAGGAGGTGCAAGGGTGAGCAAGCGCTGTGTTTTTTCATGATTTTCTACACATACGGAGCTCGCCATTGCTCGGCGCTCAGAAATTCGAAGTTCCCGCCAAAAAACACGATTCTGTGATGAAAATCGCGATTCTGTGAAAATTCAAATTTTTTTTTAAAATCGTGATTCTCTGTTTCCCGCCTAAAAGCCTTTTGAAAAGAACACGATTCTATGGTCATTCTCAGAATCGCGCTTCTGTGGTTGTGCTCAAAATCGCGATTCTCATAAATCACGATTTTTAGCCAAAAAAACACGATTCTGAGAAAACACGATTCTGTGGTTGTGCTCAAAATCACGATTCTCTAAATTTTTGGAAACCATGATTCTCTGAGATAAAATCGCGATTCTCTAGAACACGATTCTCTAAGACACGATTCTCTAAAACACGATTTTCTAAAACACGATTCTCTGTTGGCAATCGCGATTTTCATGTCAAAAACACGATTCTGAGAAAACACGATTCTCTGCTCAAAATTGCGATTCTCTAAATTTTTAGAAACCACGATTCTCTAAGACAAAATCACGATTTTCAAAATACGATTCTGTGAAAACACGATTTTGTGAACCACAATTCTGTGAACCACGATTTTGTGAAAACACGATTCTCTGCTCAAAATTGTGATTCTCTAAATTTTGAAAACCACGATTCTCTGAGACAAAATCGCGATTCTCTAGAACACGATTCTCTAAAACATGATTTTGTGAACCACGATTCTGTGAAAACACGATTCTCTGCTCAAAATTGCGATTCTTTGACTTCACAAAATCGCGATTCTCTTGGAGTTCACAAAATCGCGATTCTCTTGAAGTTCACAAAATCGCGATTCTCTTGGAGTTCACAAAATCGCGATTCTCTTGAAGTTCACAAAATCGCGATTCTCTTGGAGTTCACAAAATCGCGATTCTCTTGAAGTTCACAAAATCGCGATTCTCTTGAAGTTCACAAAATCGCGATTCTCTTGAAGTTCACAAAATCGCGATTCTCTTGATTTCACAAAATCGCGATTTTCGCTAAAAGGTCCTGTTTGCTTGTTTTGACCCCCAGGAGCCTGATTTGACATAACTTTTTCATCCAAAGTCCATTTTTTGAGCTCTATAGCTCGTTGGAAAGCTCGTTTCAAATTCTACACGGCCTCAACTGTTTTTTATAAGAATAATGCGTTGATTTTTAGATAGACTAATTTGAAGTTGACCCTCAGGTGGGACTAGGGAACCAAGGGGGCTCCAAAGGATTTTGAGCCATACCAAAGGGAAATTTTGGACTCTTAACCAAAGCTTATGAACCTGAGATCTGGTAGACACCTATGCAAGGATAGACAAAGCATTAGATCTTCTCAGTATAGTGTCAACCATACAACTAAGTCTTGGGCACAACAACTAAGTGGTTGTCCTTACGTACTAAACTCTGACACAAGTGACTCAGAAATGTCTTTTAGCATGGGGAAACCAGTAGGTGGCTCAAGAACTGCCCATCTACAAACACCAGAAGGTCCCTATAAGACACAATTGGAATATATTCGGACCAACCGATTAGGTGCTCGCATCTATGAGGATGGTCTGAGGCGATCACTGGTCCAACTCAAAAATCCAGATCAACCCTTTGGACTTGAACACCCGGTGGTCAAGTTCGAAGAGGGTTCATACATTGATAAGGAAGGAACCATGTATGTGGTCACCAACCTACCAGATAGGACTGATGAGTTTGGAAATATCATTCTTGAGAATGAAATAGGAGACCTAGAACAAGGAAATGTAGGACAAGGACCCCAGACTCCTAGGGGCAAGTCAGTTTTGACCAGAGTGATCACTCCAGATTGGATTCCTCAAGATAACAAAATCATAGAACTATGCTTGAATAGAGAAACAGAGGAATCCTTTTGGAGATTCAAGCCAGATCAACCTAGCCAATTGGGCATAGTCATCATCTATGAGTTCAAGGACCCAGAGATGCCAGGCAAAGTTGTCTACCTGGATAACACGTCAGAGAAAATTTTCTTGGTAACAGAACATGATAGACATGCATATACTTGGAAGAGTGAATTGATTTTCCCTCCACCAAGATCCAATGTTTCCCATGGCCTCCAAGGAGTAGGATCATCCCAAGCTCATGAAGCTCGGAGAGAAAGAACTAGAGAGAGACTTGAGGTAAGTTTTGCACACACAGTGGGCAGAAATAGAGCAGGATTTGAAAATGAAAGACCTGAAAGAGAGAGACATCAAGCACATAGGCAACAAAGAGATGAACATGATTTTCCATTGACTAGACCCCGAGAGCACACAAGAACCCTTAGACCCACTCAAGTGATCAAGGCAATGAAGAATTATTTTGACGGGACAAGAGATCCTTATGATCATGTGGCCGAGTTCAAACAAGTTTTAAGAGCTGAACAAGTTGAGGATTTGTTCACCCAGTACGAGGCATTTGGTTTGACTCTTAAGGGCACTGCCTTAGCTTGGTTTTAACCATTGAGTAGTCACAACTATCGCGATATAGGTCAACTGCTAGACGAATTCATTGTAGAATTTTCCAAGAGTGGTATCAGGCATAACACATCATCTTTGATCCACAGCTTCAAGTAGACACCCCAAGAAATAGTGCGACTAGCAGGTAGAAGATTTAGATAGTACCTAGAAAGATGCCCTGCTCCAGAGTTACCCACACCAGCCAAACAAGTGGCTTTGTTCTTAGATGGCTTACTGAGCACAAAGTTAAGATCATATGTGTACTTGAAAGAGCCTAGATCCATAGAAGAGTGTGTGCGGACATGCATTGACATAGAAGACAACTTGGGTGAGGAGTTAGGACTATCCAAACTCTATCAAGATTCTGATAGTTCTACTATTCATACTTCGAGAATCTCCACGGAAATAGATGAGATAACTGAGCAAGTTGCCAAGAAGCTGGGAGTCCAAAATAGACAAACACAGAGAGTCACTCCATTGAATCGGTGTTATACTTGCGGAGGCGACCACATGGCTAACGTATGCCCAATGCAAAACAAAAACATTAGAGAAAGGAATGCTCCATATTGCACTATTGAGAGAAAATACACAAACCACACGGCTCAAGATTGTCCCTACAATAGGCAGGCTGTTAGAAAAACTTATCAGCAACCTTATCAACAAGGTAGGTATCAGAACCAATACCAAAAGCCATATTATCGACCACAACAGCAATATTAGGCACAATATAGACCACAACCAGTCTTGGGGAACCAACCACCAGCTCTTGCCAACGTGATTCCAGTCAAGTATGCTGTGGGAGAGGAAAATCCAGATAGAGCATTGGTGCCACTAACCCCATTGATACCAGATAATGACTCTCATGCTCATAGTTCAGACTACTCCCATGAAGGTAGTCCACATGCTTATTACACAGAGTCACCTGAACATAGTGAGATATATCCGTATCAATATGAGGCACCACCTATGGAACAAAATTGGGAGCCTGAATACTCCAATGTCATGTACACAAATGCTAACCCTAGGCCCCAATTGAGACAAGTAAGACCACAAGCCCCTAGAGGACCATGTTTCAGATGTTAGGGTGACCATTTCCTTCGTGATTGTCCCCACCCGCCATCTCCGAGTCAAGGACATGCTATCACCATACATGCTTTTTGTCCTGATTGTGGCAAAGACCATCTCCCCAGAGATTGTCCAAGAAACCCCTCTAGTGCGCCCAAGATTACACCCATTAATGTGGTAGGCTTAGTGGCAGATTCAAGTGCCAGTAGCAGTAGTGTGGCTCCTGTACAGGCAGTTACTAGGGCACAAGCATTAAAACAAGATAAACCAGCAGAACAATCGGAGTCGAGTGAATCAGGAGAGCTTAGTAAAAGGAAAACAAGAACATGGAAAGATACCAGAGAGAAGGCCAATTGCAAGTGGAATAAAAAGTTATCGGAACTAGAAGAAAGCTTGAAAGACGCAAAAACAAAAATAGAAGACATTGCATCTCAAAACCCCTTGCATGCCAAAACTCCATCCACTCCACCTCATCCCACCCCAACACCCATTGTAAATAGGCCGCAACCAGGGTCTGTTCTGGCAGATCCAACCCCAAAAGGCTTGGACATGATGTTCAAGGCCTATCAGGCTCGACTTCAAGAAGGGCCAATAGCTGCAAACCTAGACAAGAGTTACCCTAGAGCGGATTTAGAGATTGAACGGATGAAAATGTGCATGAAAATGGTAGAACAAGCTCAAGCTATACTTGAGACTAGTCAAAAGTTCAATCAAACAAACTCTGTCAAACCGGATTTGCATTTCCAGGGCTTACTAGAAAGATTCGAGCAGTTGGTAAACAAACCACAAGTTGCTTTACCTCCACAGGCTCAACCAGTTATTGAGAGAAGAAGCTCACCACCAAAGGGAGCGTATGTTCCTAATTCCACGGATGCTGGAATACCTCCTTCAATTTAGGATCACTCTCAAGAGTTCTTGCGGGAAATACAAGAGGAGAAATGGGCCAAGGAGAAGGGTAATTTCCCTCCTATTCATGAGATTGATGACCTTCATGATCAATTTCCCCAAGACATTCCATCTATTTACGGAGATGAAGTAGAACAACAAGAAGACGAAAGATTAGATTTTGAATCTAATACCTTAGAAGAACTACCTCAATTTCTAGGCCCATGGGAATCTGAATCTCTTCAGATCAGAGCTCCCACAATACTGGTCAGACATGAAGACTCAGTGGTCCCAAGGAACACTGATGTCGTGAAGAACACTAAGGTTCAATGTCATCTCACTGTAGAAGAACTGCTCAAAGCAAAACCTGAGCTATGGAATCATGTGAAGGATCAGGTCCCAGAACTTGAGTCCAATATGCCAAAAGGAGGCTCTAAGTAGAAAGTACCAGAGATACCTCTAGAAAAAATAGGGGACATGTGTGAGGGTGAAGAAGGTATCTTCCAATCACCTACCAAGGTTACACAACCAAAGCAATCATAGATTCAGGTGTTGGTGTTGCCATTGCGACCACTTCCTTGTGGAAGCAATGGGGAAAACCCACATTGAGACTAACTAGAATGAAGCTTCAGATGGCAGACGGTCATTTTGAACGATCTCTAGGATTGTTAGAAGGGATAACTCTAACCACCTGTGGTGTAGAGTTTGAGCACACATTTGCTATATGTGACTTTGAGAAAAATAATGTCTATGAGATGATCCTAGGAAGACCCTTCCTATGACAATTGCAAATAGTACAGGATTGGGGAACCAACTCCTTGTACTTACAATACTTAGGGGTCACCACCAAGGTCAATTTGAAGGATTACACCTTCAGAGATGTACCACCCCTATAGTGGAATTCTATCCACAAAGCGAAAGAAGATTCTATCTCTATGCATTCGAAAAGTTCACTTGATCCATCATGGCTGCATGAAGATACTCATTTGTGGATGTGCAAGGTCGTAGAGGAAGAGGAAAAACATTTAAAGGCAAGAGAAGAAGGAACTTCGCCAAGAGATAGACCAATTAAAGACCCAGCCTATACACCGATGATCTTTCTAGATGAGGAATTTGAGCCTCATGGCTGGCCAGAAATCTTAGCCACCATGGACATTGCTGTCAATGAAGAACAATGGACACCTCATTGTGATGAGGAGGGTTATGATATCTCAGTGTTCATGTGTCAGCCCTTGCTAGAAGAATGTGACCCTAGTGATGCCATAGAAGAAGAAGAGAATGACGATGATATAGAGTCCATTGTGATGGATAGTTGCTTTAACTCAGAGCAGCACTATCTAGAAGATATAGGAGTGTTCACCCAGAAAGAAGAAGAACCTCTCACAAGTATTAAAACGGTAAATTCAAAGGATGGAAGTGAGAGCAGTCAAAAGAAAAAGAAAAGAAAAGTAGTGAAACAAGAAGAGGAGGAATCATTGTTTGAAGTACCAGAAAACTTCAAGAAATATGAAGTTGACGACCACAAAATTTTGGTACGAATGCCTAAGCGAGAGGCCATCATAGGGGAATCATATGATAATAAAGAAAAGACCAAGAAAATTGTAGTGACCATTGAAGAGAACGAAGAGAGATGCACATACATAGGAGATGACCTAAGTGCAAGAGAAGAAATGGAGCTCGTAGCTCTATTAAGGGAATATAGGGATGTGTTTGCATGGCACTATAGAGACTTGAAAGGGGTAGATCCAAGAATTTGCTCTCATACTATCCCCATGACTGCTGATGCCAAGCCCACCAAACAGAAGCCCTACACATATAATGATACATATGCAGCCAAAATAAAAGAAGAAATTGATAGGCTGATTGAAGCTCGATTCATCTATGAGATTGAGCATACTGAATGGGTGTCCCCCATTGTAGTGGTGCCCAAGAAGAACGGGAAGTTGTGAGTGTGTATTAACCTTAAAAAAGTTAATGCCGCTACGATCAGAGATAGTTATCCACTTCCAATCACGGAACACCTATTGGAGCGTGTTGCAGGCAAGGAAGTTTATAGCTTCCTTGATGGATTTTCACGTTACAATCAAGTAGCCATTGCCCTAGAAGATCAACACAAAACGGCTTTTGCCACAGAATGGGTAATCTTTGCATTTTGTGTGATGACATTTGGGCTCACCAATGCACTTGCAACGTTCCAAAGACTCATGTGTCATGTCTTCAAAGAGTTCTTGCGAAAGAGCTTAGAAGTGTATGTGGATGATTTATGTGCTCATTCCAAAGAAAGAAGATTTCACATCCCTGAGCTCAGACAAATCTTCAACAAGTATAGAGAATATCGAGTGTGTTTGAACCCAGAAAAGTGTGTGTTCATGGTGTGTCAAGGTAAAATCTTAGGTCATATTGTTTCTAAGAATGGAATCTCAACAGATGAAGATAAGGTTTGCGCCATAGCGGAGCTGCCAAGGCCAAGGAATGTTAAAGAGGTACAAGCCTTGTTAAAAGTCAAGCTTCAAGCTACAAATTCGTGGGGAATCTTTTATGGACATGTGAAGCAATCAAAGGAAGCCAAAAGCCACGAGATTCCATCAAGAAAAGTCACTCAACCACTCCCCAAGTCATCTCAACTAAGTCCTCCAAGTCAGGAGGCTGATTTGGAAAGGTAGTTCCTAGATTTTAGGGGCACACTTCTCACTATAAAAGGAGCATGTATCCCGACTTCTTTTGGCCCATATTCTTGGAGTTTTAGCTCATGTAAAGTGAGCACTAAGTGCTGGAGTTGTGATAAGCAAGCCCCTTGCTTAAGCTAGCCCCTTGCTTGCTTGTTTGTTTTCTTTTAGTAGGCATATCTATGTGTGTGCGCAGGCAGTGTTGCAACTCTCTACCCCTGAGTTGTTAGCGTTGGTTCTCCCTCATATTGTATCCATTTGATGTAATTCTTGTCTCATTGGATAGCTATTAGAGTCTATTTTAAGCTCACAAAGTCTCTGGATCATTCTCTGAGTAATCTGGGAGCAACATTCATTTTAGTGAAGTTGTGTGATTGATATCTCTCTTGGTGTGTAGGCTCTGTTGGAAATATTTTGCTCTCTGTTGTAAGGGCTGGTTCTCCTTCTCTATGTATCCATTTTCTATGATTTTGGTGTCATTGGGTAGCTATTAGAGTACTCTAAAGTTGACCCAAGTTTTAGATTCATTCTCTGTATAATCTCTGAGAGAAGCTTGCTGGAGTGAAGTGAGGTATCTGCTTGACTGGCAGTTATGAGCATTCAACTAGCTCATGTTGTAGACATTGTTTCTCCTTGTGTAAGCATCCATTTGAAGTGAAATTTGTTTTGTTGGAAAGCTCTTGGTGTTTACTACGGGTCTACAAAAGCTCACTGGAGTTCTCTGCATAAGCTCTGAGTAAGAGCATTTTTGGTGTGCAGAGGTCAAAGAAGGATACCTGTGGAGGTCATTCACGCTTCGTCGTTGCTTAGGGGTTGAGATACTTTCCCCATCAGTGGTATCAGAGCATTTGGGAATCTTGGAGGCATCACATACAAGCAAGAAGACCTGTTGGAGTTGGTGGTTGAAGATTTGCATCAACAAAAGCTTCTTGGAGGTAGCTCACATCAAGGGGGAGCTATTCTACTCAAAGTTTCAAAGAGCACAAGGTGTCCATCTAAGGAAAGCTTTGGATTGAGGTAACCTCAGAGCCTCATTTTCATTTTACACACATTGGAGCATTAGCCAAGGGCTAGGTCAAGTATCAAAGACTAGATATGGGAGACTTCAACACTCAAATTGAAAAGCTAGACAAAGGGAACTATCAACCATGGAGATTTAGGGTCTCCAACTATCTTATGGGCAAGGGCCTTTGGGGGTTGATTAGTGGAAGTGAACCAAGACCTAGGTTGGATGAGAATCCAACCAATGACCAGAGAAGGACCTTTAGGGAATGGAATGAAAGAGACAAGAGGGTTATCTTTATCCTTTCCCAACACATTAGCAATAGCATGATCGGCCATATCCAAGACTTGGATTCAAGCATGAAGGTATGGGAGACACTTGAAAGGCTTTATTCAACAAGCACCAAAGCAAGGAAGATCCAACTCAAGAATGAGCTCAACAACCTTAGGAAGAGCTCAGGGAGTAGCATAAATGACTACATACTTAAGGTCAAGGAGTTATCAGATGCATTGGGATCCATTGGAAGCCACGTAGACGATGACGATTTTGTGGCTTATACTCTCAATGGTTTGAGAGATGATGAGAAGTGGAAACCCTTTACCACTTCAGTATATGTAAGGGATAATCTTCCCGATTTTGAGCAATTGGTTGCTCTCATGGTCACCGAAGAAATGAACATAGGTGGAAGTTCAACTAAAAGCAAGGATGCACAAGTTTTCTATGCAGGTAATCAAAGGGGCAAAGGAAGACGAGGACAAGGAAGGGGCAAAGGAAGGTTTGGAGGAAGGCAAGGCCACTCAAGCAATCAAGGACATGACCAAGGCACCTCATCACAAAGAGGGAGAGGAAGAACAAGAGGAAGAGGAGGACGACATCAACAAAACAGGAATCAAGATGGTGAAGGATGTTACATATGTGGCAAGTTTGGCCACTATGCTAGAGATTGCTACCAAGGAGGAAACCAAAGGAGCTATAATCAAGGTTCTTCATACAAAGGCCAAGGTAATTGTGCTTCTACAAGTTCAGAAAATGACAATCTCTTGATGATGCACATGAATGGGAATTCAAGCAAAGTAGATAACACTTGGTATATTGATAGTGGATGTAGCAACCATATGAGTTGCAATGCTTCTTGGTTTACTAATCTACATGTTCCCAAAGGTAAAGGGCATGTAGAAACAGGTGATGATACAGCCCATGAGATCTCCCATGTTGGAGATGTAGCTTTAAATGACAAGGAGGAAGGAAGATGTCTCAAGGATGTCTTGCATGTACCTACTATCACAAAGAACTTGGTGTCCGTTGGGCAAATGGTTGAAAGAGGCTATCAAGTAAGGTTCAACAAAGGTGGATGCTTTGTGGAGAACCCTAAGAAAGGTTACAAGGTCATAGCAAGAGGAAAGAAGCAAGGGAGACTCTTCACCTTGGAGGTAAATTCTCATTCCACTCAACATGTCTACTTCACATATGGAAACAAGAGGATTTCGGAGTTGGACTTGTGGCACAAGAGGATAGGTCACATCAACATACAAAGAATGAAGGAAATGCAATTCAAGAGGCTGGTTGAAGGTCTTCCCAACTTCCAAGGACAAGGTATGAAGCATTTATGTGAATCTTGTCAACTAGGGAAGCAAGCGAGACTTCCATTCAAGAAGAGTGGCTACATAAGCCAACATCCATTGGAGTTGATACATACAGATGTGTGGGGGCCAACCAAAGAGCAATCCATTGGAGGTAACAAGTACTTTGTCACTTTTATAGATGATTGCACAAGGATGGTTTGGGTTTATTTCATCAAAAACAAATCAGATGTGTTTACATGTTTCAAAGCATTCAAGGCAATGGTAGAGAAGGAAACAGGTACATATATCAAGAAGCTAAGGTCGGATGGAGGGGGAGAATATTTCTCAAATGAGTTTTCTGATTTTTTAATGGATCAAGGCATCAAGAGGCAAGTAACATGCAGGTACACACCCCAAAAAAATGGAGTAGCAGAGAGAAAGAATAGATACATTGCCGAGATCGCTAGAGCAATGCTTAATGAGATGAATGTACCTAACATGTTTTGGAGTGATGCAGCAAATACCGCCGTGTATCTTATGAATAGGGCTCCTACCTCAGGGATCCATGGCTTGACACCATATCAAGCCTATTATGGTAAGAAACCTGATCTTTCCCACTTGAAGATATTTGGATGTACTTGTTATGTACATGTGCCAAGTGAATTGAGGCACAACCTACAACCAAAGGCAGAAAAGTGTGTGTTTCTAGGATATTCAAATGATCATAAAGGTTACAGGTGCTTCAACCCAAACACAAAGGACTTGAGGATATCAAGGGATGTAGCATTTGATGAGCTACTCCCTTGGTATAAGAAGTATGATTGTATGCAGGACTATGAAGAAGAAAAGCATGGACATGATGAAGAACAAATCGACCTAGAGCTAAGCGGCCCAAGGTGTTCCATCAATGAAGATAGTTCAAGCATGAACTCACCATGGAGGGGGAGATCTTCATCAAGCTATGAAGAACAATCAATCAACAAAGGCAAAGCAACATTGGTGGAGTTGGATGAAGAAGGTAATGAAGTTGAAGATGATGAAGGACACATGATGGAGAAAGAAGCCATGTCAAAGAAAGAGATCAAGTTCCCAAGGCAAAGGAGGTTTATTCCTCCAAAAGGTGAAGAAAGGAAGTCTTCTAGAGTTAAGTATCCAACTCAAAGGTTTACTTATGATTCATACATGGCAACTCATTATGCATATATGAACAAAGTAGTAGAAGATCATGAGCCCGATTGCTATGAAGATGCAAGCAGGTACACCGAATGGAAAGAGGCAATGCAAGAAGAGATCGACGCACTTGAGGAGAATCAAACATGGAATCTAGTGCCCAAGAAGGATAACATGAAGGTAATAGGTAATAAGTGGGTGTATAAAGTAAAGAGGAATTCAGATGGATCTATTTCTAGGTTCAAAGCAAGATTGGTGGCCAAGGGTTTTGCACAAACCTATGGAGTGGACTTTGAAGAGACATTCAGCCCCGTGGCAAAGATGAGCACCATTAGGACACTCATTGCAATGGCTGCTAGCAAAGGATGGAAGCTTTTCCAATTGGATATCAAGAATGCCTTTCTCAATGGAGACTTGGAAGAAGAGGTATACATGGAGCAACCACTAGGTTTTGTTCATAAAGAGTTTCCACATCATGTTTGTAGGTTGAGGAAGGCACTTTATGGCCTAAAGCAAGCTCCAAGGGCTTGGAACCAAAGATTGGTGACTATTTGATCAAATGTGGTTACAATCAATGCAAGGCGGATCCATCTCTCTTCATCAAACAAAGAGGAGAACTTGTAGTCTACATGTGCGTGTATGTAGATGATCTTATCATTACAGGTAATGATACAAAGGGCATTGAGGAGATCAAGGCAAAGCTTGGAAAGGAGTTTAGGATCTCTGATCTTGGAGATCTTAGGTATTTTCTTGGCATTGAAGTTGTATACAAAGAAGAAGGTATTATGCTCATACAAAGGAATTATATTCTAGACCTACTTGAGAGGTTTGGGATGCTACATTGCAAGCCTATTTCAAATCCCATGGAAGTTAATGTAAAGCTAAGCTCCATTGATGGAGAGCCATTAGAGGATGTAACCTTGTATCGATCTATTGTAGGATCTTTCAATTATGCCACAATAACTAGGCCCGACATAGCATATGGAGTTGGAGTGTTATCACAATTTATGCATAGTCCAAGGACTACACACTTGCAAGCTGCAAGAAGAATGTTACGATATCTCAAGGCCACTATAAATGAAGGATTGTTCTATTCATTTGATGATGATATGCAGGTCAAAGCTTATTCTGATGCCGATTGGGCCGGTTCGAAGGAGGATAGAAGAAGTACAAGTGGTTACCTAGTCATGCTAGGTAGCAAGATCATCTCATGGATTTCAAAGAAGCAACCCACGGTGGCATTATCTTCCACGGAGGCTGAGTATAGAGCTTTGGCTCAAGTCACATGTGAGCTAATGTGGATTAAGAAGTTATTTATGGAGCTTAATTTGCAGGTTGACACATATCCAATTTTTTGTGACAACATGAGTAGCATTCATCTAGCATCGAATCCTGTCTATCATTCTAGAACCAAGCATATTGAAGTGCACTATCACTTCATAAGGGAAAAGGTGATATCCAAGGAAGTTTCAGTACATCATATTGGTACCAAGGACCAAGTTGCGGACATGTTTACAAAGGCTTTGGATGGGATGAAGATTTCAAAATTCAAGCAATGCATCAACATGAAGGAGCTTGGATGAGGACGAAGAAATGAAGCTTGAGGGGGAGTGTTAAAAGTCAAGCTTCAAGCTACAAATTCGTGGGGAATCTTTTATGGACATGTGGAGAAATCAAAGGAAGCCAAAAGCCACGAGATTCCATCAAGAAAAGTCACTCAACCACTCCCCAAGTCATCTCAACTAAGTCCTCCAAGTTAGGAGGCTGATTTGGAAAGGTAGTTCCTAGATTTTAGGGGCACACTTCTCACTATAAAAGGAGCATGTATCCCGACTTCTTTTGGCCCATCTTCTTGGAGTTTTAGCTCATGTAAAGTGAGCACTAAGTGCTGGAGTTGTGATAAGCAAGCCCCTTGCTTAAGCTAGCCCCTTGCTTGCTTGTTTGTTTTCTTTTAGTAGGCATATCTATGTGTGTGCACAGGCAGTGTTGCAACTCTCTACCCCTGAGTTGTTAGCATTGGTTCTCCCTCATATTGTATCCATTTGATGTAATTCTTGTCTCATTGGATAGCTATTAGAGTCTATTTTAAGCTCACAAAGTCTCTAGATCATTCTCTGAGTAATCTGGGAGCAACATTCATTTTAGTGAAGTTGTGTGATTGATATCTCTCTTGGTGTGTAGGCTTTGTTGGAAATATTTTGCTCTCTGTTGTAAGGGCAGGTTCTCCTTCTCTATGTATCCATTTGCTATGATTTTGGTGTCATTGGGTAGCTATTAAAGTCCTCTAAAGTTGACCCAAGTTTTAGATTCATTCTCTGTATAATCTCGGAGAGAAGCTTGCTGGAGTGAAGTGAGGTCTCTGCTTGACTGGCAGTTATGAGCATTCAACTAGCTCATGTTGTAGACATTGTTTCTCCTTGTGTAAGCATCCATTTGAAGTGAAATTTGTTTTGTTGGAAAGCTCTTGGTGTCTACTACAGGTCTACAAAAGCTCACTCGAGTTCTCTGCATAAGCTCTGAGTAAGAGCATTTTTGGTGTGCAGAGGTCAAAGAAGGATACCTGTGGAGGTCATTCACGCTTCGTCGTTGCTTAGGGGTTGAGATACTTTCCCCATCAAGCCTTTATGGGCCATTGTGGATATTACCGTAGGTTTATCCACATGTACGCGATCATAGCTAGACCCCTTTATGCCCTGTTGTCTAATTTTGAGTGGAGCGACGAATGCGAGCATTCTTTCAATGAACTGAAGAAACGTTTGTGCACAACACCAATACTGACCACTCCTGATTGGAATAAACCATTCCATGTCCATGTGGATGCATCCAATCACGCCATAGGATGTGTGCTAGCACAACCCACAGGTGAAGGAAACTTAGATTTTCCCATAGCATATGCTAGTAGACAGCTCACCGCAGCTGAACAAAACTATACCACAACTGAGCGAGAAGGCTTAGGCATGGTATATGCTGTGAAGAAGTTTAGACACTATTTATTGGCCAAAAAGTTCAAGTTTTTCACTGATCATCAAGCTTTGTTATATTTGGTCAATAAACCTTGCAATACTGGATGCTTAGTAAGATGGTTCCTCTTACTAATGGAATATGATTTTGAAGTTGTTGTCAGGAAAGGTAGAACCCACCTTCGGGCAGATCACCTTTCTCGCATCACTTCAGGAGAGTCACCGCAAGGAGTGTCTGATGAATTACCCGATGCTTATCTATTCAGTTTAGAAGTTGTTCCTAAATGGGCAAATAAGTTGGTACCAGTCCTAACCTTCGGCCCTGCAAATAAGAATGTGAAAACATCACAAGAAGAAATTGTAAAATCACAAAAATATCACATATTAGCAGGAAGCATGTACAAACAAGATACTGAGGGTGTATTAGCTTGTTGTGTTGAGGACGATGAACATAGTAGTTGGTTGCAACAAGCCCATGAAGGAATGCTAGGAAATCACTATTCTAAACAACGAACATTGCAGAATTTGAAACGTTTAGGAGTGTATTGGCCTAGCATGGACAAAGAAATACATGAGTGGATCAAGACTTGTCCAATGTGCAGAGAGAGACCACCAGTGGAGCATGCGACCCTTTATCAAGTATCATTAATTCCAGATTGGAGTGCTCCATTGGTAGAGTTTATGAGATCGGGAAGATTACCCAAAGAGGCCAGTCTAGCAAGAAGACGAAGCATGGAGCAAGAGGCTCAAGGCTATGCCTTAGTAGGAGACAACTTATACCGAAGAGGCAAAGATGGTTACTTAAGACTGTGCGTTCATGAATCAGACTATTTGAAAGTCTTAGAAACTGCACACAGCGGTGTTGCAGGTGGACACTTCGGTCCTGATCGAGTAATCAAGACCATTCTATTCTCAGGACTTTGGTGGCCCACTCTTCATATGGATGCTCATACCTATGTGAAGAAATGTGACACATGCCAATGTGCACAATATCCAGTTAGAAAAGATGAGATGCCTTTGAGGCCAATGATGGGAGGACGTGCATTCTCGAAATGGGGTATAGACTTTGTAGGTCCTATTAACCCCCCAGCTAGAAACTCCCATGCAGAGTATATTATTGTAGCCACAGATTACCTTACCAAGTGGGTAGAAGTAAAAGCCACAACAAAGAATGATGCTCAGACTACGGCTAAGTTCTTATTCGAGAATGTGGTCACGAGATATGGACTACCAATAGAGTTGGTGAGCGATAGAGGCACACACTTCTTGAATGAAGTCATTGAAAATCTTCTCCAAGAATTCTTGGTGATACATAAGAAGTCTACCCCCTATCACCCACAAGCTAATGGACAAGCCGAGAGCACCAATAAGATCCTCTGTAACGTATTGACAAAACTGGTAAATAATAAACGCTCTGATTGGGACAAACAACTTCATCATGCTGTTTGGGCTTATCGAGTTGCCTACAAAACGGTACTCAATGCCACCCCATTTCAGATGGTCTTCGGACAGAATGTTGTGATACCATTGGATTTCCTAATCCTAGCTTTAAAGGTAGCACAAGAGCATGAGTGGAATGGACATGAGTTGTCCTCTAGGATCTCTGATCTAGAACGCTTAGGGGAGACGAGGCTACGAGCAGCGGTAGGCATCTATGCTACAAAGAACAGACCAAAGGCATACTTTGATGCACACATCAAAGATAAAGGATTGAAAGAGGGAGATCTAGTGTTGGTTTACACACTAAAACAACATGCCCGTAAGTTGGAAAAACGAGGATATGGACCCATGATCATTAACAGAATTTCCACTAGCGGTGCAGTTCAATTGGCTACTTTAGAAGGTGATATCTTGCCCAACTATATTAGTGGATGTAGAGTCAAGTTATACCAAGAACCTCTTACAGAGGATATGCTTACGAGACTCAACACTGCTAAGAAGCGAAAAGAAGAGGAGTTAAGGGTGAGAGAAGAAGCACAAGCAGAGGCTAGAGAGCGCATAAGGCGAAATAAGTTAAGGCGACTAGGCCTAGATGTTAACTCAAAAGCCCCAAAATATCACATGGATATGTGCCAAAAGTCAGGCATAGTGACTTCTCAAGTCATTGACCGAAGACCCTTTGTGACCATAGAGATAGGACAAGGGAAGGGTGCAAGGACTGTGAAAGCATTGATTGACTCAGGTGCAGCAAGTAGTGCAGTTAGACTTTCCTACTGCCAAGACTTGCAGTTGAACATCAATCTCATAGAAGCTTATCTCATAGGATTGGGAGGTGTGGAAACCCCTTGTTTGGGCGAGGTGAAACTTCCCATCTACCTTCAAGATGTTCCAATGAAAGTCAAAGCGCTAGTGTGTCAAGATGAGAACCTTACAGAACCACTTGTCTTGGGTCAAGATTGGATCTATGACCATGCAGTTAACTTAAACCTAAGAAGTCAAATTCTTAAAGTTTGGGTACATGAACAATGCATTACATTAGAATTAGAGAAGTGCCTAGATCATGGCACCACACACTCTCTTAGTTCTTCCAAGACTAATCATACGGAAGAAGATGTTGTATGTACCAAAAGCTCTATGATGCAGAAGGAGTCAATCGTGGAAGACCAGGTTCGAAGGCGGGTGGATCTTTCTTCTTCTCCAAAGAATCAAGTAGCCACAGTAGTGAGTCCACCACACAAGAAAACACAACCGTTCACGACAACTGCTACATCAAATAGAAAGATACCATTCGATAAGAAGCAGTTCCGAGCATGAAGCAGATCTAGGTACGCAAAGGAGAGCAACCACCAGCCTTGCCCCCACAAATCCCATCCAGGCCAGCCAAGCAGGCCAGAAGACGAAGGAATCAGCTCGGACAAGCTCAATCACAAGGTATCCAACAAGTTTGGGTGCCTAAGAAATTAGCTGCAGCTCAACAAGGGCGATTACAGATGTGGGTACCTGAGAAGCTCTTACATCCACAACAACCTATGTTCTCCCACATGCGAAAGGTCTCAACAAAGAAGCCAAAAAGAGAAAAGGGTAAGAACCACGTATAAAGACCAAAGGAAGATCAATTCAGCTCTTCAACATTAGTAGGAAGACATGCAAAAAGGATATGGGTTTTGAAGCCAAAAGTACAAGTAGCCTCCACCGAACCAAAGCGCCAACCACAGTGGATACCACCGTTCAGAAAGCATCCAAAGAGGAAGACACCTGAAGTGACCTCTACAGTGCCAAATGATGTTCTAAAATGGACTCCAATAAGGAGGATTACATCAGTTTGAGACTCAATGGATACCTCCACTAAGGTCGGCATCAACCTCCGCAAATAACATCGAAAGCCTCGACGAGCAACAACCATGTGCTCCTTGCACAACCCTGTCTTTTGCACCATTCAGGTCATGCATTTCCAAAGTATGCATTAATATAGGGCCACATTACACGGCCGTGCATAGACACACTTGAGAATCCCAAGCACAAGAGCATAGTGACATATGTCAAATATTTCTATTGATACTAACTTTTGTGTTCTTGTTTTGTGATATTTTTTCCAAAAAAAAAGGGGAAGAAGAGAGAGAGGAAGCACTTGTTCCCAGGTTTGGCTCATGAAACATGAATGAGTCATGCTTAGTGGCATTTATCAGTTTGGATAGAAGTGGGTCTCGGCTAGCAGATGATATAGTTGCTGCCTTATCTGGTAGATGTCAAGAACTTGGCATAAACATGGCATCCACAACTATGGTTTCCTCTTACTATGGTAGGAGTGAAGAGCTTGAAGGTCCGCAACTTGAGGGATGCTTAACTACTGCATGTACGAGAGCATCCAGGGAGATATCTGCAAGGGGTAGTTCTGGTACCCTGCAAATCTTTGTATGTATACTGGATGAGAAGACTCCTGCTTATGGTGAACTAAAGAGAATATGTGAAACTAAGCTTGGTGTAGTTCTCGAATGTTGTTTGTCAAGGAATGTAAAGAAATTCAATTCTCTGTAGTTGACAAATCATGCTTTGAAAAGAGGAGACAGGATCAGCCACTCAAAAGATCTCATAAGTGGACCATCAACATGGACATTCATCAACAATGTTCCATCCCAAAGGCCGAGTGTACAACACAAAGAGATGAACATCGATCGCCCTTCTCCATGGTAAGTATCTTTACTTTGGAAACTTCATAACCATGATAGCTTAGGAAACCTCTTCGTCGGCATACCCTTGAGCACTTAGCTCAAGAACCCCAATTTTTGCACCATACTTCTTCCGATGCATTTTCCAAGTAAGCATGCATAGGGCTACATTACCAGGCCATGCACAAGGCACATATTTTCCTCAACCCATGCACGAACAAACTTACCCATCATCCAGTAGGGGCTGCTATGAACATCAACTTTGGAAGATCTAGAGGACATCAACGGAGACTCACAACGACACAGTCATGCTGGAATCCAACGAAGAAGTCAAGAAGAAGGAGCAAGTAAGGATCTCCAAGAAGTACATGTCAAATTTTTAGAAGAATCCCCTACAAAAATAGTGATTTCCATCACTAAAAACCATTGTAAATACCATTTTCTATTTTTGTAACTCCATTTTGTTCAAGCCGAGGAGTCCTCGAGCTTGAGGAGTATTAGAAGTATCATCCTACCAATTTTCATAATTTTTAGACTTCGTTTGAGCCCTCAAATAAGCCCTCGAACCTAATTTTTAACTAGGCCGGACACTAGGTCTGGACAGGGCCAAAACTAGTAAAAAAACAATAAAAAGAGCTAGAGAGCTCATTTTTGAGGTAGCTTGTTGGAGAATAGAGCTTTTGTAAGAGAACTCTTTTGCAATCAAAGCTTTCCATTGTTCCTCTCTTTGATCTTACCTTGTGCGCGTGTGTGTGTATATGTGTGTGCATGTTTGTGTGCTTTCACTCACACACTTGTGCCTTCACTTGCTCGTGGTCTTCATACCGGTCCTCACGTCTCCGCGGATTGACAAGTAAAGGAGGTGGTGCTTACGCTTGAGCTACAAGGCTGGAATGGTTGTAGCAGATGCATCTACACCAAAAACAGAGTCTGCTTATCTTGTGTAGGAAGAAGAATCAGCGTTTACTACTGTTTGGAGTTTTGACCCATCTTCTCATGAGCACTGCATGTCTGCAATAGACTCTGATGTTTGGTACTCTGATAGTGCGGCGACCAAACATGTTACCTCACAGTGTAGTTTCTTCTCTTCACTCGAGAGCCTGCCCCTACAGGGAATACTATTACATGTGCCAACAACTCCTCTTATCCTATTATGGGGGTTGGTAAGATCATTTTGACTACTACTGATGGTAGTTCTTTCACTTTTTAAGATGCTTTGTTTGTGCCACTCAAGAAAAATCTGTTATCAGTTTCTGCATTAGCCAAGATTGGCTTGGTTGTGAAATTTGTTGATGACAAATGTATAGTTCATGATCTGTCAAATGGCGATGTGATTATTGCTTCTGGCATTTTATGTCATGGGCTCTATAAGCTCATAGACTATGAAAGATCTATAAATGATTCGGCATGTGCAGTACATGATTCTCAGGCTATGTTAGATGCGAAGCTTTGGCATGCACACTTTGGTCATCTAAATTTTGCTAGTTTGCTATGCCTGTAGAAATCTGAAATGGTATCCTCTTTGCCCAAACCTGAGGCACTCGGAAAACATGTTTGTGAAGGCTGTATTTTGGGCAAAATGCAGCGTTCCTCCTTTCCAAAAGATGGTTCAGTTCGGGCTATTAAAAAATTGCAGCTTGTACATAGTGATGTCCGTGGTCCTATGCAGACACCTTCTTTTGGAAATTATCTTTACTTTGTGACTTTCATCGATGATTGTTCCAGGCATGCATGGGTATATCCATTGAAGGCAAATTCCAAATTGTTCATGTGCTTCAAACACTTTTTGGTTTTGGCTGAAAATCTATTAGCATGTAAAATAGGCACCCTCCATTTTGATCGGGGGGGGGATATATGTCTTCTGATTTTAATGCATTTTTGGTTGAATGTGGGATAAAACACCAGTGTACACTTCCATGTACACCTCAACAGAATGGAGTTGGTGAACAAAAGAGCAGGTCACTCATGTAGATGGTGAAGTGTATGGTCAAAAGTCAAGCTTTACCACATAGTTTCTAGCTTGAGGCTATCATGCGTGCAACATATGCACTTCATAGGTGTCCCAGTAAAGCGCTGCAGTTTATCACTCCATATAAGGCTTGGCATGATCGCAAGACATCTGTTGCTCATCTACGTGTTTTTGGTTGTTTGGCATATGCATTATTGCCTGAACAACATCGCATAAAATTGGATGATAAAGCAATAAAATGTATTTTTGTTGGGTAGAGTTCTGAAAGTAAAGGCTATCGTCTGTATCATCCACATACTAAATGCATTCTGGTTAGCCGTGATGTTTTTGTGGAAGATGCTATTCAGCCATTGCTTTCATGTACTAAGGAGATATCTATTAGCTCCAAAGACATGTATGATACTTTGCTGCCTCTTCTTAAAGGTGGACAATCTAGTGCTGGTCCTAATGAGGCAACTTCTTAGCCTTTACAGGTTTCATGTGATGATGCAGATCATTCAATTTCTGATGCAAATTTACATGATGCACTTGTTGATGAGAGCTTTGATATTGAGGAGGCAAGAACTATGCCAAAATGGCTAGTGTAGACTTTGTGTGACAACAAATTAGATGCACCTCTGTCATATCGTACTCGATCAGGCTCTCAAAGTACCTCTTTTGCATGAGATTGCTATGCTATGGCTGCATCTAGTCTCTGTGATGAGACTGAGCGTGTTTCGTTCGATGAAGCACAAAATTCAAAAAATTGGAAGGCTGCTATGCAATCTAAATATGATGCTATAATGAAGAATGGTACTTGGTCTTTATGTGACTTTCCTCCTGGCAAGAAGGCCATTGACACTAAGTGGGTATACAAGCTGAAGCATAAATCTGATGGTACAGTTGATAGGTATAAGGCTAGGCTTGTTGCAAAGGGTTATGCACAAGAAAGAGGCATTGATTTTGATGAAACCTTTGCTCCTACTTGCCGAATGACTACTGTTCATAGCATCTGTGCACTTGCAGCTTATCATGGTTAGAATGTACATCAGTTTGATATTAAAACAACATTTTTGAGTGGTGACTTGCATGAAGAAGTGTATGTTTTTCAGGCCCCGTAGCTTTGTGCAGAAAGGGCATGAAAACGAGGTGTGTAGGTTAAAGAAGGCATGATATGGTTTAAAGCAAGCACCATGTGCTTGGTATGAGAAGATACATGCCTATCTGATTGCACATGGTTTTGAGAGCAGTCCAACTGAGAGCACCTTATATGTTAAGCGTGCTAATGATGTGCTTTTGATCATTGTTGTCTATGTTGATGACATGCTACTCATTGGTCCTATTGAAATGCATATTGCTGATTTTAAGGCTGATTTGCATGCCTCATTTGAGATGTCTGATTTGGGGCATTTGCATCACTATTTGGGCATTCGGTTTATGCAAGTTGATAGTGGAATGGTTGGATTTGTGTCAAACAAAATATATTGACACATTATTGCAGCATTTTGGCCTTGAAGACTGTAAGCCTATTTCCACTCCTATGGAAATAGGTTTACGATTGAGTCTTCATGATGCTGGAGATGCATTTGATGTTGTCCTCTATCAGCAAGCTGTTGGATGCCTCATTTACTTATGCATTACTCGACCAGATATTCAGTTTGCAGTCTCATAGATGAGTAAGTTTATGCATTGCCCAGGTGTCAAGCATTGGCAAGCAGTTAAGCGCATCTTTTGCTACTTGAGTGGTACTCAGCTAGTTGGGTTGTTTTATCCCAAGGGGGATCACTACCACCAGATTTGCATGCTTTTTCTGACTAAGACTGGGAGCTACTAAAATACTTAACCAAATGTGGTGAAAATTGAGATGAAGCAAATATACTTATCACTTTATGTATAACAATTTAAATCACTTCAAAAGAATAAGTACACAGAGAGAAATGAGTGATCAAAGTAGACTAAAAAATAATGTGAACTTGAGACAACAGTTGAAGTAGACTCCAAAGATGATCTAAGGAATCACTCTATATTGCACATATGGTACATGAACTGATTGGGCATGAAGCATGGGAAGGCGGAGCACAATGTATCTTTCAATGATGATCCAAATCTCGATTAGAATCTCCTCTAATTGGATCACAAAAGTCTGCTCTAATCCGAAACTTTCTTCATGTGTTTTTATAGAGAAATTTGAATTCCTAAAAGTTCCTCCATCATAGGAGAATCTCATCTAATTGACTTTTCCTACTTTGAATTCATGATTTGCACCTAAAAAGGTCGGGGGATTCTCTTCTCCTTTTTTACTTTTGGAGATCTCACTTTTTTGCTATTACAAGAGATAGTTTTTATGACATGTCTTATTGAGAGTACAAAAGAAATCATTACATAAATGGTTTTAATAAAGCACTAGGCTTGGAAAAATGCACCAATGAGAGAGAGAGAGCTTGTGAGCAAGTACGCATGTTTGTATTCTTGAGTTTTTTTATGCAGGAAAGTACTCCAACACGTCAAAACCACTCTGAAAAGGTAAGAATTTCAACTTTCTGCCATATCTTCCAAAGCTCTTAGACCATCATGATGGTCTGAGAAATTTGAGTTTTTGTAATTAGATTATAGGCACAGTGTAGGGCATACTTGTGCCTCTAGGAATCCATAGGTGCAGTTGCAAAAATTGCATTTTGGTGAGCCATCACGATGGTCTATCACCATCACGATTGGACATCACCATCGTTTGTGATTGGCTCACACCATCACGATAAGACCGCACCATCATGATAGTTCATGCCATCATTCTCCAACTTTATCGATTGGGATTTGAATGGTTAATGTAGCTTTCACTTCTTTCTTCTCATTCATGGGTTCTTTAGTGTCTATTCTCAAATGTCCGGCTAATTTTTTCCACAATTGGGGCTTTTCTCATAGCAATTCTTCTATAGTCAATAAGCATTGCATTTTGGTTTTCTTGAGTTATGCTAAATTGTGTGATGTCTTATCCTAAGACCTTTCTTCCTTGCCCCAGATCATGGAAGCATGGAATACTATTGGCCTTCTCTCATATTCTCCCATATAATTTGGTAGCATGGAAATGTTGTGCGATTCTTCCCTTTCTCTATCTAAAATAAAAACTTCTTCATACATTTCTTCTAAATTTAGTATAGGTTTATTTTCCCAAGTGTCTAGTTCTTCAAAAGGTGGTGGTGAATTCTCATTCTTCCTCCACCATTCTTCTTGGATCTTGGCCTACAGGTCTTGTAACCAATTGGCTTCTAGTTATGGGATTACAGATATCCGTTCTTCTCATTACTCTACTGGTTTTTTTCATGAATTTCCTCTTGTGGCGCCTTTACTTGTTTTCCATTGTTATTTTCTAAACATTCATTGAACTGGCTTTTAGGTATCCTTGTCTTTGGAAGGACTGGGGTAGTATGTTCTAGTGTGGTTTGAGCTATTTCTATGAGTTTCCTGCATATTTCCAATCTCTCCTGCTCTAGCTCTCCTTGTGGGTAGAGTTTCTCATGTTGCTCTATGCTTGATCCGATCGCAATTTTGAATTGATAAGCCTTTATCCACATATCCAAGTCTTCTGGCATTAGTTCTACTAGAATTGAGCTTGGGTTAGATAATCTTGATGCTTGAATAGCTGGTTGGGTGTTTTCTTACACCTCTAGCTCTGAATGTTTCTTACTTTCCTTTACAACTTTCTCATTTTCTTCACTCTTCTTCTTCAACCATTTATTCCTACGTTTTTCTCTTATAGTCTTCCACTTTTGCGTCTTCTTTGTTTGGTTAATTTCTTTGAGATCTTATGAATCCTCCACTATCTGAATCTTAGGGCCTACACTTTTCTCTCTTTCAGGTTCAAATTCCATTCCTTTCAATGCTTGTCCCTTAGATTGGGCTCAAGTGATGGCTTTAGTGGCACTGTGTATTCCTTGTCACTTTTAGATGATTCAATAACTTCTATTACATTGATCTGGGTAGTGTTGTGAACCTTATTGGGGTTTTTCGAGCAGTCTCTAAATAGATATTCCTTGCCACAATCATTGCAATATCCTTCCCATGTTCTAGGGGGTGGTGGATTGTAAGGCAACATACATTCTTGTATGAATTGACCTCCACCACATCAATAGCATGGCCCCCTTGGTGCAAGCAGTCTAGTGGGTGGTCTCATTGGGGTTTGTGCTTTAGGTGCAATATACATCAAGTTCGCATATTTCGATCCATAAGAATTTTCATACCCTTCATAATCGTAGTATTGTTGCTCGTATGTTTGGTCATATTCTATCATACTGGTGTTGTAAGGATAATATTCTCCTGAGGTCTTCTCATATCTCTGATTTTTCATTTCTGCACTAGCTAAAGGTGTAGCTAGTACTATAGCTCTTTCCAAATTTTCCTCCGTTGACTATATTTGACTGGCACTACATTCCAGGGATGGGGTGGTTGTTGTCGTAGCACATGTTGTGGTTTTCCATATCCTCCTTGCTCATATGGCCTGGGTGCTCCCTGTGGTCCTAGATAAGGGCTGTATCTAGGAACCTCTCTACCTTGTTCCCTAGGAGGGTATCCGAATGATCTATATTGGGGTTTCATTACATGCCTTGGTTGTCTGTTAAATGGGAAATTTTGAGTAGTGTGGTTGGTGTATTTTATGACACTACAAGTTGGGTCCTTGAGGTGGCTACCTGTTGTATGGGTAAGGTTGTTGCACACCTAAACCTCCTCTCGTGTAGGCATGGGAAGGGTAGTTTCCACTGCATAGGTTGCATCTTCTCAGCATTGAAATTCTCATCAGGGGATTTTGATAGTCTCTCTGTCTGTGTGCTCCTAATTTTTTAGCCACCAATTCTACTAATTCCTCCACATTACTTGAACTAGAATTCAACGTACTCCTAGTGTCTTTTGATTTAGTAGAGCTTTGTGTATTTTTTAGATCATCTGCTAAATTGTCTTCTAAGTCAATGCATTCTTGAAGACACTCACTCAATGTTTGCAATCATTTTACGTAGACTAAGTTTCTTAGTGTCCCATTAGTCAATCCATCTAAAAATAGAGATATAGTCTTTTGTTGTGATGGCCTCTCTGTCACTGGGTACCTCTTAGCATATTGGTTAAATCTTTGGGTTGCAGCTTTTACCATTTCATTTGGGACTTGTTTGAAACTCTGAATCAATGATGAGTTGTGCTTAATCCCTCGCTTGGCGAATTCTACGATAAAATCATGGAAGAATTTTTCAATGTTATCAAAGCGGTTTGGATCCAAGGGTTGGAACCAAGTTAAGGTTGTTCCCATGAGGTTTAACCCAAAGGATTCATATTGCACAAAAAAGTCATCAACTTGTTTTGCTCGCAACACTTGCTTGAATTTGGCAATATGGTCATAAGGCTCTCCCGTGCCATCATAATGATTTCCCATGCACTTGGAAACTTGTATTGGTCTCAACTTTCTTAATGGTTCTGGTGGTCTGATCACTACAGGGACTACCGGTCTTAGTGGTTGCATTCCTGGTCCTACACCTGATTACGGTCTTGGTCTAACAGGTGGTCTATTTGCATTTCCTATCCCTGGGTTAGCTTGGTTGTGGGGATTCATTCTTGGCATAGTGAACTAAACATGGGTTCTCGTGGGGATGCTTCATTGACTCGTTTGACCTGACATGGTGTTCTTTGTTTCTTGATGGGATCCAAAAGGGTTTCGTGAGGTAGTTGCCTACTCTTGAGGAGGGAATACAGGCAACCCCATGTACTTTGGCCGAGGCCTATCGAATTCGTCTACTGGCCAATATCTCCTTTGGTTTTGGTCTAGGTATGTGACTCTAGACACATCCTCTGGATCGCTTAGCTCATATATAGTTACTGGATTTAACCCTTCTCCCTATGTGGGTGAGTCGATTTGTAAGAGTAGCTCTAACCCATGGATCAAATACACATCCACCAGGTAGTCATCTTGAGGTATTAGATCCCCTCTCAAGACTTGAGTCACTATGGAATTGCCCCTTGGGGTAGTCACAGTTGTCACGAGGAAGGAGATAAGGAAGAGAGCTCACACACACACACTCACTCTCAAGGAGAAGCACACACACAAATTGAGGCAAGGAAGAATGATCTTCTTCGTCTTCTTCTTCTATTACATAAAAGGAATGTACAAGAATGACCTAAAAACAAGAATACAAAAAGTGCAATATATAAAGATCAGTACATAAGAAAAAACCTAATGTTCGCGAATGAGTGAGTTGGCAAGAAACAAATGTGCCATCACTCTCGGTAGATAAATCTAATAAAGCTCAATGAAGTATCCCTGACATATACCGGCGTGACCACTATACATGTGAGAGAAACAAAAAACTGGAACGTGTCATCCTGGATCATCATATCTTGAGCTTGATATCTCAACACTCACCCTCAAGCTCAACACCATATCCTCTAATCCAAGCATCTCCCGAAACTTCTTCAACTTCTCAGCTCCAAGTGCTTTGGTGAAAATATCAGCAACCTGCTCATCTGTTCTCACATAAACAAGATCAATATCACCTGCTAATACCTTCTCTCTGATGAAGTGATAATGTACCTCGATATGCTTTGTTCTAGCATGGAAAACAGGGTTCCGTGCTAACTGTATGCTGCTAAGATTATCACAATAGATAGTGATAGGATTTTGCACTTCCACACCTAAATCTGCAAGTAACATCTCCAACCACGATGCCTCACATGCTGCCATTGTAGCACCTCTATACTCAGCCTCTGTACTCGACAAAGCAACAGTGGGTTGCTTCTCCATGTAATAGCTGCACCTCCAAGTGAGAAAAGAAAGCCACTAGTAGATCTTCTATCTGGAGTACTACCAGCCCAATCTGCATCGGTGTATCCATGAACCTGCAAATCTACACCAACTTCATAAAACAATGCATAATCCAAAGTAGCACTCACATAACGTAGAGTGTGCCTCAGAGCATCCAAATGTGGCTTCTTGGGAACGTGCATAAACTGACTTTCAAGTCCAACAATATATGTTGGCAGTAGTCAAGGTACACAAGGACTCACAAGACAAGGAAGTCAAAGAAGGGATTCAGAGCGAAGAGAAAGCACCAGTAGACAAAGTAGTCAATGAAGATCTGGCAAGTAGGCCGTCCAAATTTTCCATGAAGTAATACTTCCTAAATAGTGAATTTAGTCACTCTACATCATTGTAAATACCATTTCACCTTTTTGTAACTCCATTTTGTGCAAGCCGAGGAGTCCTTGAGCTTGAGGAGTATTAGAAGTAGCATCGTACCAATTTTCATAATTTTTAGACTTTGTTTGAGCCTTCAAATAGGCCCTAGAACCTAATTTTTAACTAGGCCGAACACTAGGTCTGGACAGGGCCAAAAGCTAGTCAAAAACTATAAATAGAGCTAGAGAGCTCATTTTTGAGGTTAGCTTGTAATAGATTTGAACTTGTATGAGCATTTTGGAAGTAATCTAAAAGAACTCCATTGTCTTCCTCTTTGTCTTGTCGTGTGTGCGTGTGTGTGTGTATGTGTGTGCATGTTAGTGTGCTTCTCACTCACACATTTGTGCCATCACTTGTTCGAGGTCTTCATACCATCCTCACGTCTTCCCGGATTGACATTAAAGGAGGTGCTACTCATCACTGAGCTACACCAAATTTTGGCACCGTTGCCGGGGATCGAGCTTTGAGGACGAGCGTGTGATGGTAAGACGTAGAGTTGAGACGTTGGCGTTGTAGGTAATTTCTTTACTTTTTCTTATTTTTCTCTTTTTTACTTCATCATCATCATCATCACCATCAGCATCCTCACCATCTCCCACCTCCATCTCCATCATCGCAAAAATTTCAGTTTTTGATCATATCACCTTCTCCCCTCCATTTCCCTCATTCCACTAGTGAGAGAGAGCGAGAGAGCGATATTGTGTGCACTCTTTTTGCATGTTTCTTGAGTTTTCTTGCAGGATCTGGCTATCCCACCATCTCCAGCAGGCTGCGCAGGTACGGAAAAGCTCGGCCCTGTCTCTGTGTCGTAGACCCCTATCGATCGCGATCGACAGAAAAATCGCTTATTTGGTAAAACAAAGCACACCACAATGACACACAAGATGAGCACACTCTAAATCACCTAAAACAGTAAAAAAATGCCGTGTTTCTCTGTCAATCGCGACTGACACCATCGATCGCGATCGACAGCCACAATCGATAACCTTTGTCAATCGCGATCGACAGACTTGTCGATCGCGACCGACAGCCCCCACGACCGACTGACTACCACATAGGATTCAATCAATCACGATTGACACTATCGATTGCGACAGACTGAAATTTGACGATTGATACCAAAACTCGCGTTGCCATGTGTCCATCACGATGGACACATCCCCGATCGACTGAAATCACGGTGAAAATCTCGGAAAAAGTGTCGATCACGATTGACACCATCAATCGCGATTGACAGGACTCACGACCAACTCTGTCGATCACGATTGACACTGTCAATCGTGACTGACGTGTCGATCGCGACCGACAGGCCCCGACGGACACCTCTGTCAATCGCGATTGACAGACCTCTCGATCGCGATTGACAGGCTTTTTTGGCCAAATTTTAGGGGTTTTTGTTCCAAGTTTTTGGGGTAAATTTTAGGCATACTTATCAAGGAATTAGTGATTTGTGAGGTGCCTACACGTGTGTTGGAAGCAGCCAGAGGCACAGACGACGTGGAAGCATGTAACAATGGAGCAAGGAGCCAGCCGAATCTTTTTTCCAAGAATTATGTTTTCAAAACACTTTCCAAAAACACCCAATAGTGATTTTCATCACTAATGTAACATATGTAACATAGAAAAACCCTTTTCTCAAAGTCTAGCTCCATTTTGTGCAAGCCGAGGAGTCCTCGAGCTTGAGGAGCTTAGGTAGAACAAGCGTATCAATTTTCGTTATTTTTAGACACCGTTTACCCATCCAAATAGCATCTAGGACCTAATTTTTAACTATGCCGGTCACTAGATGTGAAACCGGTCAAAATTAGTCTAGAAACTATAAAAAGAGCTAGAGAGCTCATTTTTAGGAGAGCTTGTTTGAGGTTAGAGTTCTTTTGAGCTTGTAATAGTATTCTTGAGTAATAGAGTTGATTCCTCACCTTCCATTGTGTCTTGCTTGTCTCTTCGTAGTGTGTGTGTATGTGTGTGTGCATCTCTATGCTTCTCACCTTCACTCCCACTTCATCTCACATTCACGATCTTCATATCACTCCTATCTCTTCCGCGGATTGACATTAAGGAGGTGGAGCTTCTTAACGTGGTTCTCACCATCGTGCTAGAGCAACACCAAATTTGGCGCCGTTGCCGGGGAACGAGTCTAGGACGAATGTGTGATGGTAAGAGTATAGCAAGAAGTGGCGTTGGAAGGTAAGAAGACAAGGACTAGGGAGAGAACATTATAACCATCTGGAAACTACACCCAGATATCCCATGGCTATGTGTCAAGTAAAGTCAACCCCTCATCCTAGTATAGTGGACAGGAGACCATTCATTACAGTTAGGCTAGAGCACGGCAACCCTTACCAAGAGCTCAGGGCTTTAATTGATTCAGGTGCTGCGACTAGTGCGATTAGATGGTCCCATTATAAGGATTCAGGAATAGAAATGCGGCCAATTGAGGCATACCTCATAGGGCTAGGAGGCATGGAAACCCCTTGCATGGGTGAGGTGGACCTTCCTATCCTAATTAAGGATGTGACCATGACAGCAAAGCTACTAGTGTGCCATGATGACGACCTGATAGAACCCCTAATCCTTGGCCAAGATTGGCTATACGATCACTCAGTGGACCTAAATCTTAGACAAGGCTCCCTACAGATTGGAACCTTAGAACAGAAGCGAGTGATACCGCTTGACTTCCCTAATGGCATTCCGACGGAGGTGTGTAACCCTAGACCCTATGCAATACATGCGATGGAAGACCGGAAGATCTTGGGTCAGATCAATCACGTTACGTCTACACCAACCCACTCGGGCTTGGCTATCGACGATGGTCAATCAGAAGGACGACAGGAGATCTTCCCTGGGACTTCCTGCAAACTAGAAGGGGCAACTACCCAACCGCTAGGGCAGATGGACACAATCAGCGGTCAGGTGGGTTGCATCAGCGGCCAAATGAGCACAACACCCTGCGGTGCTCATCCTTCCAAACTTGCTGCGGGCTGGCCTAGATTAAAGATAAAGAACGAATCACTTCCTAATGGGCAGGTCACGCAAGTGTTGGATCTCCCTTCTTTTCCAAAGCGGAGCGTCCAATGGACCTCTCAAACCCAACCATGAAGGAGTCAACCACAACAGAGGAACCAAGACCGACGACACCACCAGATAAGGCAGAGACAGCAGCAGTGTCAAACTCACAGAACAAGTGGCACGAGACAAGTATGGATGCCAAAAAAACAGCAACCACAGCCTATCGGCAACACTGCAGACAAGAACAGGACAAAGGTTCAACAAAGGCAAAGTCAGCATTCAAAGTCCCCTGAATCTTCTTCTACAAGTACAATCACTCGACAGATTTGGATCGCCAAGAAGTATCTTATACATAGACCTACACCCACGTAGATTTGGGTACCCAAACAATGTATTATAGCACAACCCTCTAGCCATGTAATATATACCCCCCCGACATCTTTTCATCCTTCAATACCACCAAACACGATACCATTTTCTGTACCTCAGCAGAACCACACCACCCACCCACGGACCCTCAAGAAATGGGTACCGAAACGTATCCAGACGTCTTCTTGTACCCCATTATCTAACAATTCTCCCATCCCGTTTAAACTCCACCCTTGTAATAATTCACCCTCAACCAAACCTTGTATAAATTCACACACAATAACCCCACGTCATGCATGATAAAGGCTCATCACGGAATGTATGCATAATCTGACCATGTAGGTGTCTAGAGACCTGCTTTAGCTCTATAAAAAATCATTGCATCAAGCACTTCACGACACTTCGCTACACGGGTTACACATCGGTTATGGAAAGGGATTGTGGTCTCACTTTATTGGGATCATAATTAATTTCCATACTAATGTGTTAATCGTTTGTAGCAGATCTTTTCCATTAGTTCATCAGTCATCATGCAAACCGAAGCAGGACCATCAGAAGCAGGCCCCAGCGTGGCGGTAGTACCATTCAATGTTTTACGGGCAGAAGCCCACCCGACTGCTCCTCCGCCAGAGTTCCAAGGATTTCCGGGACCCATTCCAATCGATAACCCACCTATGGGATACACCGAGAAGATACACCGTAACTCTCACTGGTTCCAAGGCCTAGCAGGACCATTAGCTGATGCGGATTTCCTTTTTGAAGCAAATATGACATTTGATGACCGCACATGGGGCAAGTATCAATTCTTCTCCAAGGAATTTGAAGACCTACAGAACACCCAGGACTTAACTCATGTTTGGGCCAGAGCCGGTTTCACGGAGTATTTCAGTGATCCTCTACCCAAACCTGACTTTTATAGGTGTTATTATTTAATCACCACTTTGCTGGCCTCAGAGAATAAGGACATCCCAGGAACCTTTATTTTTCCTTCTTTAGTGGATGATCCACCCTACAAAAGATTTTATCTTTCAAAGGATTTAATCCGAGCTGCCATCAAAATACATGGAACACACACTCCAACGGAGAAAGAACGGCTAATCCCAGAACAGATGAAGCGTGGTGACGTAACAAAGTGGGAGGATATTTCTACTATAACGCCTGAGCTCTCAAAGCCACTACGGATATGCATGCAACACTTTGCTTTCCCAGCTCAGGATCGCTTTACCATACCCCACAAGCGAATATGGTTTGGATTATACTTAGCATGCACTGGACCTCAAACAGTTGATTTAGCTAGCTGGATCATCGATCAGCTCTATTTGGCACAACATAGGTGGGAGCAAAAGAAGGTAATCAACGGATGCTGCGCACTCACCAGGATCATATACATGTGCTTGGCGTATGACTTACCAATTGAGCGTGCCATGACCAGTGAAGAACTGAAGGCATTCAAAGGCACCACTAGGAAGGCCAGAAAGTCTAGCAAAGGTAGAGCTGGCAAACGCATGAGAGGAACCATTCCGTGCCTACAAGTCCCAAAATCACCCTCACCACAACCATCTCCAGAGCAGTCACCAACAACAACCGCTCCCACGGTACCACCAATCTGTATACGGTTATCACGACCAGTTACGCCGGAGGGCGCCACCAGTACAGTTGAACCCCCAGTAGCCACCACCACAGAAACTGTCACCACCGCAGCTGAACTTCCCACCACTATTGGTGCGAAAGCTTTCTCTTTTCCAATACCTCATTTGGAAGCAGGACAAGCGGAGCCACTGGAACAAACTTTTGATTTTGAGATGCATGATGCATTCTCCAATGAATTCCAGTTTTCAGAAGGACAGTTCTTTTCTCAAGAATATGAACGCCCTAGCTACCCTACCACACCCAGGGGTCAGCCACAAGGACAGATCGTGTCCAGCTCTGACGATGAAAGAACAGCCACAGATGACGACGAAGGTGATGACGAAGCCAGCCAGGGCACTCACGAATCCCAAGAGCCTGGGCAGACAGATGGCCAAGGCCAACAAACGGACACACACGGTGATACAAGCACCCATGAAGATGAAACGTATGAAGCGGCAGCTTACACACTGGCCATTAAAAAGCTGTATAGAACTATGGAACAAGTTTGGGCACGCAAAAAGATGACCGAGGAAGAGAGTCAAGCTATAATAGAGCAGGAACTTGTCACGGGCGGGTTTGAAGATGCCTACATCAAAGGATTCCGCGAATTAGTCAAATCCGTAGGCTCCAACGAAGCGCTCAGGTACCTGCAACGAAAGCCATTACCGCAGTTTGACCCCCGTAGGGTACGACTCCTTTCAAAGCCTGGCGAATACATCCGTGTACCAATAGGAGCACAATCTTCAGAACAAGCCAGGGAGGCGCGCCTTGTCCCCGAAAGATCGTTGGAAACAGAAACCACCCTTGTAGAATCCCCACCCCGCGCTACAACTGTATATACCTCAGTAGTCACCGAAGTACCGACCACCCAAACCGCTCCCCCATCACCGCCTGTCCATCCAGCCTCCCCTCTTCACCCTCCTTCCCCCAGACCCACATCTTCATTCGCCGGTGGTGTTGCAGAAACCGTCTTTACGACCACTCATCCCACAATTCCCGCGCCCATTAGCCCTAATCTACACCCTCCCACATCCCCCTTTCCATTCAACCCCTTCCTCCACCCAGCTTTTCAACCCTCCCCCACAACCCCACGACCACTGTTCCCATTCCCACCACCATTAACCTTCTCCCCCGTCTCACCTCCCCGACCCACTGTAACCCCCATTTCCCCTTTCCACCAAGCTGTTCCAGCCAGTCCCCCTGTAAATTATTCCTCAACCTTTGTAAATCCTGTATTTACACCAGCACCAACACCCATAGTAACACCCATATTCACAGTCACCGCACTGGACACGTCCAATGAGATGGACATATCACCACCTACTGCACCAGCACTCACTTCATTCACGGCACAAACGTATTTAGGCACCTCCCAATTTTCCACAATCACCACAACATCCACCTTCCCACCCCCAATCCCCATTCCCGTTGCATCTACACCCACTGCATCTTCTGTTAGCACCCCATTAATACTCTCACCCACTGTAGATAATGCATTCCGCCAAATGTTCATGTGTATGACACAAGTAAGAGATGAGCTCACATCTCTTGGTGCTAATTACCAGCAGCTGCAAAGGACAACCAATGACTTACAGTCGCAGCTTAACTCATTGACTATTGAGAATGCCTCTCTGAACACCCGCTACCAGGAATTACGCGAGGCATATCACAAATTGGAACTAGAAAGCGAAGAGAAGACCAAGGAAGCCACTGCTGATCTGGATAACTTATTAAGAGCCCAGACAGTCCGTAATGCAACGCTCACACGAAACATGGGCTTACTACGCAGGCACCTAGCAGCCGCCAAGGAAGAAAACCAGCGCTTACAGGATCAAAACCGAGAAAACCTAGAAGCAGCGCTCGACAACCCCGACCAACCATTCAGTCCTAGCAGATTCACAGCCATTCCTTCAGATTCGATGAGAATGCTGCTAGACGACCATGTAAGACTGTTGGATGAATATGACCGCATGAACGAGGAGTTCCAGAAACTCAAAGAAGATCATAGGTTACTCCAGTTACGAGCACCGACACAGCAAGACTTACCAGCACCTGGGGACCCCTCTCCTGACATTTTAGAGGAACTCAACGCATTACGGGCCCAGGTATTAAACCTTGAAGCAAGGATTGCAGTTTATGACGCACCACCAAGGCCAGATTCCCCACCGGAGATACCAGCTGAGGAAGAAACTGTCACCATCCCGGTGGAGGAAACATTTGAAGAAGCGTACGAGCCACAACCCATCCCAGGCGGACACGTCACGGCCGAAGGTCAGATGACGTACGAACTTCCGACCCCCGCATGGATGAAAACTATTGAGGAACTAGGAACCACGCACTCAGCTAGAGTAGAGGCACAGTTACATGCCATGGCAATGATAGAAGAAAGAATATTACAGTCTCCATTCTTTGCTCATTTGGCCCCGCGACGATACATATCTGGGCATGAGCTACAATATAAACCGTATTTCATGTTAATGGCTGAATACCAGTTAGCCATTGAGAAAGTAACAGGAAAGAAGCCATCGCATGCCACTCAATTCGAGGAGGCTGATCTTCCACGAGACGCACAGCAAGGAAGGATCTATCAACCAGAGTGGCGAAAAAATTTACTACAGCAGTATCCAGAGATGATGAGTACATGGGTAAAGGCTCCGTTGCACTTGAAATATAACCCGTGTTGGGGACCAGTACCACGACGCCGCTCCTGGACTGCCTTTGCTATTAAGGTACAAAACAATAAGCAGTGCCAAGACTGGTTGAATTACCCCTACTTGAAGCCACCCATTGAATTACCGACTGTTGGATACATGATGGCTACAATTCGCCACTGGCTCCCTCGACTCAAGCACATGGATGATATAGCGGCGCACATGACTGTCAAAATCTTTGACATGATGCAAATGATTTTTAAAGTCTTCCGACGCGTCAAGGCACCTCATGTAAACACCCCGGGCTTCGAGCATGGCAATTTCGATCTGGTATATGATATGAGTACAACGCCATCGCTACGGGTGTGTTATGCCTGGCACTGCAGAATAAAGTACCTACCGGCGTGCTACAAGCAGACATTCGAAGAAATGTTCACAACCGGCTTCTGGGAATACCATTCGGAGGTATTCATAGGCAGGCCTACACACTTATTACAATTATTTGCCTGTGAACGAATGGTCTATTCCACGCACTATCAGCTCCCGCCACCGGAGGAACCACAACCAATCGACTGGGAGAAACTCGAGGCCGACTTGGCCCGAGGCATTCGTCTCTCCGAGCACACCCTCGCTCAAGACCTCCTACAAAACTATATACGGCAGACCTCACAACAAGGTTCTGTCAGGGACGACAGAAGCGAGAGGGAGGGGGGTGTTGGAAGCAGCCAGAGGCACAGACGACGTGGAAGCATGTAACAATGGAGCAAGGAGCCAGTCGAATCTTTTTTCCAAGAATTATGTTTTCAAAACACTTTCCAAAAACACCCAATAGTGATTTTCATCACTAATGTAACATATGTAACATAGAAAAACCCTTTTCTCAAAGTCTAGCTCCATTTTGTGCAAGCCGAGGAGTCCTCGAGCTTGAGGAGCTTAGGTAGAACAAGCGTATCAATTTTCGTTATTTTTAGACACCGTTTACCCATCCAAATAGCATCTAGGACCTAATTTTTAACTATGCCGGTCACTAGATGTGAAACTGGTCAAAACTAGTCTAGAAACTATAAAAAGAGCTAGAGAGCTCATTTTTAGGAGAGCTTGTTTGAGGTTAGAGTTCTTTTGAGCTTGTAATAGTATTCTTGAGTAATAGAGTTGATTCCTCACCTTCCATTGTGTCTTGCTTGTCTCTTCGTAGTGTGTGTGTATGTGTGTGTGCATCTCTATGCTTCTCACCTTCACTCCCACTTCATCTCACATTCACGATCTTCATATCACTCCTATCTCTTCCGCGGATTGACATTAAGGAGGTGGAGCTTCTTAACGTGGTTCTCACCATCGTGCTAGAGCAACGTGTGTTTTGAGAAAAATCCTGTGAGCTGTTAACCTATTTTACCGTGTTTTAACTCCAAAACCCTCAATTGTCATAGCTTCCTCATACGAAATCTGTTTGCTGTGATTCTTGTTTTGTTGGAAAGCCCAGTTGCCAAAGCCCGACTTTCTTAGATGCTCGTATTTGATTAGCACCCTCACTCCGAGCAAAGAGAAAAAGGGATACAGCACCTTTGTCCTCCCATCTCTCAGAAGGGGCAATGAGCTGAAGCGGTTCAAATTGACGAATAATTTGGTAAGAGAAGCCCTCGACATGAAAGGTATGCATATCCCCACCGAAAAAGAGACAATGGGGAATCTGACGAAATTAAAAGACATGGTGGCAATGACACCGAATATTGCCATTCATTTGCGAATGGTCATGCAGCATTTCACATTCCCCGCTCAAGAGAGGTTCACAATGCCACCCAAGAAGATATGGTTCAGTCTATATTTAGCAGATGCCTTTGATTTGACAATCAACATGCCTCACTAGATTATTGACCAAATCCACTTGTGTTGGTAGTAGCCAAAGGCATAGAAGACGCGGAAGCATGTAAAGACAGAGCAGGGAGCCAGTCGAATCAAATTTTCAAAGATTATGTTTTATAAATATTCTTCAAAACCTCCAACAGTGATTTTCATCACTATTGTAACATATGTAACATAGAAAACACCCTTTTTGTAATTCATAACTCCATTTTGTGCAAGCCGAGGAGTCCTCGAGCTTGAGGAGCTTAGGTAGAATGAGCGTATCAATTTTGGTTATTTTTAGACACCGTTTACCCTTTCAAATAGCATCTAGGACCTATTTTTTAACTATGCCAGTCACTAGATGTGAAACCGGTCAAAACTAATCTAGAATCTATAAAAAGAGCTAGAGAGCTCATTTTTGAGGTTAGCTTGTTGAGTAGAGAAGAGTTGAGCTACTTTGAGTTGTAAGAGCGTTCTTGAGCAATAGAGTTGATTTCTCACCTTCCATTGTGTCTTGCTTATCTCTTCGTAGTGTGTGTGTATGTGTGTGTGCATCTCTATGCTTCTCACCTTCACTCTCACTTCATCTCACATTCACGATCTTCATATCACTCCTATCTCTTCCGCGGATTGACATTAAGGAGGTGGAGCTTCTTAACGTGGTTCTCACCATTGTGCTAGAGCAACACCAAATTTGGCGCCATTGCCGGGGATCGAGTCTAGGACGAATGTGTGATGGTAAGAGTATAGCAAGAAGTGGCGTTGGAAGGTAAACATTTCAGTTTTTGTTGTTGTTTTTAGTTAGTTTTTTGTGTTTTTCACCTCCCCCACACTCCATCTTCATCACTGCATCATCATCTTCATCTCCAAAAAAATCAGAAAATTCACCATATCCACCCATTCTCCTCATTTCCCCTCATTTGTGCATGTGCAAGAGAGAGAGAGAGAGCTTTTGTGCTTGTGTGAACTTGTGTGTTTTTGAGTTTTCTTGCAGGTACAGAGCTCTAGTGCATTAGGAAAGCTTGGAAAAGGTAAAAATTCACTTTCTGTCAGGGATCTGCCGTAGGTGTCAGACCATCGCGATGGTCTGCCAACTTGTGTATTTTTGGTAGGCGAGTTCATAAGCGTGTAGGCGACCCTTGCGTGTGTAGGAATCCATTGTTGCATTTGCAAAATTCACACTTTGGTGGACCATCGCGATTGGCTCAGACCATTGCGATTGTGTCACACCATCGCGATTGGCTCATGCCATCGCGACGGCTCACTTGAGCCATCGCGACGGTTCACTTGGACCATCGCGACGATCCCGTCAACCCCACGCCATCGCGATTGGCCCATGCCATCGCCTCGATAGTACCACGTGTCAAATTAGACCATCGCGATTGCTCACTAGCCATGCCATCGCGACGAGACCCTTACACCATCGGGACAGCTCAAAATTTGGACCATCGCGTTTGGCTCACGCCATCGCATCTGTGACCATCGCGACGGTTCACTTCGGACCATCGTGACGGTTCACGTTGACCATTGACTGACGCCATCGCGATTGCTCACTCAATCGGACCATCGTGATGCCTCACCCCGATCATCGCGATTGCTCACATTTAGACCATCGCGACCGTGCACTTCAGACCATCGCAACGGTTCGCGCACACGCCATCACGACAGTTCCAGACCATCGCGATTATCCACCCCAAACTTATTTTTAGGGTTTGAATTTTTGGGCAATTTTGGGGCTATTTTTTGAAGATTTTTGGATCATTGCACTCATAGGAGACCCCTTAGCTCATAATTGAGGAAAAACCTGATTGTCAGTTTTTACCCCCCAGGGCCTGAACAGTCATATCTTTTTCATCCGAAGTCCGTTTTTTGAGCTTTATAGCTGGTTGACCTAGTTTAGGACTAAAAAGCCAAGGGGCATTGAAAAAAAAAAATTTGGGCAAAAGGGAAAGGACTTTTAAAAGTATTTATATCCAAGTGCTTGATCATCCATTGTGATATTGGTCTAATAGTGGATTTTTCCAGGTCTAGCAAAGGCAATCAAGGGCATTCAAAGCAAGGCAGTGAAGGGCATAAAGCTTGGGAAGCGCGGCTTCTTGGGCATCAGAGCAACCAACAAAGCTGACTCAAGGTTGGAAGATTACTCAACCCCCTTAGTCGATTCTTAGCTTAGGATAAACGTTAGCATTGTCGATTAACGACGATAGGAACACATCAAGTACAAGAGACTTAAATTTATCAAGTCTAAGACAAAAGATAAAGGTGTGTGATACGAAAACTTAAGGGAAAGAACTTAAGTCTGACGGAACGAGAACTCAAAGTACCACAGAAAGTCGAATTCCTGACGCATACATCAAGACAAGAATCTAAAGAAACATAAAAAGAATCAAGAAAGTAAAAACAAAGAATCATTGACGATCTGAGCATGTATTGAGTGTGCAAGGAAGTAAATTCATGAACCTTAGATCGGGCAAACATATAGGTAAGTCTGACCGACGAAGCCTTAGATCATCAGAAGCAAGTGTAGGCACTACTACACGATCGTGGGCTCAACAATTGAAACACTAGTTATCCCTACGAGAGCTCAGACACGAGTGAATCAGAAATGGCATTTAGCACTGAAAGACTAGAAGTAGGGTCGAATGTAGCTTACTTGGAAAAGCCTGAAGGACCCTATAGAACTCAATTGGAATTTCTCCGAACCAACCGCTTAGGTGCTCGCATCTATGAGGATGGTTTGAGAAGACAAGTGGTGCAAATGCACAACCCTAATCAACCCATTGGATTGGAACGTCCAGTGGTGAAATATGAGAGAGACATGTACATAGACAAGGAAGGAACGATGTACATCTTAAGTACGCAGCCAAACAATACGAATGAGTTTGGCATGATTCAGTTAGAGACGGAAGCGAGATCTCAAGGAAAGGAACCATTAGAAGAACCTAGAACACCTAGAGGGAAATCTGTACTGACACGAGTACTTGTTCCAGATTGGACCCCTCAGGACAACAGAAGCATAGAGTTGTTTGTAAATAAAGAAACTGATGAAGCATTTTGGAGATACAGAACGGAACAACCTAGCGAGGTTGGCTCCATCATAATCTATGAGTTCAAAGACCCGGATACACCTGGAAAGGTTGTATACCTGGATGAGACTTCAGAAAGAGTATTTGTGGTGCCAGACCACGCTAGAAATACATACACATGGAGAGGTGAATTGGTATTCCCTCCATCACGAACAAACGTAAACGTGAACCAACAAGGGGCAGGAACATCCTCAGCCCATGGCATGCAAAGAGAGAAAAAGAAAGATAGACCCGAAGTAAGCTTCAATCATCCCATAGGGAGAGATAGAACAACCACGGACACTAATAGAGCGGATAGACAAAGGGAACATGGAATACTAGGTGGTAGAGATGCTTTTCCTCTACCTAGACCACGTGAACACGCAAGAATATTACGACCCACTCAGTTAGTAAAATCCATGAAAAATTATTTTGATGGGACTAGAGATCCCTACGACCATGTAGCGGAATTTAAGCAAGTGCTCAGAGCAGAACAAGTCGAAGAAATGTTCATGCAATATAATGCATTTGGACTAACGTTAAAGAATACCGCTTTAACTTGGTTCCAACCATTGCAAAAAAGGCAATTTAGAGATATCCATCACTTTTTAGAGTCATTCATCACTAAATTCTCTAAGAGTGGGATCAGACATGACACGTCTTCGTTGATTCATAGCTTCAAACAGACCCCTCAAGAAACAGTTAGACTCGTAGGACGTAGGTTTAGACAATATGTTGAAAGATGTCCAATGCAAGAGTTACCTTCACAGGCCAAGCAAGTGTCATTGTTCCTAGATGGCTTGTTGAGCTCTGAACTACGCTCCTATGTGTACTTAAAAGAACCCAGAACGCTAGAGCAGTGTGTAAGAATTTGCATAGACATTGAGGACAACTTAGGAGACGAGTTGGAACTCTCAAAAGTCTACAAGGACTCGGACTATTCTTCTCTAGCATCCACAAAATTGTCTAACTCGATAGAGGACCTAGCAGAAAAAGTGGCCCAAAAACTAGGAGTTTCTAGTAAACAGATGCCCAAGTTAACAACTAACGTACGTTGTTACACCTATGGTGGAAATCATTTGGCAAATGTGTGTCCCATGCAACACAAACACAAGCCAACCCTAGTGGCCAATATTGCACTAATTAGAGAAGATACACAAATCACACGGCTCAGGACTGCCCATACAATAAACAGGCAGTGAGACAAAAATACCCGCAAGCATACCCACAGCCAGGTAGGTATCAAGGCCAATACAATACTCAGCCTCATTACTATAGGCCTCCTCAAAATTACCCTTATCAGGCTCAACAGAGACCTCAACATGTTTTAGCTCAGCAGCCACCCCCACCAGCGAATGTCATCTCAGTCAAATACACTGTTGCAGAAGAGAACCTAAGTAGGGCCTTAGTGCCTTCTTCACCTTTGATCACAGAGAGTGATCCGAACTCAAACAGTTTTGACTCCACTCATGTAGATAGTCCACCCGCTTATTACACAGAGTCACCAAAACATGTGGAAACATATCATTATGATAGTCCACCAGTGGAACCTAGTTGGGAGCCCGACTATGCTAATGTGATGTACACAAACCTGAATCCGCGGCCCCAATTGAGACAGCAAAGACCACAGGGCCCTAGAGGACCATGCTTTAGGTGCCAAGGAGATCATTTCATAAAGGATTGTCCACATCGTCCGATATCAGGACAATCACAATACTATAACATACAAGGCTTTTGTGTCCACTATGGCAAAGAGCACATAATCAAAGATTGTCCTAAGAACCCAGTTAACGCTTCAAATGTGACACCGATCAATGTGATAGGTATTGTACACAATGCAGATGGATCCAACCCTACATACGTGCCTATCCAAGCTATAACCAGAGCCCAGGTGCTCTTACAGAATCAACAGCTTAATCAAGAAAAAGTATCTGGAACTAGTGAAGTTGCAGAATCTAGCAGTAAAAAAACGAAATCTTGGAAAGATTCTAGAGAGAGAATTAAGAGAAAATGGAGTAAAAAGATAATTGAGTTGGAAGGAAGTTTAAAAGAGTCGAGAGCCAAAATCCTAGAATTGACTTCACAAGAGTTGAATCAAGAGAACCCAGCTCAGAAATAAGGATCAGTTTTAGCAGAACCCATACCGGAAAATCTAGACATGATGTTTCGTGCGTATCAGGCTAGAATAAAGGAAGGACCTCAAGTAGCTGAAATGAGTAAAAACTACCCTCGAGTAGACTTAGAAATAGAGAGGACTAAACTTTGCATGAAGATGGAAGAATTAGCACAAGCTTTGTTCGAAGCCTCTAGATATCTTAATTGGAATAACATGGCAAAACCGGAACTACACTTTCAAGGATTAATGGAGAGGCTAGAATACTTGATAGAAAGCAAAGAGAAAAAGGACCAGCATAGGAATCTTAGTGAGACCCAGGAGAGGAATGCACCATCCCTATCTCAAGTACCCGACACGGAAAGGGAAGACAACTTGCCTTCCATTCATAGGTATTCACATGAATTTTAAAGAGAAATCCAAGAAGAGAAGTGGAGAAAAGAACAAGGAACCCATCCTCCTATTCAAGAAATAGACGACTTGCAGGAACAATTTCCCCAAGACATCCCCTCTATTTACGATGATGTAGAGGAAGAGCAACTGAGTGAACACACGGGCTTTGAATCTAATTCGTTACAAGAATTACCTCAGTTCACAGGACCTTGGGAAGACAAGTCTATTAGTATGAGAGCACCCATGATAATAGTGAGGAATGAAGAATCAGTGATCCCAAGAAACACGGAAGTGATCAAGAACACTAAAGTACAGTGTAACCTCACTCTAGAGGAGTTGTTAAAGGTTAAACCAGAACTGTGGAAACATGTAGCAAATCAATTCCCTGAGCTTGCTACAACTTCCTATCAAATATGATCACATAAGAAGGTACCAGAGATACCCGTAGAAAAGATCAGAGATGTAAGTGAAGGAGAGGAAGGTAACACTTATCTTCCAATAACCCATCAGGGCTACACCACGAAAGACATATTAGATTCAGGAGCCAGAGTAGCCATTGCTACCACTGCTTTATGGAAACGTTGGGGTAAGCCAGCATTAAGACCTACCAGGATGAAACTACAAATGGCTCATGGACACATAGAAAAACCATTAGGCTTACTAGAAGGCATATCTCTCACCACTTGTGGTGTGGAGTTTGAGCATACCTTTGCCATTTGTGATTTTAGTAAAAATCATGCTTATGAGATGATATTGGGACGACCATTCATGTGTTAGTTGCAAATCGTACAAGATTGGGGAACTAATTCTTTGTACTTGCAACATTTAGGAGTGACTACTAAGGTCAATCTTAAAGAATATTCACATCGAGATGTACCCCCAATACAATGGAACACCATCCATAAGACACCAATAGAAACGGAATCGGTACACTCATTAGAGTCAGACCCCTCATGGTTACACGAGGACACTCACTTATGGATGTGTAAAGTAGCAAAACAAGAGGAAGAACGGTTAGAAGCAAGGACCTTAGGTGTAGAACAAAATCCACGAACTCTTCAAGACCTAGCTTACACACCAGTAGTATTTCCAGATGAAGAATTCGAACCCCATGGTTGGGCAGAAATCCTAGAAACCATGGATGTAGCCATCAATGAAGAACAATGGACACCCCATTGCGACAAGGATGGCTATGAAATTTCAGTTTTTACGATAGAGCCAATCATGTGTGATTCAATTTTGGAAGAATGTGAACCTAGCAATGATGCATTTGAGGATGCAAGTGACTTCAATTTAGAATCAATTATTATGGACCCACCCTTTGCATCAGAAGAAGAATATTTCTACGAAGTAGAAACTCATCCTCAGAAACACGAAGAAATTACGAATGATGTGAGAATAGCCACACAAGTGACTAGCAAAAGTGAAGGTAAGAAAAGAAAGAAGAAAGAATCCATGTCAGAAGAAGAAGAATCTTTGTTTGAGGTTCCCGAGAACTTCAAGAAATATGAAATAGAAGATAGACAAATCATGGTACGAATGCCTAATAGAAAAGTTGAAGTGGGAGAAGTACGATAACCGAGAGAAAACCCAAAAAATCATAGTAGCCATAGAAGAAGAAAAGTGTACATACATTGGGCATGATTTGACGAAATAAGAAGAAGAAGAATTAGTTGCCCTATTGGGCGAATATAGAGATGTGTTCGCATGGAGTTACAAAGATTTGAAAGGAGTAGACCTGGATATATGCTCTCATAGAATCCCTATGACTCCAGATGCAAAACCTACGAAACAGAAACCATACACGTACAATGATAACTACATTGCGAAGATTAAAGAGGAGATAGATCGTTTGATAGAAGCAGGATTTATTTACGAAATTGAGCATACTGAATGGGTATCCCCCATTGTGGTTGTGCCCAAGAAGAACGGAAAATTGCGTGTGTATATTAACCTCAAAAAAGTTAATGCTGCCACAATTAGAGAAAATTATCCTCTTCCTATCACAGAACAATTATTGGAAAGAGTTGCGAGCAAGGAAGTTTACAGATTTCTTGATGGATTCTCAGGCTATAATCAAGTAGCCATTGCTCCAGAAGATCAACACAAGACGGCTTTTGCCACAGAATGGGGCATTTTTGCATTTCGTGTGATGCCATTTGGCTTAACAAATGCACCCGCTACTTTCCAGCGACTCATGTGTCATGTTTTCAAGGAATTCTTACGTAAGAATTTGGAAGTTTATGTCGATGACCTATGTGCACACTCAAATGTAAGACAGACACATATCCCAGAGTTAAGACAAGTGTTTGACAAATGTCGAGAATATAAGGTTTGTTTGAACCCAGAAAAATGCGTTTTCATGGTCAGACAAGGCAAAATTCTAGGACACATTGTGTCAAAGAATGGAATCTCTACGGACGAAGAAAAAGTGAAAGTGATTGCAAATCTACCTAGACCAACTAACGTGAAAGAAGTACAGGCATTTATGGGACATTGTGGTTATTATAGATGATTCATACACATGTATGCAATCATAGCCAAGCCTTTGTACTCTCTTTTAACCAATTTTGAATGGACAGATGAATGTGAGAATTCATTCAATGAACTTAAATGACGTTTGTGCTCAGCACCTATATTGACAACCCCAGATTGGAGTAAGCCATTCCATGTACATGTGGATGCATCCAATTACACCATAGGATGTGTGTTAGCACAACCCACGAATGAAGGTAATATAGATCTCCCCATAGCGTACGCAAGCAGACAGTTGAACGCAGTAGAAAGAAATTATACCACTACGGAACGAGAAGGATTAGGGATGATCTACGCGGTAAAGAAATTCAGGCATTACTTGTTGGCAAACAAGTTCAAATTCTTTACAGATCATCAAGCATTATTGTATTTAGTCAAAAAGCCATGTAACACGGGAAGATTAATACGTTGGTTTCTATTACTCATGGAGTAAGATTTTGAAGTGGTAGTCAGGAAAGGAAAGACACATCTTAGAGCTGACCACCTTTCAAGATTAACCACAAGAGAAGCTCCTCAAGGAATAGCGGATGAATTACCAGATGCATACTTGTTTAACCTTGAGATAGCACTAGAATGGGCTAAGCCGATAGTCCCTATTCTGACGTATGGACCCAAGAATCCTAAGTTAAGGATCAAAGAAGGAGAGATTACCAAATCTCAAAGATATCAAATCATAGCAGGAAGCATATATAAACAGGATAATCAAAAGATTCTTGCTTGTTGTGTAGATGAATCAGAACATGCAAATTGGTTGCAATTAGCACACATAGGTGCATTAAAGCAACATCATTCAAAACATCGAACATTGCAGAATCTGCATAGACTAGGAGTATATTGGCCTTCTATGGAAGCAGATGTCTACAAATTTTGTAAAGAATGCCCTGTTTGTTGTGAAAGACCACCAGTAGAACATGCTACATTATATCACGTGTCTCTCACACCAGACTGGAGTGAACCTTTAGTGACGTACTTGAGGACGAAAACATTCCCTCAAGGAATGACTTTAGCACGACAACGCAGTCTAGAGCAGGAAGCTCAAGACTATTCACTTATTGGTGATAATCTATACAAAAGAGGAAGAGACGGATACCTAAGACAATGTGTTCATGAAAGCGATTATTTGCGCGTACTAGAGACTGCACACCAAGGTGTTGCAGGCGGTCATTTTGGACCCGATAGGATAATCAAAGCCATCCTCTTTGCAGGATTATGGTGGCCCACTCTTCACATGGATGCACATACCTATGTTAAGAGATGTGATGTGTGCCAAAGAACTCAATTTCCTACTCGCAGAGATGAAATTCCATTAAAACCCATGATGGGCGGACATGCATTTTCTAAGTGGGGTATAGATTTTGTAGGACCCATTAACCCCCCTGCAAAAGGTACACATGCGGAATAAATTATTGTTGCGACAGATTATCTAACCAAATGGGTAGATGCAAATGCCACAAAAAAGAATGATGCACACGTGACTGCAAAATTCTTATTTGAAAATGTCTTTACAAGATATGGATTGCCTATAGAGTTAGTGAGCGATCGAGGAACTCACTTTCTAAACCAAGTCATTGAATATTTGTTACAGGATTTTATGGTGATTCACAAGAAGTCCGCACCATATCATCCTCAGGCCAATGGTCAAGCTGAAAGCACAAACAAGATCCTTTGTAATGTACTGACGAAACTTGTGAACAACAAACGTTCAGATTGGGACAAACAGTTACACCATGCTGTTTGGGCATATCGAGTGGCCTACAAGACCGTACTCAATGCAACTCCCTTTCAGATGGTTTTTGGTCAGAATGTTGTGCTTCCTTTGGATTTCTTGATACCGACCCTTAAGGTTGCACAAGAACATCAGTGGATCGGCCATGAATTATCAGCAAGAATAATGGACTTGGAACAATTAGGAGAAACCAGGCTGAAAGCAGCAGCAGGAATATATGCAGCAAAGAAGCGACAGAAAGCATATTTTGATGCGCATGTGAAAGATAAAGGATTGAAAGAAGGAGATTTAGTCCTAGCATATACGTTGAAACAACATGCACGGAAGTTAGAAAAGCGAGGTTATGGACCTATGATCATTAATAGACTCTCGACAAGTGGAGCGGTACAATTAGCCACCTTAGAAGGAGATATAATGCCTAATTACATTAGTGGCTGTAGAGTCAGGCTATACGAAGAACCTCTTACTGAGGATATGCTTAGACGACTCACGTTGGCAAAGAAGCGTAAGGAGGAAGAAAATAGAATACGAGCTGAAGCTCACGCAGAAGCTATAGAACGCATTAAGTGCATGAAGCTAAGAAGACAAGGACTAGGGAGAGAACATTATAACCATCTGGAAACATCACCCAGATACCCCATGGCCATGTGTCAAGCAAAGTCAAGTACCCATCCTAGCATAGTGGATCGGAGACCATTCATTACAGTCAGGCTAGAGCACGGCAACCCTTGCCAAGAGCTCAGGGCTTTAATTGATTTAGGTGCTGCGACTAGTGCGATTAGATGGTTCCACTGTAAGGATTCAGGAATAGAAATGCGGCCAATTGAGGCATACCTCATAGGGCTAGGAGGCATGGAAACCCCTTGCATGGGTGAGGTGGACCTTCCTATCCTCATAAATGAAGTGACCTTGATAGTAAAGCTACTAGTGTGCCATGATGATGACCTGATAGAACCCCTAATCCTTGGCCAAGATTGGCTATACGATCACTCAGTGGACCTAAATCTTAGACAAGGCTCCTTACAGATTGGAACCTTAGTTCAGAAGCGAGTGATACCGCTTGACTTCCCTAACGGCATTCTGACTGAGGTTTGTAACCCTAGACCCTATGAAATGCATGCGACGGAGGACCGGAAGATCTTTGGTCAGATCAGTCACATTACGTCTACACCAACCCACGCGGGCTTGGCTATAGACAGTTGTCAATCAGAAGGACGTCAGGAGATTTTCCCTTGGGCTTCCTGCAAACTAGAAGGGGTAACCACCCAACAGATGGGTCAAGAGGGTTACATCAGTGGACAAATGGACACTATCACCTGCGGTGCCCATCCTTCCACACTTACTGCAGGCTGGCCTAGATTAAAAGTACAAAACAGAGCACTTCCTAATGGGCAGGTTTCGCAAGTGTTGGACCTCCCTTCTTTTCCAAAGCAGAGTGTCCATTCGACCTCTCAACCTCAACCACAAAAGAGTCAACCACGACGAAGGAACCCAGACCGATGACAACATCAGACGACACAAGGAAGAAAGCCGCAGTATCAGTACCTCAGAGCAGAAGGCACAAGACAGATATGGGTGCCAAAAGGACAGAAAGCACCGACTGATTTCAACAGCACAGACATTGATACGAAGAAGTTAAAGACAAATCAGAGTCAGTATTCAAAGTCTACTCGACCTTCTTCTACGAATACCAACATTCGACAAATTTGGATCGCCAAGAAGTACCTTACAAACCGACCCACACCCACGCATATTTGGGTACCCAAACAATGTATTATAGCTCAACCCTCAAGCCATGTAATATATTACCCTCAGAAATCACTTCACCCTTCAACCCCACCAAATCCGATCTCATCTTTTGTCCCTCCGCAGTGACCTATCACCCGATCACAAACTCTTAGGAAGTGGATACCGAAACGTATCCAAGAGTCTTCTCCTAACCCTTTGTCGAACATAACTACCACCCCGACTAATCTACAACCTTGTAATAACTAATTCATGACTGAACCTTGTATAAATCCGCACACTATAACCCAACATCACCTGTAATAACATCTCATCAAAGAACTGCATGCAATATCTGAAAACATATAGGTGTCTAGAGACCTGCACTAGTTCTGCAAGAAGCATTGCATCAATCACATCACAACACTTGGCTACACGGGTTACACATCGGCTATGGAAAGGGATTGCGGTCTCACCTTAATGGGATCATAATTAATTTCCATACTAATGTGCTAATCTTTTGTAGCAGATCTTTCCCATTAGCACGTCAATCATCATGCAAACCAAAGAAGGACCATTTGAAGTTGGAACCAGTATACCCAGGGCTACTGTTGGCAGCAGTCGGGGAACCGAAGGAGCCACAAGACGAAGAGAGTCAGAGCGAAGGGACAGCACAAGCAGACATGGCAGTCAATGAAGATCTGGCAAGTAGGCCAATAATTTTCTTCATGGAGAAGCAAGTACGAGCATTCACGCAGATCTAGCACTAAGGCAACCTTTAATTTTTCAAAACCTTACACCAATTAAAAGTGATTCTCATCACTAACAACCCCTGTAAATACCATGTTCACCTTTTTGTGGCTCCATTTTGTGCAAGCCGAGGAGTCCTCGAGCTTGAGGAGCCTTAGAAGTACCTACATATCAATTTTCGTATTTTTTAGACTCCGTTTAAGCCCTCAAATTGGCCCTAGAACCTAATTTTTAACTAGGCCGGACACTAGGTCTGGACAGGGCCAAAGCTAGTCAAAAACTATAAAAGGAGCTAGAGAGCTCATTTTTGGGGGTTAGATTGTAATTGAAATGAACTTGTAAGAGATTTTTGAAAGTAATCTAAGAACCCCATTGCTTCTCAATCTTTGTCTTGCCGTGTGTGCGCGTGTGTGTGTATGTGTGTGCATGTTTGTGTGCTTCTCACTCACGCACTTGCGCCTCCACTTGCTCGAGGTCTTCATACCATCCTCTTGTCTTCCCGGATTGACATTAAAGGAGTCACCTAGCCTCCGATGTCATCCAATATTATGTTCAAAAACCCTCTAGACAAGGGTCTGTCACGGGCGACAGACGCGAGAGTGGGGGGGGTGTTGGCAGCAGTCGGGGAACCGAAGGAGCCACAAGACGAAGAGAGTCAGAGCGAAGGGACAGCACAAGCAGACATGGCAGTCAACGAAGATCTGACAAGTAGGCCAATAATTTTCTTCATGGAGAAGCAAGTACGAGCATTCACGCAGATCTAGCACTAAGGCAACCTTTAATTTTTCAAAACCTTACACCAATTAAAAGTGATTCTCATCACTAACAACCCCTGTAAATACCATGTTCACCTTTTTGTGGCTCCATTTTGTGCAAGCCGAGGAGCCCTTGAGCTTGAGGAGCCTTAGAAGTACCTATATATCAATTTTCGTATTTTTTAGACTCCGTTTAAGCCCTCAAATTGGCCCTAGAACCTAATTTTTAACTAGGCCGGACACTAGGTCTGGACAGGGCCAAAGCTAGTCAAAAACTATAAAAGGATCTAGAGAGCTCATTTTTGGGGGTTAGATTGTAATTGAAATGAACTTGTAAGAGCTTTTTGAAAGTAATCTAAGAACCCCATTGCTTCTCAGTCTTTGTCTTGCCGTGTGTGCGCGTGTGTGTGTATGTGTGTGCATGTTTGTGTGCTTCTCACTCACGCACTTGCACCTCCACTTGCTCGAGGTCTTCATACCATCCTCTTGTCTTCCCGGATTGACATTAAAGGAGGTGCTACTCATCACTGAGCTACAACTACTATTAGTGATTTACTCGCTGAGCCCCATCAACCGGCTCCACCGCCAGAATTTCAAGGTTTCCTAGGACCGATGCCTATTGACGATCCTCCTAGGGGTATACTAAGAAGATTCATCGTAATTCTCACTGGTTTCAAGGGCTAGCAGGACCCTTGGCGGATGCTGAGTTTATATTTGAGGCTAATTTGAATTTTGATGACCGTACCTGGGGCAAATATCAGTTTCTCTCAAGAGAATTCGAAGGGGTACAGAACACACAAGACTTAACACATGTTTGGGCAAGAGCCGGCTTCACAGAGTATTTCAGTGACCCTTTGCCTAAACCTGACTTCTACAGATGCTATTACTTAATCACCACTTTGATAGCTTCAGAGAATAAGGACCTGCCCGGAACTTTTATTTTGCCATCTTTAGTGAACGATCCACCATATAAAAGATTTTATCTTTCTAAAGATTTGATTCGAGCTGCCATCAAGAAACCCACACGCCCATAGAGCAAGAAAGGTTAGTTCCAGACCCTATGAAACGTGGAGACGTTACCAAGTGGGAAGAGATTTCGGCGATCGCACCTGAGCTTTCAAAACCACTGCGGATATGTATGCAGCATTTTGCTTTCCCCGCTCAAGAAAAATTCACAATGCCTCACAAACGAATATGGTTTGGTTTGTATTTATCTTGTAGTATTGGACCCCAGACAGTTGATCTAGCTAGCTGGATCATTGATCAGATGTATTTAGCATAACATAGATGGGAAAGAAAGAAAGTCATCAATGGATGCTGCGCACTGACTAGAATTGTATATATGTGCTTAGCATATGACTTGCCGATTGAGCGAGCAATGACAAGTGAGGAGCTGAAAGCATTTAAAGGAACCACAAAGAAAGCTAGGAAGCCCAGCAAAGGAAGAGCAGGAAAGCGAATGAGAGGAACTATCCCCTGCCTTCAGGTGCCAGAATCACCCTCACCACAACCCTCTCCTGAACAGTCTCCTACTGAACCCCCTGTACAACCCATTCGCATAAGGTTATCAAGACCAGTTACAACGGAGGGCACTACCAGCACAATCACTACTCAAGCAGCCACAGTCCCAAGACCTACCACTACAGCAGAAGTTCCCACCACTATTGGTGCGGAAGCTTTCTCTTTTCCGATACCCCATTTAGAAGCAGAACAAGCAGACACCACATTTGATTTTGAGATGCAGGATGTATTTTCAAATGAGTTTCAGTTTTCAGAAGGCCAGATCTTCTCTCAGGAATATGAAAGGCCCAGCTACCCTACCACACCACGAGATCAACCACAAGGACAAGCAGTGTCCAGTTCCGAGGAAGAAAGAACAGAAACAGACGAAGATGAAGGCGATGATGAAGCCAGTCAGGGAACTCATGAATCCCAAGAACATGTGCAAACAGACGAACAAGGACAACAAACCAACACCCAAGGTGACACGAGCACACACGAAGAAGAAACCTTCAAAGCAGCAGCTTATACACTGGCCATCAGAAATTTATACCGTACTATGGAAAAGGTTTGGGCACGTAAGAAGTTGACTGACTAAGAGAGCCAAACACTCATAGAACAAGAGCTTGTCTTGAGCGGGTCCGAAGAAGTATACATCAGAGGTTTCAGAGAGCTTGTCAAATCAGTTGGACCCACTGAAGCCTTAAGATATTTGTAGAGAAAACCGCTACCGCAGTATGATCCTCGCAGAATCCGCCTACTAACCAAACCGGGTGAATACATTCGGGTACCCACCGGCGGTCAGTCTTCAGAATAGGCCAGGGAAGCACGTCTCGTCCCTGAAAGCTCATTGGCAGAGGACACCATTATCGTCGACTCCCCACCCCGTACTACTGCTCTACATACTACCACATTTCTGAAGTACCGACCAACCCAACCGCTCCTCCTTCACCTCCCATCCATCCAATCTCCCCCATACACCCCCCTTCTCCCCGAACAACATCCTCCTTCTCTGGTGGAGTAGCAGAAGTGGTCCTTACTCCCATTCATCCCACAATTCCCGCACCCACTCAACCTAGTCTACCCCTAACACATCCACCTTTCTATCCAACCCATTTCTCCATCCATCTTTTCCATCCTTCCCCACACCTCCAAGACCCCTTTTCCCATTCCCACCTCCATTAACCTTCTCCCCAGTCTCACCTCCCCGACCCACCGTAACCCCTCTTTCCCCTTTCCACCAAGCCGTCCAAGACAACCCCTCTATAAATTACTCCTCAACCTTTATAAATCTTGTATTTACACCCACACACTTACCCACGATCACACCACTATTCACAGTCACCGCACTCGACACCACATCCAGCGATATGGATATATCACCACCCATTGCACCTCCACTCACGTCATTTGTGGCACCACAACATTTAAGCACACCACAATTTTCCACAATCACCACAGCATCCACATTCCCACCCCCATTCCCCGTTCCCTTTGCATCTACACCCACTGCATCTTCACTTAGCACACCATTAATATTATCAACCACCATAGAAACAGCATTTCGACAGATGTTCACGTGTATGACGCAAGTAAGAGATGAGTTCACATCTCTTGGAAATAATTATCAGCAGTTGCAGGGGACAACCAACGACTTACAGTCGCAGCTTAATTCATTGTCGATTGAGAATGCCTCATTGAATACTCGATACCAAGAATTACGCGAGGCATACCACAAACTAGAAGTAAAAAGTGAAGAGAAAGCAAAAGAGGCCACTGCTAATCTTGACAATTTGTTAAGGGCCCAGACAGTTCGCAATGTGATGCTGACTCGGAACATGGGCTTACTCAGAAGACATCTAGCAGCAGCAAAAGAAGAGAACCAGCGGCTACAAGAGCAGAATAGAGAAAATTTAGAAGCTGCTCTCAATCATCCAGACTAACCATTAAGTCCTAGCCGGTTCAAAGCAGTGCCCTCCGAATCAATGAAAATGCTCCTCGATGATCACATCAGATTGCTCGATGAATACGATCGAATGAACGAAGAATATCAGAAGCTAAAAGAAGATCATAAGCTACTCCAGCTCAGAGCACCTGCAACACAAGGACTACCAGCTCCTGCGGACCCATCTCCTGACATCCTATAGGAACTCAACGCACTACGGGCCCAGGTATCAACTCTTGAATCAAGGATAGCTATATATGAAGCACCACCAAGGCCAGATTCCCCACCAGAGCTCCCAGTTGATGAAGAAAATGTAACCATTCCGATGGAGGAAACCTTTGCAGAAGCCTACGAGCCCCAACCCATCCCAGGCGGACTCGTCACGGCTGAAGGCCAGACGACTTACGAACTTCCTAGTCCCGCATGGATGAAGACAATTGAAGATCTTGGAACCACCCACTCAGCACGAGTAGAGGTGTAGTTGCACGCCATGGCAATGATTGAAGAAAGAATTTTACAGTCGCCCTACTTTGCTCATTTGGCCCTGCGCAGATACATATTCGGGCATGAGTTACAGTACAAACCGTATTTCATGTTAATGGCCGAATACCAGTTGGCCATAGAGAAAGAAACAGGCAAGAAACCATCTCATGCTACTCAATTTGAACCTGAGGATTTTCCACTAGATGCGCAGCAAGGCGAGATCTATCAACCAGATTGGCGTAAAGATCTTTTACAAGAATATCCTGAGATGATGAGTACTTGGGTTAAGGCACCTTTACACTTAAAATACAACCCATGTTGGGGACCAGTGCCACATCGCCGTTCTTGGAAGGCATTTGCGATTAAGATACAAAACAACAAGCAATGCCAGGATTGGCTAAACTACCCATACTTCAGGCCACCTACAGGACCACCCAAAATCGGATACATGATGGCCACGATTCGTCACTGGCTCCCTCAGTTGAAACATATGGATGATATAGCAGCACACATGACTGTCAAGATATTTGACATGATGCAGATGGTTTTTAAAGTCTTCAGACACATCAAGGCACCACATATAAACACCTCGGGCTTCGAGCATGGCAATCTAGATCTTGCATATGACATGAGTACAATGCCATCGCTACGGGTGTGTTACACCTGGCATTGCAGAATCAAATACTTATCGGCGTGCTACAAGCAGACCTTCGAAGAAATGTTCACAACTCTGGGAATACCATTCAGAAGTGTTCATCAGCAGGCCCACACATTTGCTTCAATTATTCGCCTGTGAACAGATGGTTTATTCCACACATTATCGACTCCCACCATCTGATGAACCGCAACCAATCGATTGGGAGAAACTCGAGGAAGATTTGGCCCGAGGCATTCGGATATTAGAACACACCCTTGCTCAGGAACTACTACAGAACTACATCTGACAGACCGCACAACAAGGTTCTGTCGAGGACGACAGAAGCGAGAGGGAGGGGGGTGTTGGCAGTAGCCAGAGGAATAGAAGACGCGGAAGCATGTAAAGACAGAGCAGGGAGCCAGTCGAATCAAATTTTCAAAGATTATGTTTTATAAATATCTTCAAAACCTCGAACAATGATTTTCATCACTATTGTAACATATGTAACATAGAAAACACCCTTTTTGTAATTCATAACTCCATTTTGTGAAAGCCAAGGAGTCCTCGAGCTTGAGGAGCTTAGGTAGAATGAGCGTATCAATTTTGGTTATTTTTAGACACCGTTTACCCTTTCAAATAGCATCTAGGACCTATTTTTTAACTATGCCGGTCACTAGATGTGAAACCGGTCAAAACTAGTCTATAATCTATAAAAAGAGCTAGAGAGCTCATTTTTGAGGTTAGCTTGTTGAGTAGAGAAGAACTTAGAGCTACTTTGAGTTGTAAGAGTGTTCTTGAGCAATAGAGTTGATTTCTCACCTTCCATTGTGTCTTGCTTGTCTCTTCGTAGTGTGTGTGTATGTGTGTGTGCATCTCTATGCTTCTCACCTTCACTCTCACTTCATCTCACATTCATGATCTTCATATCACTCCTATCTCTTCCGCGGATTGACATTAAGGAGGTGGAGCTTCTTAACGTGGTTCTCACTAGAGCAACAACTTGGCTCATCAACGGTGGTATAAGAAGCAAAAGTCAGTACTGTATGGATGTTGTGCTCTCACAAGGATTGTTTATAGATGTTTGGCATATGATGTGCCAGTTCAAAGGGCACTTCTTTGGACCAGGGTGCAAGAATTCCAACGTAGACTATCCACCGTAGGGCCTCCATCCAAGAAAATGAGAGGCGCAGTTCAGATGCCCTGGTGTAGCTCAGTGATGAGTAGCACCTCCTTTAATGTCAATCCGGGAAGACGTGAGGATGGTATGAAGACCTCGAGCAAGTGGAAGCACAAGTGCGTGAGTGAGAAGCACACCAACATGCACACACATACACACACACGGGCACACACGGCAAGACAAAGAGTGAGGAGCAATGGAGTTCTTTAGATTACTTTCACAAAGCTCTTACAAGTTCGTTTCAATTACAATCTAACCTCAAAAATGAGCTCTCTAGCTCTTTTTATAGTTTTTGACTAGCTTTGGCCCTGTCCAGACCTAGTGTCCGGCCTAGTTAAAAATTAGGTTCCAGGGCCAATTTGAGGGCTTAAACGGAGTCACAAAATACGAAAATTGATATGTAGGTACTTCTAAGGCTCCTCAAGCTCGAGGACTCCTCAGCTTGCACAAAATGGAGCTACAAAAATATGAAATGGTATTTACAATGATTGTTAGTGATAAGAATCACTGTTATAAGGATGTTGGTTTGGAAAAATTTGAAGGGCCTATCTGCCAGATTTGCGTCTACTGCTTTGTCTACTTACTCCTTCAGCTCGCTCTGACTCTCTCCGCTGGCTTCCTTGTCTAGTCAGTCCTTGGGTGCCCATACTGCTCTCAACACCCCCCCCTCTCTCGCGTCTGTCGTCCCTGACAGACCCTTGTTGCTGGGAGTGTTGGATGTAATATCCCACGACCTGAGTGGCAAGCTGATGTTCTTGTAGGCGTAGTCCTCTGGCCAAATCTTGAGAGAATCCAAGAGCAGAGATGTATGGAGCTTGTACATTTCGAAAGGTTTTGAAAACAATGGTCATGAGCTGAAATATCTTCATACACATTTTTGCTGCTATGTCAGGTACATTATTTAGACGTGTAGACCAGTGCCGAATTGTTGATATCATGTAGGCTATGGTTGGGGTCCCGCGAGGTGGAGCAAAATATGGATAGTTAACCCAAGCCGAGCATTCTTTATTGTTGCGTACCTTGATTGCAAATGCTTGCCAGGATCTGCGGCGTACCACTGGGCAATAGCAAGGATTATACTTGATATATAGTGGCATGGTTGCCCAGGTGCTCATCATCTCTGGGTAATCGGTTAGTAGACGTGCACGCCAATTAGGTTGGAAGATCGAGCCAGCGCGTGCATCTGTCGGTAAATCCCCTATCTCAAATTGAGTGGCAAATGTGGGCTCCTTCCCTGTATGTCTTTTGACTTCTGCATTATAGTCATCTAGTAAGACAAAATAAGGCATGTATTGCGACTCTGATGTTGTGATTAACCGTTGATGGGATAAGTTTTGAAAGTAGGAGGACCGAAGGACAGTTTCTTCCAGATTGGTGAGAGATTGCATTTGCACTGCCACACGATCATCATGTGCCTTACCCACTTTCTCGACCCTTTTGACCCAATCTGGGACTTGAATTTCTAAGGTGTCTTGTCCTTCTTCTGTAGTTCGACCACCGGGTGTCGGCATAGGCTCGTATGGCTCTTCATAGCTGTCATCGACGGGAATTTCCACTACTGTTTCAGGTTCTGGTTCTTCAATGGGCGAGGGTGGCCTTTCATATGGTAAGAGGCGTGCTTGGAGTTCTGCCACCTGTTTCCGGAGGGTCTCTATTTCTTCTGTAGAGTGTTGCAAGATTACCGGCTCCTGTTGAGATGTGGGGACACTGGCTATCTGTTTCTTTAGATCTGCACATTCAGTCTCTAACTTTTCATATGACTCCAAGAAATTTGCATGCTCCTCAAGTAAGATGCGAATGTCTTCCGATGGGACTGCTCTATATCTGGTAGGGCTAATGGTGGCTCCCACAGTTCCTTCCATGGACGCTTCGAAGTTGTCTTGATTTTGTTGTTGAAGTCTTTTGTTCTCTTCTAGTGCTGCTGCCATATGCTTCCTTAATAGTCCAATGTTGCGTCTGAGTGTAGCATTAGATATCATCTGCGCTTGAAGCACTGTTTCTAGTTCCTTGACTGCTTTGTCGTCTACTGTTGATGTCTTTGATTCCAATTCTGAGTGAGCCTGCTGTAAGGTGGTATGCTTGGTTAGGAGCGTTTGGTAGTCAGCTTCCAGAGTGGTGACCCTAGCTTGCAGACGTTGAGATTCTGCCTGGAGGGCCGTAGTGCGTTCTTCCAATTGATGGTACTCTTGTTGTAGTTGATGTGCACACTGAAGTAATGTGTTGAACGTGCTATTTACATTATGAAATGCAAGGGGAAAAGTTTGAAATGCAGGGGAGGTGGGATTGGGGAGGGGGGTAGTTAATGCTGTGTGTGCCAATGATGTGAGTGGTGAGGTGGGGGGTAAGGGAGGGGGAGATGGTGGAATCGTGGGGAGCGGTGCTGTGGTGGGTGAAATGTCCATCGGGTCAGACAAAGTGGTGTGTACTGGGGCTACCATGTAGGTGGGTATGGTAGGTGAAGTGAGTGTGGTGTTCGTGTAAATTGATGTCGTTGCGAACGTCGGGGCAATGTGCCGCTGAAACATTGGAGAGCGGATGAAATGCTCCCCAAAGGACGGGTATTGGAGTGGTGAGGTCCGGGTGAAAGAGGTGTAGGGGTCCGATGGGAAGTGAGGGTCATGGAATGGAGCTACCCGTATTGGGGGATAGGCTGGGAAACACAGGGTGCCTTCGGTGGGTGCTGGGTTTCCAACCACCGTTGGGATTATGGGATGGCCAGTTATGGGTTCGGAGGATGGAAGGGCTGAAGTGTACAAGGGATTGGTGACGAATGAGAAGAGGTTTTCTTGTGAGGTGGGTTCTCGAAATGAGAATGATGTGAATGAGGATGGGTTGTAAGTGGAGGTAGAGGTGATGGCTGTCGTTTCTTCCATGGTGGGAGGTGGTGGTGGGGGTGGAGAAGGTGGTGATGGTGGATGCTGGGGTGAGATGGGTGATGTCTGAACAAAGGTTTCGGCCGAGAGTTCAATGGTGGTTGTAGGGGTAGCTGTTGTTTCAATGGGTACTTCTTGTTCTGTGACGGGTATCCTGATAGTCTTACCTGCTCGTGGTAACGTGTCAACTCTGCGTTTGTCATACCTTACAGACTGGCGGACGGCAGTGTGGACAGCCTCCGGAACTCCTAAAGATTCTGACACTAATTTGAGAGTGTCAATGAATTGTTGGTCCACCCCTTCATCTGATAGCATTTCTTGCATCAAAGCTTGACCTGATATAAGAGAGAGTTTATGCCTTTCTTGTACCGCTTTGATTGTGTCGTATAACCTTTGTAGTTGAGCTGTATATGCTGGTGCACCTACAAGTTCTGGCACTTCTTGTTGTTCATCTTGATGCTCTTGATCGTAATCCTCCTCATCTTCCTCCTGTTCTTCATCTCCATCATCCTCTTCATCCACTTCAACTGGTGTGACTGGTGTTTGGGAGGTTGTGGTTTGCGTTTGCACTGTTTCCGCTTGTTGTGCTTCTTCTGCCTCCAGCTCTACATCTTGTAATAATTGTTCGAAATCTTCATTAGTGAGTTCTTCCAAAGGTGCACCACTAGGAAATTCAAGATCGGTTGGGATGGGAGGGAATATCAAGGTAGAACCATCGGTGCTACGTCTTGGAAGTCGGAGTGTGAATGGTCGGACTCTTCGAGGTGGAGGGGTGACATCTGGTGTTAGGGTGGCTCCACGTGGTTGAGCACACGGAACTTGGACAGTGCCTCTCATCTTCTTCGAAGGGGGTCCAGTGGATGTCCTACCTCTAAACTGCTCTACACGATTCCACATTAGGGCCCGTTGAATAGGGATGTCATAAGCCAAACATCTATAAATTATTCTCGTCAGAGCACAGCAACCATATAAAACCTGTTTCCTCGGCCATCGTTTGTGAGCCAGGTGTATCTGATCAATTATCCAATGGGGTAAGTTGATGGTGAGGCTCTGTGTCTCTGCCAGATATAAACTGAACCAAATCTTTTTGTGCGGCATAGTGAATCTATCTTGTGCAGGAAAAGCAAAGTGTTGCATGCACATGCGAAGGTGTATTGCAATATTAGGTGTCATGGACACCATGTCCTTGAGTTTGGTGAGACTTCGATTCTTCATGTAATCCGGTACTAGGGTTTCCTTCTCTGTTGGAATATGCATTCCGCGCATATCTAGAGCCTCTCTCACCAAGTTGTTTGATAGCCTGAACCTCTTGAGCTCATTCCCCTTTGTCAGAGATGGAATCACAAATGAGCTTGCACCTTTTGGGTTCTGGTTTGGAGTCAAGGTGTTGATAAGATAGTAGCATCGCATGAAGTCAGGTTTTGGGAGTCGTGCACTGAAATAGGCACTCAATCCTGCCTTTTCCCATATCGGACGTAGGCCTTCTGCATTTTGTAATTTCTCAAATTCTCTTGTAAAGAGATGGTATCTGCCTTGCTTCCCATTGAAGTCCAACTCTGATTCCCATAGGTACGTTCCTTCACCCAAGGGTCCTGCCACCTCGGTAAACCAGTGGGAAGTCTTTCCTACGGGCATGGTGTGGCCACGCGGAGGGTCCGCAATAGGTATGATTTTGACGGCCTGCAATTCTTCTGGTCTTTCATTTGTCTCAGGCAAAACGGGTAAACTGTCTAAATCCACCACTTGCGGGTTTGTTTCTGTGTGAGAGCTAGCTCCTGCTGCCTCAGCCATGTTGAGAACTTCGCAGCTGGTTCTATGAGACATCGTGTCCCCGTTACAGCATTAACATGAGGTCCGGAAGAGGTTAGTAGGTTAATAAGTGCTCGGTGCTGGTGAGTGTAGTTAGGAATTGGATGGACCTACAAGCTAAGCGGAATGATATGATGTGAGAGTGAAGTGGTTAGTAGGTGGTCATGGATTTACAATTGGGGTCCGGGGGTTTGCTACAATTCTTAAGCTACCAAATGCCGTGGATGGGTTTTGCTCTTGGTTTCGTAGAGACTCTCGAGAACTTTACAAGTGTGTCGGCTTGAAAGTGAGGCCTTTTAGGGACCCATCTACAAGTGATTCCGGTCGTGCGTATTGGCCTTGGTGTGTTCCTGAGTGTTGAAAACGAGTGGAGACCGGCTGTGCGAGTGAATGGATCATGCTGTATAGGGTGTGTTCTTGGTGTAGCTATTTGAGCCCGCACACAAGCCTTAGGCACCCAAATTTGTCTTGATTGTGGCCTAGCCTTCATCGACTTCTTGGGCACCCAAATTGATTTCGCGTTAACAGAAGAAATTCTGAAAGACTTCTTATTGTTGTTGTGTTGTTGGTTACTAATAAGAGGCTTTGCCCGTGTGGTTGGCTTGAGTGTGACCGGGTATTCGCCCTTCGGCACCCACACTTGTTTCACTAGCTGAGACATTTTGCTGCGCGGGTACCTTTGATCTCCGAGAGAGGTAGTACTCTGCTTCATCTGCCTTTGATCCACTTTTGGTTGCTGCCTCCCTCTGGCTTTTGGAAAAGAAGGGGGTTCTGTTGCTCTCCTGACTTCTTTTGTGCGAACATCATTCCTCTGCAACACATAGTTTTGGACCAGAACAGCATGATCGTCTTCATGTGTACTCCTGGAAGGACCAGGAGTTTGTGCCTTTCCTAGTTCCTTGAGTGCTCCGTTATCTAACTCTACCGTAATTCGACTATGATTGACCCAAGCCTGAAGAAGTCCACTTCTTAGGTTTAAGTTGACTGCGTGGTCATAGATCCAGTCTTGACCCAAGACAAGGGGTTCAGTGAGATCCTCGTCTTGACACACTAGCACTTTAACTGTCATTGCCTCATCATGAATATGGAGGGGAAGTTCCACCTCGCCCATGCAAGGGGTTTCCACACCTCCCAATCCTATGAGATATGCTTCCACAGGATTGACAGTTAAGTGCAACTCTTGACAGTAAGACAATTGAACAGCACTAGTGGCTGCACCTGAGTCAATCAAGGCTCTTACAGTCCTTGCACTCTTTCCTTGCCCTATATCTACGGTTATGAAAGGACGTCGATCAGTGATCCTATGTGAGCTATCACCTGAAACTTCACACATAGCCACGGGATATCTTGGATCTGCATATGCATCTGTCACAGGTTGCTCTCTACCTTGTCTTCTTAATTTCATTTTCCGTATGCGCTCTAGGGCTTCTGCTTGAGCTTCTTCTCGAATTCGTTTTTCCTCCTCTTTACGTTGCTTAGCAGTATTGAGTCGACTTAGCATTTCCTCCGTGAGGGGTTCCTGATACAACTTGACTCTGCATCCGCTAATATAGTTTGGGAGAACATTACCCTCTAAAGTGGCTAGTTGTACTGCTCCACTCGTGGAGATCCTATTGATGATCATAGGCCCGTAGCCTCTCTTTTCCAGCTTCCTTGCATGTTGTTTCAATGTGTAGAGTAAAACTAGATCTCCTGCTTTCAAGCCCTTATCCTTCACATGGGCATCAAAGTATGCCTTCTGTCTCTTCTTAGCTGCATATATCCCTGCAGCTGCTCTCAGTCTCGTTTCTCCTAATCGTTCAAGGTCAAAAAGTCTAGAGGAGAGTTCATGACCCGTCCATTCGTGCTCTTGTGCTACTTTTAAGGTAGGTATCAAGAAGTCCAAGGGTAGCACCGCGTTTTGGCCAAATACCATCTGAAAGGGGGTGGCTTGGAGTACCGTTTTATAGGCGACTCGGTATGCCCAAACAGCATGGTGTAGCTGTTTGTCCCAATCAGAACGTTTAGTGTTCACTAATTTTGTCAGTACATTGCATAAGATCTTGTTGGTGCTTTCGGCTTGTCCATTAGCTTGAGGGTGATAAGGGGCAGACTTCTTATGAACTACCAAGAATTCTTGGAGTAGATTTTCAATCACTTCGTTCAAGAAGTGAGTGCCTCTATCACTTACTAGCTCTATAGGTAGCCCATATCTTGTGAATACATTTTCAAACAAGAATTTAGCAGTTGTCTGAGCGTCGTTCTTTGTCGTAGCTTTTACCTCTACCCACTTGGTGAGATAATCCGTGGCCACAATGATGTATTCAGCATGTGAACCCTTAGCTGGGGGATTAATAGGGCCTACAAAGTCTATTCCCCACTTAGAGAATGCACGCCCACCCATCATAGGTTTCAGTGGCATCTCATCTTTGCGTATAGGATACTGAGTTCGCTGACAGACATCGCACCGTTTCACATAGGTATGTGCATCCATGTGAAGGGTCGGCCACCAAAAACCCGCAAATAGTATTGCTTTGATCACCCGATCTGGTCCAAAGTGTCCTCCTGCTACACCTTGGTGAGCAGTGTCTAAGATCTTGAGATACTCACTCTCGTGGACACATAGTCTCAGGTAACCGTCTTTACCACATTTGTATAGATTATCACCAATGAGTGAGTAATCCTGGGCTTCTTGTTCTAAACTCCTTTTCCTAGCCAGAGTCATGTCTGGAGGGAATGTTTTCGTCCTCAGGAAGGATACTAGTGGTTCACTCCAATCTGGCACAATGGACACTTGATAAAGAGTGGCATGTTCCACAGGTGGTTTAGTGCAGCAGATTGGGCAATCCTTGCACAACTTCTGGACATCAGCTTCCATAGTTGGCCAATGTACTCCTAGTCTCCTTAGTGTTTGTAGGGTTCGTTGCTTTGAATAGTGTTGCTCTAATGCACCTACGTGTGCTAATTGCAACCATTTTGCGTACTCATCCTCTTCCACACAACAGGCCAAGATCCCTTGATCTGTGTGCTTGTACATACTTCCTGCCATGATGTGATACTTTTGGGATTTTACTACCTCTCTATCTTGTGTGTTTATAATTGGGTGATTAGGCCCGTATGTCAATACTGGCACTAGTGGCTTAGCCCACTGCGGTACCACTTCCAAGTTAAACAAGTAAGCATCAGGAAGGTCATCTGATACTCCTTGTGGGGCTTCTCCAGATGTGAGCCTGGAAAGATGATCAGCTCTCAAATGAGTCTTCCCTTTTCTTACCACAACCTCGAAATCGTATTCCATTAGTAAGAGAAACCATCTTACTAATCTTCTTGTATTGCATGGTTTGTTTACGAGATATAGTAATGCTTGGTGGTCAGTAAAAAATTTAAACTTGTTTGCAAGCAAATAGTGTCTAAATTTCTTAACTGCATATACCATGCCTAAGCCTTCTCTCTCAGTGGTGGTGTAATTTCGTTCAGCTGCATTCAATTGTCTACTAGCATAGGCAATTGGAAGATCCATATTACCTTCACCCGTAGGTTGTGCAAGTACACATCCAATAGCATAATTGGATGCATCCACGTGAACATGGAATGGCTTGTTCCAATCTGGTGTGGTCAAGATTGGTGCTGAACATAATCTTCGTTTAAGCTCCTGGAAGGAATTCTCACATTCATCCGTCCACTCAAAGTTAGTCAGAAGTCCGTACATGGGCTTTGCAATGACAGCATACATGTGAATGAACCGGCGGTAGTAACCACAATGCCCCATGAAAGCTTGTACTTCCTTGACATTCCTCGGCCTAGGTAGCTCTGCTATGGCTCTCACTTTCTCTTCATCAGTGGATATGCCATTTTTTGACACGATGTGTCCTAGAATCTTGCCTTGCCTGACCATAAAAACGCACTTTTCTGGGTTCAGACAGACTTGATATTCTCTACATTTGTCAAAGATTTGCCTGAGTTCAGGAATATGGGTTTGTCTAATGGTGGAATGAGCACAGAGATCATCAACATAGACTTCTAAATTCTTCCTCAAGAACTCCTTAAATACATGGCACATTAGTCGCTGGAAGGTAGCTGGAGCATTGGTAAGCCCAAATGGCATTACGCGAAAGGCAAATATCCCCCACTCTGTGGCAAAATCTGTCTTATGCTGATCTTCTGGAGCAATGGCGACTTGATTGTAGCCCGAAAATCCATCAAGGAAGTTGTACACTTCCTTGCCTGCTACTCTTTCTAAGAGATGCTCTGTGATAGGAAGCGGATAGTTATCTCGAATTGTGGCTGCATTAACCATCTTCAAGTTAATGCATACACGCAGCTTGCCATTCTTCTTGGGCACCACTACAATGGGGGATACCCACTCAGTGTGCTCAATTTCGTAGATAAATCCAGCTTCGACCAGTCTATCGATCTCCTCCTTGATCTTAGCAGCGTAATTATCGTTATATGTATAGGGCTTTTGCTTAGAGGGTTTGGCATCTGAAGTCATGGGGATGATGTGTGAGCATATGTCTGGGTCAACACCCTTCAAATCCTTGTAACTCCAAGCGAATACATCTCTGTATTCTCTTAGCAAGGCTATTAACGCATGCTCTTCTTCCTCTGTTAGGTCATGGCCTATGTACGTGCATCTCTCCTCTCCTTCTTCTAGGGCCACTACTATTTTCTTGGTGGTTTCTTTGTTATCATAGGCCTCTCCTGATTGTGCTTCTCGTTTCGGCATTCTGATCATGACTCTCCTGTCATCTATCTCATACTTCTTAAAATTTTCTGGGACCTCAAACAAAGATTCTTCCTCTTCTGGTGAGACTTCTCTCTTCTTTCGTTTCTTTCCTTCTTCCTTCGGGGTCACATGTGTTGCTAATCTTACATCATTTGTAAGCTCTCCATGCCTCTGGGGTTGGAATTCTACTTCATGGAAGTATTCTTCATCTGATGCAAATGGTGGGTCCATAATGATTGACTCTAGATCGGAGTCACTGGCATCCTCAAATGCATCAGGGCTCGGTTCACATTCTTCTAGAACTGCCTCTCCCATGATTGGCTCTATGGAGAAGACTGAAATGTCATAGCCATCCTCATCACAGTGAGGTGTCCATTGTTCCTCATTGATGGCTACATCCATTGTTGCTAAGATTTCTGCCCAGCCATGGGGTTCAAATTCCTCATCAGGAAAGACTATAGGTGCATAGGCTGGGTCATGAATTGATCTTTGGTTTTCTTTTGCACCTACCTCCCTAGCTTTTTCTCTCTTCTCTTCCTCTACTGCTACTTTACACATCCATAAGTGAGTGTCTTCATGCATCCATGAGGATCCTGATCCTATGGAATGCACCGATTCCGTATCATCCTTGGCTCTATGGATGGGGTTCCATTGGATAGGAGGGACATCTCTATGAGAGTAATCCTTGAGATTGACTTTGGTCGTAACACCTAAGTGCTGCAGGTACAACGAATTGGTTCCCCAATCCTGTACCACTTGCAATTGTCGCATAAAGGGTCGTCCCAAGATCATCTCATAGGCATGGTTCTTGCTAAAATCACATATAGCAAATGTATGCTCAAACTCAACACCACAGGTGGTGAGAGTTATTCCCTCTAGCAATCCTAAGGGCCTCTCTATGTGACCGTCGGCCATTTGCAATTTCATTCTCGTTGGCCTGAGTGTTGGCTTGCCCCAACGCTTCCATAGGGAAATGGTGGCAATTGCAACTCCTGCACCTGAGTCCAAAATTGCCTTGGTGGTGTAACCCTGGTAGGTAATGGGAAGATAGGTGTTTCCTTCTTCACCTTCACACATGTCTCCTATCTTATCCAAGGGTATTTCTGGCACTGTTCTCTGGGATCCTACCTGGGAACGAGGTTTTGCTATCTCTGGTACTTGTTTGGCTACATGTTTCCATAGTTCTGGCTTTACTTTGAGTAGCTCTTCTAACTTGAGATTGCACTGCACTTTAGTGTTTTTCACTACCTCTGTGTTCCTAGGTAAGACTGAGTCTTCGTTTCTTACCATGACCGTGGGTGCTCTCATACAAGTAGATTTAGCTTCCCATGGGCCTGTGAAGTGGGGTAATTCTTGTAATGAATTAGACTCAAAGTCTAATCTTTCCTGAGAGTGGGTGCTCTCCTGCTCCTCATAAATGGAAGGGATATCTTGTGGGAATCGGTCGTGTGCATCATCCACAAGCTCAATAGGAGGAGGGACTTCACTTTCCTTAGCCCATTTGTCTTCTTGAATCTCTCGTAGGAATTCTGGTGTGAATCGATTCATAGAAGAAGATGTGCCTGGCTCCGTAGAGTTAGGCACATAAACTTCAGGCACATAGGCTTCCCTGGCAGGAAGACTTGCAGCTTCACTTGCCTTGTCCTTGTGTTGAGAGACGGGTTCCTTTTCTGATTGTGCAATCAGCTGCTCTATTCTTTCCAATAGTCCATCAAAGTGCAACTGTGTCTTTGATGAACTAGAGATGTTAAAGAGGCGACTGGCTTCAAACATGGTATGAGCCAATTCCACCATCTTAGCACAAATTTTGGTTCGTTCTAGCTCTAGTTCTGCTCTAGGGTAGCATTTTTCATGATCAGTTACGTTTGGCCCTTCTTGGATTCTGGCCTGATATGCTTTAAGCATCATATTAAGGTCTTCGGGAGTGGGATCTGCTAGGACTGATCCTACTCTAGGGGGTGGTGGTATCAGTTGAGGCGGGTTGGAAGGTGGCGGGTCGGATGGAGTTGGGACTGGTGGAGGTGGGGTAGTGTGAGAGGGAGTTTGAGATGTGAGTTCAGTTATCCTGGCCTTTGTTTCTTTGAGGCTTTCCTCAAGTTCACTCATCTTTTTTGCCCATTGCCTTTTCATTCTTTCGCGACTATCTCGCCAAGCTCTAGTCCTTTTCTTGGTTATGCTCTCAGTTTCACTTGCCTCTGGGCTCTTTTCCTGACCTACCCCTTGGGTTTGCTGCAATGCCTGAGCTCTAGTGACTACCTGTACTGGAGCAGTGGAGGTCACACTCCCTGAGGAGTCTACTACTAACCCGATAACATTGATAGGAGTGATTTTTGGCATATTATTGGGGTTCTTAGGGCAGTCTCGTAAGAGATGCTCCTTTCCACACTCTTGGCAATAGCCTTGGATCGTTACTGACTGGGGTTGTGTAGGTGGAGGTAGGGGACAATCACGAATGAGATGATCTCCCTGACATCGATAGCATGGTCCTCTAGGGAATGGGGCTCTTACTTGCCTAGGTTGGGGTCTAGGGTTGGGGTTTGCATACATGACATTGGTGTAATCTGATTCCCAATTATGCTCATTTGGCTCTTCACTATAGTAAGACTCACCATGTTCAGGAGACTGCATATAGTAAGCCTGGGGACTATCCACATGTGTAGAATCGAAGCTATGGTCGCTGGGATCGCTTTCTGAAAGCAAGGGTGTTACGGGGACTATAGCTCTATTCAGATTTTCTTCTGCAGCTGCATACTTTACAGGGATCAAGTTGGATGGAGCTGGAGGTTGTTGGGCTAACACAGGCTGAGGTCTTTGCTGGGCTTGGTATTGTGGTTGGTAGGCTTGTTGAGGTCTAGCATACTGTTGTGGTGGGTATTGGTTTTGGTATCTGCCTTGTTGGGGGTATGGCTGAGGGTAGGCTTGCCTAACTGCTTGCTTGTTGTATGGGCAGTCTTGCGCGGTGTGATTTGTGTATCTTCGTTCGATAGTGCAGTACTGGCTACTAGGGTTTACTTGGGTTTGAGCCATAATGGGACATACATTCGCCAGGTGGTCGCCACCACAAGTGTAGCATCTCTTCACAGGGGCAAATCTCGGAATTTGTTTGCTAGAGACACCTAGTTTTTGGGCCACTTTCTATGCGAGTTCCTCAATTGATGTGGATTGTGTGGAAGAGTGACTAGATGCACTATCTGAATCTTTGTAGATTTTGGAAAGCTCTAGTTCTTCCCCTAGGTTATCTTCAATGTCAATGCACATGTGTACACACTCTTCTATAGTCCTAGGGTCCTTCAGATACACATAGGATCTCAATTTTGTACTCAGCAATCCATCCAAGAATAAGGCTACTTGTTTAGCTGGTGTAGGTAGCTCCGAGACAGGGCATCTTTCAAGATATTGCCTAAATCTTCTTCCTGCAAGTCTCACGGTCTCTTGAGGGGTTTGCTTGAAGCTGTGAATCAGTGAGGAGGTATTATGCCTTATGCCACTCTTAGAGAATTCGATAATGAACGCCTCTAGGAGTTGGTCTATGCTCCTGAACTGCCTCTCGTTTAGTGGCTGAAACCATGTCAGGGCAGTGTTCCTAAGGGTCAGACCAAAGGCATTATACTGCGTGAATAGATCCTCCACTTGTTCAGCTCTCAAGACTTGCTTGAATTCCGCCACATGATCATAGGGATCTCCTGTGCCATCAAAGTAGTTCTTCATGGACTTAACTAGCTGCGTTGGTCTCAAGGTCCTGGTGTGTTCTCTAGGTCGTGGTAGAGGGAACTCATCTGCGTTCCTTTGATTCCTGTGAGCTCTAAGTACCTCAGGCTCTACTCTATTGGTTTCCGTCCTTGTTCTCTCTCTACCCCCTGAGTTGGCAAAGCTCACTTCTGGCCTATCTCTACTTCTGTCTCTTTGGGTTCCATGAGCTTGGGATGTTCCCGCTCCAGGGTGACCGTAGGACACATTTGATCTTGGTTGGGGGAAAATGATTTCACCTTTCCAAGTGTAAGCATGCCTGTCATTTTCTGTCACCACGAAGATCCTCTCTGAGGCGTGATCTAAGTAGGTCACTCTACCTGGGCTATCAGGATCCTTAAACTCATAGATCATGATAGTTCCTATATCAGTTGGCTGATTAGATTTATATCTCCAAAAGGCTTTGTCAGTTTCTCGACTGAGGAGCAACTCTATGCTCTTGTTGTCTTGGGGTACCCACTCAGGCGTGATAATCCTAGTGAGAACAGATTTGCCTCGAGGGGTTCTAGGTTCCGCACCCATGTTTCCTTGTTCCAAGTCACCTAAGTCCGCTTCAGAGATTACATTTCCAAATTCATCTGTCCTATCTGGGTGACTGGTGACTACGTATATGGTTCCTTCCTTGTCCAGGTACGCACCGTTTTCAAATTTGACTGCTGGGTGCTCTAGTCCAATGGATTGATCAGGATTCTTAATCTGTACTACGGATCTTCCTAAGCCGTCCTCATAGATGCTAGCACCTAATCGGTTGGTCCTAAGGTATTCCAGCTGTGTTTTGTAAGGGCCTTCTACCTTGTACAAGTAAGGCACTCCTGAACTTCCCGTAGGTCTGTCCATGCCTTGAGACATCTCTGACTCACTGGTCTCAGAGCTAGGGTAGTACGAGTGGTGGCTCAACTGCTGGGCCCAAGACCTAGCAGTGTGGTTAACACTAGCCTCTGAAGACCTAAGGCTTTGTCTCTCCCTTACAAGATGTCGTCCTGATCTAAGGTTCATATGCCTATCTAAGTACCCCGATTTTTTCCCAGAGTACAACCTCGTTGCAGATCAATTGGTATCAGTCACTTGATTTTTTATAGTTATTTATCGTGTTTAAGGTCTTGTCTGATATCACGTCGTCAGGAATACTTGAGTAGTTTTCGTACTTGGAATTGATCGTTCCACGTTAGGTTCTTTTTCTTTATGTTATCGACAGTACAGAGAATAACTTTTTAGCTTGAACTTGAGTTTTTAGGTCGTCTTCAATTTGATACCTGCCTATCGTCGCCCTGACTTACTTCTAGCACTATTCGTACTTAACCTGAGCTAGAAAATGAAAGAGGGAGTTGAGAATGCCCAGGAAGCGTGTTCCAAGGCTTGCACTTACACTTGCTTAGAACGCCCTTCGATGCTCTCAATAGATCTGTAGAGTTCCAAAGTTAGCTTTCATAATTAAATTCCAAAGACAAACCCAATGATTCTCATCCCTGTAGCACAAATACTAATTTGCCTAGTGTGTTTTAGAAAGACAATTCTTAAGACCCCTGACTTAAGCTCAAAAAATGGATTTCGTATGGAAAAGTTATGACCGTTCAGGGTTCTAGGGTTAAGACGGGGTTCAAACAGGATCACTGTGCAACAGGTTTCCCCCAGGTTGGTTTCCTAAGGCCTCCTTATGTGCTCTGGAGTAAGATGTTTATGCCCACAATTAGTCCATTTTTTCAGTTCAATAACCCTAAAAAATTTGTCCAAAATTGGCTGTCTATCGATGGACAGGGCTGTCAATCGCGATGGACAGGAGTCTATCGCGATGGACAGAGGTTCAGTCAATCGCGATGGACAGGAGACAATCGCGATGGACAAGATTTCAGTCAATCGCGATGGACAGGAGTCTATCGCGATGGACAGGAGGTTCAGTCAATCGCGATGGACAGGAGTCTATCGCGATGGACAGAGGGTTCAGTCAATCGCGACGGACAGGAGTCAATCGCGATGGACAGGAGTCAATCGCGATGGACAGAGGGTTCAGTCAATCGTGATGGACAGGAGTCAATCGCGATGGACAGAGGGTTCAGTCAATCGCGACGGACAGGAGTCAATCGCGATGGACAGAGGGTCAGTCAATCGCGATGGACAGGCAGTCAATCGCGATGGACAGAGCTGTCAATCGCGATGGACTGAAATTTTGCAAATTTTTCAAAAATTTTTGTGGGAATGTGGTGTGCAGGGTCTCTAGTCTACTGTGGTGCACTCAGATTTACCAAAAGGTGAAAATTTCTGTCAATCGCGATGGACAGAAGTCGGTGACTGCGAGACAGTTCTGCACAATTCCGTACCTGCGCGACGTGCTGGAGGGGATGATGATGCTAACACCTGCAAGAAACTCCAAAAGCATGCAGAAGATAGCACACGACAGTTCGCTCTCTCGCTCTCTCTCACAAGTGAAATGAGGGAAATGAAGGGAGGAAGGAGATATAGTAAAAACTGAAATTTTTGCGATGATGGAGATGGAGGTGGGAGATGGTGATGATGATGATGGTGATGAAGAAGGTGTAGAAGAAACAAGAAAATGGATGAAAGTGAAGAGTTTACCTACAACTCCAACGCGTCAACTCCACGTCTTACCATCACACGCTTGTCCTCAAAGCTCGATCCCCGGCAACGGCGCCAAAATTTGGTGTAGCTCAGTGATGAGTAGCACCTCCTTTAATGTCAATCCGGGAAGACGTGAGGATGGTATGAAGACCTCGAGCAAGTGGAAGCACAAGTGCGTGAGTGAGAAGCACACCAACATGCACACACATACACACACACGCGCACACACGGCAAGACAAAGAGTGAGGAGCAATGGAGTTCTTTAGATTACTTTCACAGAGCTCTTACAAGTTCGTTTCAATTACAATCTAACCTCAAAAATGAGCTCTCTAGCTCTTTTTATAGTTTTTGACTAGCTTTGGCCCTGTCCAGACCTAGTGTCCGGCCTAGTTAAAAATTAGGTTCCAGGGCCAATTTGAGGGCTTAAACGGAGTCTAAAAAATACGAAAATTGATATGTAGGTACTTCTAAGGCTCCTCAAGCTCGAGGACTCCTCGGCTTGCACAAAATGGAGCTACAAAAATATGAAATGGTATTTACAATGATTGTTAGTGATAAGAATCACTGTTATAAGGATGTTGGTTTGGAAAAATTTGAAGGGCCTATCTGCCAGATTTGCGTCTACTGCTTTGTCTACTTACTCCTTCAGCTCGCTCTGACTCTCTCCGCTGGCTTCCTTGTCTAGTCAGTCCTTGGGTGCCCATACTGCTCTCAACACCTGTGCACAGGCCCGCGGTGCGACACTGACACCAAAGACAACTCCACGGCTTCCAAGGCGTGTGCAACCCTTCACTATCAGATTACCAAGACATAGCACAGATGGACCGAATCTGGTGTTTCCTCCTATACCAACCGACTTAGAGTTTCCTCACGGCTTTACATTGGAAGATCTAACTGATGAAGAGGTAGCCAGAATAATCAATGCTACAAATTTAGAAGTGGAGGCAGAGCAGGCAAGCGGGCAGCAGACAGTCACAAACCAACCCCACCCAGTCCAACCAGACGTAGTGGAAGTGCAGGATGATGAAGAAGACGAACAAGAGGACGAACAAGAGGGACTATCCGACGAAGAAGAGTAGGAATATGAGCAAGAAGTTCTACAGGAACTTGAGGGTGCCCCGACTTATACGAAGCAATTGAAAAAGTTGTATGATACTATCAACCGAGTTCAACAACAGCACAAACTGTCCTTGGCAGCAGGAAAAGCCCTCATGAACCAAATCCTTGAGGAGGAAGGTGTAGATGAGCAATACCGAGCAACCCTTGACATGATCACTGATGCGTTGGGGATACCGGAGACGGTGCATACTGCTCTTGCATATTCACGACGATCGGAATGACGATATGGTAGACGCCCCCTCGATCAGGAAAACAAATGAATGTATTAGTATCAGAACCACAAGGCACCACATCCACAACCACGAGCACAACTCATACCATTCATGACACTGAGGAAGCCCATACATCCAGTGCACCCCCATCACTGTAACATAATCCTGGTAGGAGATGGTTGAACCACACCCTAAGAGAGAGGATTAGGAAGTAATCCTCAACCATGGATTTTGGGGCAAGTGGTTAGCCCATCACATTCCTAACCAAGAGGTTGTGAGTTCAATTCCTTGCATTGGTATCAGAGCCTAGGAAGTAGGCTTGGGAAAGGTGGAATGATCCAATGGCCTCTAAAAAAGGCGCTTGGGCACTCTACCATGTGAAAGGGTAGGAATTGTGGAAAGTGCACGCGTCGGTTTCAAGGATGGACCTTACAATGATTGAGATGTATCTCTCAATCCGTAGGTCGGATTGAGGCATGTAATATACCGTTGGAAAGCTCTCGGAACGAACTTTCCAATGAGCTAGCTTGGAAGTGTGAATTCCTTGGAAATCCTTGGATGGAACTTGATTGAGTGTTCAAGATACCAAGCATGGGTGAGAACAAGGTTCAAGACTGAGGTTGAGAACAAGGGCTCGAGACACCAAGGTTGCGAACAAGAAGGTTCAAGACACCAAGGTTGAGAGCAAGGGTTCAAGAGACCAAGGTTGCGAACAAGGTTCAAGAAACTGTGCGAGGTTGAGGAACATCAATTCAAGGGCACCTAGGGAGTTCAAGGGATTGATCACCGAGGCTAGAGGGATACAAGAGTAGATCATTGAGGACAATGATCGACCAAGGGGGGAAGAATGTAACATAATCCTGGTAGGAGATGGTTGAACCACACCCTAAGAGAGAGGATTAGGAAGTAATCCTCAACCATGGATTTTGGGGCAAGTGGTTAGCCCATCACATTCCTAACCAAGAGGTTGTGAGTTCAATTCCTTGCATTGGTATCAGAGCTTGATTCTCTCCATAGCTCTCATTCTCATTATCTTGCTCATCTTGTGCTCTCCTATTTGTGTGTGTATTGCTCCTTCGACGAAATCAAAGCATTCTGCTCGCAGCTGAACGGAGAAGTGCGCCGATTTCCTCGCGTTAGCATCATCGAGTTTGAAGCATACTCCAAAAAGAAGGACATCACTACAGTGCAGAAGACGGGATTCGAACCCCCGTTTCTCCTTTAAGAGGGCGCCGCTCTAACCACAAAGCCAAACGGTCGCGCACGTTCTGATCTGCAGGCCACATCATCTTGTTCCTTTCTCGGCGCTGTAGAAGACTATTATTAAGGCGAAAAAAAAGAAGATTTCTGTAGTGCACTGTTAGGGATTTGAACCCTCGTCCCCCCAGCTGGAGCGACTTCTTCTATCCACACAACCTAAGCGTTGTTCGTGGCCTTCTAGACCGGCAGAAAGCTTGTGTTCTGAATCCCGCGGTGCAGACGGTCTCAATTAGGAGCCACGAAGAAAAAAGAGTATAAAAGTTCATCGCGTGCTGCCGTCCGCAAGATTCGAACACTGATGGCTACTTTAAGAGGACATCGAGCTACCCACGCTGCCCAACGTGGTTCTTGTTCATATGTGCAGAGCAAAATCTCCTAAAGCAGTGATCAAAGCTGAAGTGCAAGCCAAACTCTCATCCATCCAAGGAGCAAATCAGTTGTTGCAGGCCAAACCCGAGAAGTATTCTGCTTTTAGCCAAAGAAACAACCAAGGAGAATCAAAGATTGAGCAAAGTTTGAAGAAAGTGGAAGCTGTGGAGTGAAGATCCGGAGGCCTAACTTCGTCATAATTCTAGCACTCTCGGCTAGAATCAAGTCGACCTCAACGGACCAAATCATCAGGGACTATTTCTTGTGATATTCTTGCATAGCTCTTTTGATTTTGTTGCACACACCACTTGCGTTAGGAATACTTAGTAAGTTTAATAACGCTTTGTGTGCGATGGAGGGGACTTCTAGCCACGTCTCGCTTACGAGTACTCCTAGTACGTCAGTGTTTGTTTCTGTTCCTATTTTAGTAACATCCTCATTCATGCCTAGACCACCAATAGCTGCACGTGCATTGCATCCATCTGCAACTATGGTTTCAAATACAAGTCATGTGTCTGATGCATTTAATAGAGAAGCGACGATTATAGCATTAGACGTTGAGGATTCTGCGAGAAAAGGGGAAACAATCACTACTCTAAACGAGGGGAAAGATATGGAGAGTAGGATGTTGCTAGTTGAGCAAAAGCTTGGACGGTTGTCCAGTATTCCGGATGAGGTTGCAGTCCTCCGTCAATCTATTGATGGAATCCAGGATCACCTTAAGGTCATTCTGAACTTACTTCAGACGCCTAGGGATATCAGTAAGACTATTTTAGGTAGTCACACAGATACGATCGCAACTTCACCAATGTCTGTTAGGAAGGAAAAGGATAAGGGATTATCCTCTCCCCATACAGATATGTTTCCTTTAGCGGGAAGTATGAGCCGTCTTAGCCTAGTGTCTTCTACTCCCTTGTGTGTTGCTTCGGTAGGGATGTTAGAAAGCCATAACCGCCCCGTGGATCTTTCCTTGGGTAAGGAGATCCGTCCTCCTTATTTCTCTGGAGAGGATAAGGATAGGAATAAGGATGCGGTTTTGACTTTCTTAGAGAAATGGCAAGATGTCCATGAACTCAAACATACCCCCGATCATGTGAGGGTAGTAGAAGCCAGTTTATCGCTAGGACCGAAAGCTTATACTTGGTGGATGAGTCTCTCTGAGACTCACAAGAAACCTACCACTTGGAATGAATTTTCCCATCTTTTCAAGAAAGAGTTTCTCCCCGAGAATGAGGAGGAACGCAATTGGGAAGCTTGGGATAAAATTCAGCAGAAGGGTAGACCGCTATTAGTGTATATTTCAGAATACAGAGATGTAATTCTGAAGTTAAAGAATTTAGATGACTTCCATCGACTTCGCGGTTTTGTCCGAGGACTTAACCAACGAATTCGTAATGAAGTTAAGCGTCATGCGCCTAAATCCCTTGAAGAGGCGATTAAGGTCGCACAGATTTATGAGGACAATTCACGTTTGGATGTCCCGCAGGAGAACAGTTATTCCCAGAAGAATAACTTTAAGCGTAAGGGCAGAGGGACTAAATCTAATGAAAGAGTGTCTAAAAAACCTCGTGTTTTTAGACACATCCTTTCTCCGGAAGATCATGATAAAGCGCAAAAAGAAAACTTGTGCTTTAAATGTCTCAAGCCTGGACATCGAAGCCGTGCCTGTCCAGAATCAAGAAGTAGAAAATCAAATCCAAGAGTATTTGGATAAAGGATTTATCCGCCCAAGCCAGTCTCCATGGGCAGCACCCATCCTTCTAGTGAAAAAGAAAGATGGAACCATGAGGCTGTGCGTAGATTATAGGGCGTTAAACAATCTTACGATAAAGAACAAGTATCCCATGCCACTAGTCGAAGATCTTTTCGATAGTCTAAAGGGAGCTACAGTCTTTTCTAAGATTGATTTACGCCAAGGTTATCATCAGATCAGGATCAAAGATGATGATATTCCTAAAACAGCCTTTCGAACAAAGTTTGGTCACTACGAGTTTTTAGTGATGCCGTTCGGGTTGACAAATGCACCCGCAACATTTATGACTTTGATGAATCAAGTGCTTCAGCCGTATTTGGGAAAATTTGTTGTAGATTTTCTCGATGATATTTTGATCTACAGTAAAGATCATGAAAATCACTTAGAGCACTTGAAAAAAGTTTTTCAACTTCTTCGCGATAATAAACTTTACGGTAAAGAGTCAAAATGTGAATTCTTTACCCCAGAAGTAAAGTATTTAGGTCATATTATTTCCGCGGAAGGAATCAAAGTTGACCCTGAAAAGGTCCAAGTGATTCTTGAATGGCCTGAGCCCAAGACAGTTCGAGAACTACAAAGTTTTCTCGGATTGGCAGGATATTATCGGAAGTTTGTGGCTGGTTATGCCAAGATTGCAGTACCTTTGACAGACCAACTCAAAGGGAAGCATCAAAAGTTAAATTGGAAAGAAGATCAAGCAAAGAGTTTTCAAGATCTTAAACTTGCTTTAGCATCGGCCCCGGTTCTACAGATTATAGTTCCGAACAAGCCTTTCCAATTAGAAACAGATGCAAGTTCATCTGCAGTAGGAGCAGTACTAAGCCAAGATGGTCGACCGATAGCTTTCGAGAGTAGAAAGCTAAGTCCTGCTCAGCAAAATTACTCTACCTATGAGCGAGAGATGTTCGCTATTATAAATGCTCTAAAGAAATGGCGCCATTATCTATATGGATCAAAGTTGACCATAGTTTTTGATCAAGAGAGCATAAAGTGGTTTGCAAACCAACCTGATCTAAGAGGTAGAAAAGCGAGGTGGGCCGAGCAGTTGCAAGAGTTCGATTATGAACTCAGGTATAGAAAAGGAAAGTTCAACGCAGTGGCAGACGCCTTAAGTCGGATGCCTATGCTGAACAATCTCAGTTTTGTACAAATTCAAAGTGAATTTATTTCAACTTTGAAAGGAAGTTGCAAAGAGGATCCAAGCTTCAGTCAAGCATGGAAAGCAGCTGAACAAGATAAACAAAATGAAGCAAGTACTTCTGAAAGAAAGTTTAAACACTATTCTCTCCAAGATGAATATTTGCTTTATAAAGGTAAGGTTTGTGTTCCAAGTACCTCGAACATACGAAAACAAGTACTTTTCGAATGCCATGATGCTCCAAGTGCAGGACATCCTGGTATTAACCGAACCTATGAGTTAGTGAAAAGACATTTTTATTGGCCGAGTTTGCATCGAGATGTGCAAAACTATGTATCTAAGTGCCATAAATGTCAAGTAAATAAGTTTGACCGACTTAAAGTTGGAGGATTGCTGCATCCTTTGGAAATTCCCAAAGGAAAGTGGGAAAGCATTTCCATGGATTTCATTTCTGGATTACCCCGCACTCAGAAGGGCTTTGATTCAGTTTGGGTTGTAGTTGATCGATTGACTAAACTTGCTCAGTTTATACCAGTCAAGACTACTTATAAGACTCCAGAACTTGCAAAAATATTTGTAAATCAACTTTATAGACTCTATGGTCTTCCAGTAGACATAGTTTCTGATAGAGATGCTCGATTTACAAGTCATTTTTGGCGAGCAGTCTTTAGTAGACTTGAAACTAAACTAAGTTTAAGTACAGCTGAACATCCCCAGACGGATGGACAGACAGAGAAAGTCAATCAGATTTTGGAAGACATACTCAGAGCTTCTGTTATTTCCAAACAGACTGACTGGGAAGATTATCTTCCATTAGCTGAGTTTGCCTATAACAGTGCCAAGAATTCATCAACTGAATTTAGTCCATTCATGTTGATGTATGGTTTCCAGCCTAGGTCTCCTTATGCAGTAGGACTACAAAATGAACGAGTTCAAGCAGCTCAAGAGTTCCTTCAAGACATGAACTTTAAGCTCAAGTTAGCTAAAGAAAACCTAAAGAAAGCTCAAAATCGTGCAAAGGCTTATGCCGATCCGAAGCGAAGAAATGTTATTTTTCAGGTTGGCGATCAAGTTTATCTTCGTATTCCTGAAAGATCGGAAAAGTTCAAGACTGGTCAATGCGCCAAGTTGTCGCCTAGATATTGCGGTCCTTTTCCAATCACCAAGAAAGTTGGTTTGTGGGCTTATGAACTACAACTTCCAGATGATAGTTGGATTCATCCAGTGTTCCATGTTAGTCGGCTTAGGAAGAGTCTAACAGATTCAGATAATCTAGTTGGACAACAGGTTATACTTCCTATTCCCGTACATGAAACAGTTCCTCATGAACCTGAAAGGATACTTCGCACCCGAGATAAACGTACAAGAAGCCACTTGTATGAAGAGTGCTTAGTAAAATGGAAGGATGGAACTGAAGAAAATTCAACATGGGAAAAAGTTTCCACAATCCAACGTCGTTTTCCAGCTTTCAAGTTTTACGTTGGTCCCAACTAAAGAAGGTTTTTTATTTTCACGTTTCTAAGTAAATAACCTAATTGAATGAATGCATGTTCTTCAAGTTCTAGAACATGAGGCTCGGGGGTTGCCTACAGTTATATATATAGCTTTATTTTCGAGGACGAAAATCTTTCCCAAGGGGGGAAGAATGTAATAAAGTAAGTCTATGATCTAGGGATCCGAAGGCTTCAGACAGATCTGAAATCGGATACCGTTTGGTCACTCGTCTGTAGGACCAAAGATCTCAAGACTAGACTCAAGCATAAGTCATGTGCTCTCATATTCAAGTAATCCACTTAGCCTAGTGGTTAAGTCTCATGGTTGTGAAGGAAGAGGTCTTGGGTTCAACTCCCATGGGGAGCATGGGGAGAGTGTTTTGCCCAAAGAGCTCTAGAGCCTTCTAACTCAAGTTAACGTGAGTTAACTTGAGTCCAGTGGACTTAACTCAAGAGGTGAGTACAACAACCACTAGTGGACTCTAGTGGAAGGTACTAAAGTAGTGGTCGAGATCACTCCAGCCACTAATAGACTCTAGTGGTGGATATGAAAGGAGTGGAGGAGATTGCACATGCACTTGTGGACTCTAGTTACATTTGTGGTCCTCATTAGTTCAAGCAGCTATATATACAGGCATAAGGTTGGGAGGAGAGTCATATTCATTCATGAGTATTTTGCAGTCCTTACGCTGTTGCAATCACCCCCCTTACCCCCTCTCCCTCCAACTCCGCCACTTTCACCTCCCACTACCAGTGAAACCACTAATGTCACCGCCTCAAGGTCCACTTCCCATACCGAAGCACAGACCGTTAGTCAACCCACACAACCTACACAACCGATCACCACCTCTCTTGTTTACACTACTACTGACTGTGTAATTCTAACTGTAACCACAGAAAACCCCGTTCCCCCGATCACACTTCCTGGCGGTTCATATTCACAACTACACACAACACTTTACACCTTCACCACCATCACCGCACCCACAATTCCCATGTTCACAATCACTCCCACGACTGCATCCACTTTTGATCTCATGGACATATCACCCACCTCCGCACCTCTCCCTCCCCCCATACGTCCACAATCTCCCATTCCACCAACTTCACCCTTTTCAAGCACAACATACACGCTCCCATTCCCTTTTCCCTTCCCTTCTGCATTCAACATCTTTCCCGCATCCACTCCCATTAATAATGTATTTAATAATATGTACCAATGTATGTCTCAACTGCAACAGCATTACCACCACCTAGACACACAGCATACGAGTCTCTTCAGAAGCCATGAACAGCTCCAAGCAAGATTCATTGAATTAGAGAAGGAGAAGCGGCTATTACAACAGCAGTATACTACATTGCAAGCACAACATGATCAATTAGTCGCCAATCCACCCCAGTCAGATACTGAAGAAAAACAACAACTTGACAACATGTTACATGCTCAGATCACAGACAATCTCAAGCTTCGACGCAATCTCGCCTTATTACGGAAGCACATGTCCGCAACACTCGAAGAGAATAAGAGACTGCAGAAACAGAACGAAGAAAACCTGGAAGCAGCAATGGAGGGTTCACCACAGGAAATCGACCCAGAGAATTTCAAGGCTATCCCGTCTGGAAATATGAAAATCATCTTGGAAACCCATGCCGACCTCTTGGAAGCCCACACAACATTAGAAAGAGAAAGAGATGATCTACTAAAGCAACTGGCAACTCAGCAGGAGTCACCAAGCAAGGTCACAACAGCAGCCGACAATTCAGAAGAAGTCGCAGAACTCAAAGCAGAACTAGAAGAACTACGAAGTAAAGTTCTTCAATATGAGCGTCAACCCTCTCCCCTGGCGGAACCAGAACCTGAAGACTTAGTGCCAATTCAAGTGGAGGAGATCTTTGAAGACCCATATGTTCCCATGCCAACACTCGGAGGCAAGCAAACAGAAGAAGGAATGGACAGGATTGAGATCGAAGCGCCTGAATGGATGCAAAGGTTGGAGAAGGTTGCTACAACCCATGATGAGAGAGTTGCAGTTCAGATAGCATCTATGTCACGATTGGAAGAAGTCGTCATAAAATCGGATTACTTCAGAAACCTCTCCCATCATAGGTGGATTGGCACGTCCGATGATCTGTATATTCCATTCTGTGTATTAATGGTGGATTACAATGTTGAAATCAAGCAACGCACAACAAAAGAACCATCCTCGGCGACACAGTTTGCACCAGATGACATCCCGGCAAGTGCCAAGCAGGGGAATATACATCAACCTATTTGGAGGATCCGCCTGCTTGAAACCTACCCTGAGATCGTACGCACGTGGAATAACATGCCTCTATATATCAAATATAATCCCTGCTACTGCCCTGTCTTTCGAAGAAGGTCTTGACCGGAGTACACCAAAACAACTTTGACGGTTAAAGGATGTGAAAAGTGGTTAAATTATGTGTATCTAGCACCTCCTCATGGCCAACCCACAGTCAACTATATGATTTCAACCATCCGACACTGGGCAGTCAGGTTCAAGAATGTCCCAGATGTCATGGCACAGATGTGCCTAAAAATTTTTGAGCTCATGCTGGTTACATTCAGGACATTTGAGAATATCAAAGAACCTCATCTTTCGGCTATTGGATTTCATGAAGGGAATCAGGACCTTGTCTACGATATGAGCACCACACCATCCATTAACGTCGTATATGCGTGGCATGCTCGTAAAAAGTATCTACGTGCCTGCTTCAAACAGACGTTTGAAGAAATGTTCATCACAGGGTTCTGGGAATATCATTCCGAGATATTCATTCCCAGACCATCTCATCTATTACAGTTATTTGTGGTGGAACAAGCCCTACATTCCGAAAAGCTACGTATGCCACATCTAGAAGTTCCAGGGCCAGTAGACTGGGATGCCCTACTCACTGATTTTGGCCAAAGGGTTGAGAATAGCAGAACATCATTTATCCACCGACGTTGTGGAATACTACATCCAAAGACCCACTCAACAAGGGTCTGTCAGAGACGACAGACGCGAGAGAAGGGGGGGTGTTGGCAGCCAAGGAACTGAAGGACTCACAAGACAAGGAAGTCAACGAAGGGAGTCGGAGCACAGAGAAGGCACAAGCAGACAGAGTAGTCAACGAAGATCTGGCAAGTAGTCCATTATTTTTTCATGAAGCTAAAGCATATCCAAGAGGTGGACCCACAAGAAGAAGAAGCAAGTAGGGAGCTCCAGGAAATGTATGTCAAACTGTTAGAAGAAATCCCTACAAAAATAGTGATTTTCATCACTAAAAACCATTGTAAATACCATTTCATATTTTTGTAGCTCCATTTTGTGCAAGCCAAGGAGTCCTTGAGCTTGAGGATCTTTAGAAGTACCTACCTATCAGTTTTCACATTTTTTAGACTCCGTTTGAACCTCCAAATAGGCCAGAGAACCTAAGTTTTAACTAGGCCGGACACTAGGTCTGGACAAGGCCAAAAACTAGTCAAAAACTATAAATAGAGCTAGAGAGCTCATTTTTGAGGTTAGCTTGTAATAGAATTGAACTTGTATGAGCATTTTGGAAGTAATCTAAAAGAACCCCATTGTCTTTCTCTTTGTCTTGCCGTGTGTGCGCGTGTGTGTGAATGTGTGTGCATGTTTGTGTGCTTCTCACTCACGCACTTGTGCCTTCACTTGCTCGAGGTCATCATACCATCCTCACTTCTTCCCGGATTGACATTAAAGGAGGTGCTACTCATCACTGAGCTACAACTTGGAAGACCCTTCATGAGACAGGTGAAGGTAGCGCAGGATTGGGGAAAAGACGCGGTATACTTATAGCACGAAGGAACCACGACCAGAATAAATCTCCACACATACATGTATCAAGATGTTACCCCCTTGCAATGGAATCCGATTCATAAGGATGAGGACGAGCAGTCGATTCACAATATAGGTTCAAGTGACCAATCATGGATAAACAAAGATACTCATCTATGGATATGGCAGATAGCAAAAAAGGAAAACGAAAGAAAGAAAGGATGGCAGCAAAGGCAAGGAGTTGCTAGGTCTGTACAAGATCCAACTTACATGCCTCAAATAATCCTAGATGAAGAATTCAAACCTCATGGTTGGATGGAGATTTTAGCCACTCTCGATGTATGTGTAAATGAAGAAGTAATAACCATGAATGAATGCATTGACGAGGAAGGATATGATGTAAGCCTATACGTGCTAGTTCTTCAAGAGGCTAAAGAAGGAGAAGTAGTTGAAAAAGAATGGAAGGAGGATTATGAGAGCATTGAAATGGAGCAGGAACAAATTGAGTCAGGAAGTGACAATCAAGGAATAAGTGTCATAACTAGTGAATTAAATCAAGAAAGGACACAAGAAGAAGAACTTGGACTAGATAGAGAAAAAGAAGATGGAGAAAACAAGCCCCAAGATCAATTCGAAGTGCCTGCCCACTTCAAAAAATATGAAGTAGAAAAGAGAAAAATTGCTATACAAATGCCAAAATGAGAAGCATAACCAGGAATAGCATATGGCAACAAAGAACAGACCAAGAAAATAGTAGTAACCTTGGAGGAAGGAGAAGAGTGATGTACCTTTATAGGACAAGATGTCTCAATGGAAGAAGAACAAGAGTTAATACGACTCATAAGAGAATATAGGGATGTCCTTGCTTGGACATATAAGGATTTGAAAGGAGTAGATCCTTCTATTTGTGCCCATAAAAAATTCAGCGATACATGATATATGACTAGTATCATGAGAATTACTCCATGATACACGATATCACTCAAGTATCGTGATACTCAACCACAAGATTTCACGATATCCAGGTATCGCGATACTCAATTGCAGGAGAACACGATACTTGGCATTTTTTCAATTTTTCAAGAGGTACATTTAGATTCTAAGTGAATATAAGTGGTCCTAAAGCCTCTCTTCCCTTTTCCCAATGTCTGAATCACAAAAATAAATTTTCTTTACCCCAGTATGACCCTCACGATACTTGCCGCAGGTCGTTTCACTGAGTTGCTTGATTTCACCCAAATTTATGAGTAAGGGATGGGTATGATTACCTTGGAAGCTTCTCCCCAACTTCTCTACAACCCCTTCTTGCTCTGTGTTGCTCAATAACCCTGCTCTTCCGATCGCGATCTTCGCTCTCTAATGCTCACGATACTTGCTTGGAGACAAGTGACTTGAAAAAGGTAGTTTTTTTGGTTTTTATACTTTTGAAAATTCTCCCTAACTAAAAAAGACTAACAAGAATAAAGGTTGACTGCTATTCTAACTTCCTAACCTACTCCCTTCTTCCTCCTACTCTACTCACTCCACTCACTTCCCTAGACTATCAACTCACTACACACACTCCAAGAGTGAGAAGTAGTAAGTGCGGATGAGTGTGACTTACCAAAGAAGAGAAATTCACAACTCCTCTACACGCTTCAATGCTAAGAGCTACTTACCATCACACGAATGCCTCTGTTTGATTTGACTTCCCCGACAACGGCGCCAAAAACGTGTGTACCTAAGTACCAACTTAGGGACTTGTGGAGAAAGAGACTATACCTCGATCCCCCTCAAGTGCAGATAGTGGGGATTTACGCTTTATTTATCAATCCGAGGAGTATCAAAACCTAGCCGAGTGTATGAAGACATGCATTCAAATGATGATCAATGCAAGAGAGCTTTCCAAAGAGTGCAGATAAGTCTAAATCTATTCCAAACACGGTTCAGGGATCTGTTGAGATGTCACGATACTTGGAGGAGCAGCCCACAGTAAATCAAGCTTTTCTCTCAGCTCCAAACTCTGAATCTAGCGAATAGCGGATTTGTTTCGAAGCTCTCGAGAAGTCGCATCCATTGGTGGTCTCTTCACTGAATTCTGGCACTTTTGCTTCAAGTTATGAGCAAAATACTGAGTCACGGGAATGACCTTCCTACACTTCAGCACTTCCTACACTTCACACACAGCTTAACAACAGCAAACAAGCACTTTCATGGATAGACAACACTTCCAAACACCCTTTTCAAGCATCACACATGCACACAAGCTCACAAAGAAGATGATACAGAGAGGAGAAGACACAAATTCAAAATTTTGTGCTCTTGATTCTCACAATGGCAAAAAGTCTTTACAAAGAGTCACAAATTGACTTATATACATGTGCCCTAAAAATGGTCCTTTCACACAAGAGACCGGGACTTTATTCACTAAAAGGTTAATTTCCTACTAATTTACATGGGTAAGCTACTAATCTCCAAGGGTATGCATCTAGAGGACTCCTCTAGTGCATTTACATCGGAAAATATGTTACAAAATGCCTATGATACAAAAATAAAGTGTCCGAATCGGAAAAATTTTGGGGCCCATCTTTTTCTGTGCCTTTTGCTCTTCTTAGCTCTGCAACACTCTCCCCCTCTTTGTCTCTATCATCCCTTGACAGGCTTTTGCTTCTCGTTTGTAGCTTGTCTAAGATTTCTGAATACACGCACCCAATGGTCGAAGAAGTAACAAGGACTGTCAGACAATTGGTTATCTTATCCGAGGTATGTCCTTGCTTCTGTTTGCCCCTTGGTATTCCGTACATCATAAATCTAGGTTGTTGTATTCAGTCGGGCTGCCATGCACGCCATCAGTGGCTAAGAATGTGGTATTCTTAGTCACCTGCTTCAACTTTTCAGCCTCTCCTCTTTCTAACTTTTGGTCTTCTGATATGTCTTTGTCTTCACACATCTGACCCTGTTGTATTGCTTTGAGCCTGTTTACTTTCTTTTCCACCGCACGCTATTGATGGGAGGATTATTACCTGCCAAGTATCTTCTTGTACTTCTTCATGGATACTTCCTGGCCCTGGTCCGTCCTTCCCTCCTATGTGCTTTTCCTTGATGTGTGCCTGTCACTCTAGCACAATGGTGAGTACCAACGTGAGAAGATTCACCTCATAATTGTCAATCCGTGGAGACGTGAGGACTAGTATGAAGACTATGAGCAAGTGAAGGCACAAGTGTGTGAGTGAGAAGCACACAAGCATGCACACACATACACACACGCGCACACAAGGCAAGAACAAGGAGAGGAACAATGGAGTTCTTTGCATTAGTCAAAAATTCTCTTACATAAGCTCAATTCACAAACAATCTAACCCCAAAAATGAGCTCTCTAGCTCTTTTTATAGTTTTCTAACTAGCTTTGGTCTTGTCCAGACCTAGTGTCCGGCCTAGTTAAAAATTAGGTTCTAGAGCCTATTTGAGGGCTCAAACAGAGTCTGAAAATTATGAAAATTGATATGTAGCTAGTTCTAATACTCCTCAAGCTCGAGGACTCCTCGGCTTGCACAAAATGGAGTCTATTCTACCAAAAAACGGAATTTACAATGTTTGTGTAGTGATTAAAATCACTTGAGTTGTAAATGGTCCATGGAAAAAATGATTGGTCCTTGTTGCCGTATTGTGCATGACTCCTCCGTTGCGCTAGTATGCTCTTCATCTGACTTGTATGCCAACACTCCCCCCCTTCCTAGTGTCTGTCGCCCCTAACAGACCTCTATTCTATAGGGTGGTCGATATAGTATTGGATGACATTGGTGGCAAGTTCGTGTTCTCCTATCCTTAAGCCTCTTGCTAGATCAGCTTCCAATGCATCCCAATTTATTGCGCCAGGGACCTCTGGTTGCGGTGTGGTGTAGTACTCAGAGTACATTGCTTGTTCACAAGCAAAGAGATGGAGTAGGTGTGTTGGCATCGGTGCGAAGACCTTCGAGTGATACTCCCAGAAACCTGATCTGAACATTTCTTCGAAGGTCTGTTTGTAACATGCAGGGAGGTATTTGATGCGTGCATGCCAGGCATAAGCCACACGAATACTGGGGGTGGTGCTCATGTCATACACCAAATCATAATTTCCATTGGTAAACCCCGGTAGACGTACCTGTGGTGCGGCTGCATTTTTAAAGGTTTTCAGGACTACCTGCATCATATCTAAAATCTTAAGCATCATTTGAGCTGCCACATCTGGCATGGGCTTCAATCGTGGCATCCAATGTCGAATTGTTCCCATCATGTACGCTACCGACGGTGGTCCCTATGGTGGCACAATGTACGGGTAGTTTAGCCATTCCTTGCATTGCGCGTTGTTCTGCACTTTGATATTGAATGCCTTCCAAGACCTGCGGCATGGAACTGGACCGTAGCATGGATTGTATAGGAGATGTAAAGGCGCGTTGTTCCATGTGCGTAGCATTTCTGGATATGTCTCTAGAAGTTTCTGCCGCTAGGTGGGTTGACGAATTTTGCCTTTTTGCACCTCTGGAGGAAGGTCTTCGGGTTGAAATTGGGTAGCAAAGGTAGGAATCTTACCCATGACTCTCTGTATTTCTGCATTATAATCAGCCAGGATAATATAATAAGGCCTGTATTGGAGTTCAGATGAGAGGATAAGGCATCTCGATGACAGGTTCTTGAAGTAAGCAGATTGTAGCACAGTTTCCTCTATGACCCTCATGGCCTGATTTTGCATTACTGTGCGCTCTTCGTGAGAACTCCCAATTTCCTCCACTTGACGTAGCCATGGAGGCCGTGGTGCTTCGAATGTGTCCTGAGCTTCTTCCGTTTGTTGGCCTCCTGGGAAGGGTTGTGGGTCGTATTCTTCTTCAAATGTTTGTTCCACAGGAATTTGTACTACTTCTTCGTCGGTGGGAGCCTCTGGAGGGGAAGGTGGTCTCTCATATTGTAGTAGACGTGCTTGCAATTCGGTGACCTGTTTCTGGAGATCTTTTAAGGCCTCTGAGTCTGTAAGAAGTGAAGCCACGGAGGAGGTGGTTTGAGAGGCTGCTGTTGTTTCTTTTTGGTGTTTCTACTTCAGTTGACCCAGTTCCTCTGATAGCAGGTCATGTGCTTCAAGCAGCATGGCATAGTCTTTCAATATGATCTTGATATTGTCGGGGGTCACTGCTTGAAACTTTGATGGGCTGATGGGTGCCCCAAGTGTGCTTTTGATAGCTGCATCTAGGTTTTCCTGATTTTGTAATTGCAGGCGTCGATTCTCTTCATGAGCGGCAGCAAGATGTCGCTTGAGTAGGGCCATATTTCGCTGAAGCTTTGAATTGCGTTCCAGCTGTGTCCGTAGATGACCTTCTACCACTTGTATTGCTTCCTGATCTGTGTTCTGTAACTGTACCTCCAATATGCTATGAGCCTCTTGGAGAGTTTGGAATTGTGTGTGGAGGCGAGCATTTTCCTCCTCTAGTGCAGCAAGGCGGTGTTGTAGTGTCTCCGAGTGCTCTTGCAGGCGTTCATTCTGTTGCTGGCGCTGATTGTAATCTATCCTTAGGTTTGATATACAAGCTAGCATGGTGTCCAATGCATTGCCTATAGATGAGGGGGTGGTGTTTACAATGGAAGATGCATGGGAAGGGAATTGGGGAAGGGGAAGAGTGAATGATGTGTCTATTGAAGACGTGTGTGTGGGTGAAATTGGTGGAGGGGGAATGGGAGGAGGTGGAAGCGTGGGGGGAGGGGGAGGTGCCATGGGTGGTGAAATGTCCATACTTTCAAGAGTGGGTGCGAGTGTGGGGTCTACCATATACATTGGAATGGTAGGTGGTGTGTGTGTGAAAGTGGTGAATAGATGAGAAGTGGGGTGGGGAGCTGAAAATAAAGGGAATGGTTGAGACCTGGGTTGAAAAGTTCTAGCAAGGAAGTTATGGAGGGATTGGAGAAGTGGAGAGATGGAGGTTGGGGGTTGAGGTCGTAGAGTTGAGGAGGGCATGAAGGGTTGCGTGGTAGCAGGGAAACCCATGAATATGGATCTAGGGTCAGGATGACCTATGGCTGAGGGCATGGGGGATGGTTGTCCTAGGGCAGGCTCTATGAGCGATTCGGTGGATTGTGTAGTGATGGGGGTTGCTTCATAGATTGGGTTATCAGAGGTGGAGAATAGGGTTGAACTAGAGATGGGAGTACGGAAGATGAAGGTTGGTTCGGTGGGTTGAGTGGTCGAGGTGATTTCCACGGTTTCTGCTCTAGGAGGCGATGGTGGGGGTGTGGGTGGTAGTGGCTCGGTGGCTTCCTCATGGGTGACTGGGTGCTCTTGGCTAGCAGTTTTTGTTGCTTGGGAGGTTGTCCCGATGGGTTTGGATGTAATAATTGGCCCTTCTGCCGTAGTAATGGGGATCTGGATATTCTTACCTGAGCGTGGTCGTGTCTGGAATCTTCGTGGATCATATTGAACTGGAGACCTCCTAATGGCGGTCCGCACTGCTTCTACTACCCCATATGTTTCTGCCATCAATAAGAGACCTTCACTATATTCTGATTCAACTCCTGCTTCTTCCAACAGCTGAGTCATGAGTACTCTACTGCTCTGTTCGGTGAGCAGTTGTTGCGATCGCACTCGTTCCATAATTTGATACAGCCTTCGGAGTTCTGCTGTATAGGTTGGGGCTTCAGTGGTCTCCTCTTCATATGCTCCTTCTTCTTCTAGGTGTCCTTGTTGTTGACCTTGCTGAGCGTCACTCCAATGTACATGGCGGCTGTCTGTAGATTTTCTTCTTCTTTGTGAAGATGTGCCTTGTTCTTCTGCATCTGAATAAAACTCTACATCAGAGAGTTGTGTACTTTGTAAGAATGCTTCGAAGTCCTGGGGATCCATTCCTTCAGCATCTCCAGTTGTAGCAAATTCAAATTCACATGGAGCAGGAGGAGCTGAAAGGGCAGCTTGTGTCGTAGTTTCAGATCCAGACCTGGGTATCCTAATGGTAAAGGGAGGTACAGTGGCCTCCCCTCGTGGCGATACTTCAGGAGTAGTCAGAACTTCCCGTGTCTGGACACAAGGGATTGCACCCCTCATGCACTTGGATTGATGTGTGGACGTCTTGAGCTTCTTAAACATTTGTAATTGTGCCCAAGTTAAGGCACGTTCAATGGGAACATCGTATGCTAGGCACCGATAAATAATGCGTGTGATTGCACAGCAACCGTTCACCACTAATAATGCTTAATTGGTAACTCACCTGTCTCCGCTAAGTAGAGAGCGAACCAGATTCTTTTGTGTGGTTGTGTGAAGCGGTCTTGGCCGGGGAAAGCAAAATGTTGCATGCACATACGGAGAGGGATGGACACGTTTGGTGTGAGTGCTGCCATGTCTTTAAGCTTCAGTAGTTTCCTATCCTTCATGTTAGTAGGAACGAGAGCATCCTTCTCAGAAGGTACAGGTGTGCCGTGCATATTCAAAGCAGAGCTCACCAACTCCAAGGTAAGTTCAAACCTCTTTAACTCGTTGTTGCCCAGCAAGGAAGGAAGAACAAATGATCCTGGTTTGTCCTTTTCTTCATTAGCTTGTAATGTGGAGACCAAATAATAGCATCGGAGGAGATCCGGTTCAGGTAGTGGTGCTTCAAAGTATTCTGCTAGCCCTGCACGTTGCCATATGGTCTGGAGATCCTCGGTGTTCTGTAGAGTCTCAAACTCCTTGGAGAAAAATTGGAATCGAACCCATGATCTGTCATACTCGCACTTAGACTCCCATATATACTTGGCCTCTCCTAATGGACCTGGCATGCCATTGAACCAATGAGAATTGGCATGGACTCTTTCTGTGATACCTGTGGGTGGATCCGGTACCGGGATCTGCTAAAGGTGTTGTAGCTCCACAGGTCGTTCAGTTGGTGGCACATCCACAGGTAGACTATCCACATTGATTCCTGCAGTAAGTATTCCTACTTGTGAGCTCGGACCTGTCGCTTCTGCCATGTTACTTCTTGCCTCCTGATTCTGTGAGAATATAGAAACATGTGTTAACCTTGTAAAGGACAAGTTAGAACCGTTTTTGTCCCCATTACAACCTTATCATGAGGTTCGGGAGAGATTAGTAGGTTAATAAGTGCTCGGTGCTTGTGTGTGTAGTTAGGAATTGGTTGGACCTAAGAACTAAGTGGAATGATGTAGTGTGAGAGTGACGTAGTTACTAGGTGGGCATGGATTTACAACTGGGGTCCGGGGGTTTATTACAAGTTTTAGGTTGCCAAATGCAGTGGATGGGCTTTGATCTTGATTTTGTGGAGACTCTGAAGAGTTTGATAGGGGTATCTGCTTGAAGATGAGGCTTTTTAGGGACCCATTTACAAGTGATTCTACTAGTGCTCATGGAAGAATATGTGTCCGTGCGTGATGTGTAAGACTGGGCCTCAGATGTTTGAGTGAGTGAAACATGTTGTACCGGTTGCGGCCTTGGTGTAGCTATTTGAGCCCGCAAGCAAGTCTTAGGCACCCAGATTTGTCGTGATTGTGGGCTGGCCTTCATTGACTTCTTGGGTACCCAAATAGACTTCACTTTCGCAGAAGAATTAATGAAGGACTTCTTATTAGTGTCGTGTTGTTGACTACTAATAAGAGGTTTTGGCCATGGGGTCGGCCTGGTCTGAACCGGGTATTCGCCTTTTCGCCTCCATACTTGTTTCCATGCCTGAAACAATCTGTTTTGCTCCTTTTTTTGGCATCCAATATCGGTAGTGTTATGCTTCTTCTGTATTTGATCTGCCGTTGGTTGTTGCAACCTTCTGGTCTTTGGAAAAGAAGGGAGTTCCGTCCTCTCCCTGGCTCCGTTGTTGGGACAAGCCTCTTTCTGCATCATACAGTTTTGGACAAAAATAGCATTGTCAACTTCATGTGTGCCCCTGGAAGGACCAGGAGTTTGTGCCTTGCCTAGTTCCTTGAGTGCCTCATTTTCCAATTCAACTGTAATTCGGCTATGATCTACCCATACCTGAAGAAGTCCACTTCTTAGGTTGAGGTTGACTGCATGATCATAGATCCAGTCCTGACCCAAGACAAGAGGCTCAGTGAGGTCCTCATCTTGACACACTAGTACTTTGACTGTCATCACTTCATCTTGAATGGAGATGGGAAGATCCACCTCGCCCATGCAAGGGGTTTCCACACCTCCCAATCCTATGAGATATGCTTCTATAGGATTGACAATTAATTTCAATTCTTGACAGTAAGACAACTTGACAGCACTAGTGGATGCACCTGAGTCAATCAAAGCTCTTACAGTCTTTGCACCCTTCCCTTGTCCTACTCCTAGGGTTACAAAAGGCCGTCGGTCGATTATTCTATGGGAATGCCCACCTGAAGTCTCGCACATGGCCATAGGATAGCCTACAGATTCTTGAGTGTCAAGCATAGGCGGGTCTCTGCCTTGTCTCCTCAATTTCATTCGTCGGATGCGTTCTAAAGCTTCTGCCTGTGCTTCTTCTCTAATTCGTTTCTCTTCTTCTTTACGTTTCTTGGCAGTGTTGAGTCGATTTAGCATCTCTTCGGTGAGGGGTTCCTGATATAACTTGACTCTGCATCCACTTATGTAACTTGGTAGAATATCGCCCTCTAAAGTGGCTAGTTGAACTGTGCCACTTGTGGAGATTCTATTGATAATCATTGGCCCGTAACCTCTTTTCTCTAATTTCCATGCATGCTGCTTCAATGTGTAGACTAGGACTAGGTCACCTGCTTTCAAGCCTTTATCCTTCACATGTGTATCAAAATATGCCTTTTGCCTCTTCTTCGCTGCATAGATTCTTGCTGCAGCTCTCAATCGTGTTTCGCCTAGACGTTCAAGATCAAAGATTCGAGAGGAGAGTTCATGGCCTGTCCAGTCATGCTCTTGTGCTACCTTCAATGTAGGTATCAAAAATTCCAAAGGTAGCACAGCATTTTGGCCAAATACCATATGAAAGGGGGTGGCTTTGAGTACCGTTTTATAGGCAACCCGGTATGCCCAAACAGCATGGTGTAGCTGTTTGTCCCAATTAGAGCGTTTATTGTTCACTAGTTTAGTCAGCACATTGCATAAGATCTTATTAGTGCTCTCAGCCTGGCCATTAGCTTGTGGATGATAGGGGGCCGATTTCTTATGTATCACCAAGAATTCTTGGAGAAGGTTTTCTATGACTTCATTCAAGAAGTGTGTGCCTCTATCACTCACCAACTCTATTGGCAATCCGTACCTCGTGAATACATTTTCAAATAAGAACTTTGGTGTTGTTTGAGCATCATTTTTTGTAGTAGCTTTCGCTTCTACCCACTTGGTTAGATAGTCTGTGGCCACGATGATATATTCAGCATGTGAACCCTTAGCTGGGGGATTAATAGGACCAACAAAGTCTATTCCCCATTTAGCGAACGCACGTCCGCCCATCATAGGCTTCAGTGGCATCTCATCCTTGCGTATAGGGTAGTGAGTTCTCTGACAAACATCACACCGTTTCACATAGGTATGTGCATCTATGTGAAGGGTTGGCCACCAAAAGCCCGCAAATAGTATTGCCTTGATTACCTGATCTGGTCCAAAGTGTCCCCCTGCTACACCTTGGTGAGCAATATCCAAGATTTTGAGATATTCACTCTCATGGACACATAGTCTCAGGTAACCATCTTTACCACGCTTGTATAGATTATCACCAATGAGTGAATAATCCTGGGCTTCTTGTTCTAAACTCCTTTGCCTAGCCAGAGTCATGTCTGGAGGGAATGTTTTCGTCCTTAAGAAGGAGAATAGAGGTTCACTCCAATCTGGCACTATGGACACTTGATAAAGAGTGGCATGTTCCACAGGGGGTTTAGTGCAGCAGATTGGGCATTCCTTGCACAACTTTTGGACATCAGCCTCCATAGTCGGCCAATGCACTCCGAGTCTCCTTAGTGTCTGTAAGGTTCGTTGCTTTGAGTAGTGTTGCTCTAATGCACCTACATGTGCTAAATGCAACCATTTAGTGTACTCGTCCTCTTCTACACAACAAGCCAAGATCCCTTGATCTGTCTGTTTGTACATGCTTCCTGCCATGATATGGTACTTCTGGGCTTTTACTACCTCTCTACCTTGAGTGTTTATTACTGGGTGGTTAGGCCCGTATGTCAATACTGGCACTAATGGCTTAGCCCACTGAGGTATTACTTCCAAATTAAACAAGTAAGCATCAGGAAGATCATCTGATACTCCTTGTGGGGCTTCTCCGGATGTGAGCCTAGAGAGATGATCTGCTCTCAAATGAGTCTTGCCTTTCTCACCACTACCTCAAAGTCATATTCCATTAGTAAGAGGAACCATCTCACCAATCTGCCTGTGTTGCATGGCTTGTTTACCAAGTATAGTAGAGCTTGATGATCAGTAAAAAATTTAAACTTATTTGCAAGCAAATAATGTCTAAACTTTTTAACCGCATACACCATGCCCAACCCCTCTCGTTCGGTAGTGGTATAGTTTTGCTCAGCTGCATTCAACTGTCTACTCACATAGGCAATTGGAAGATCCATATTACCTTCACCAGTAGGTTGTGCAAGCACACATCCAATGGCATAATTGGATGCATCCACATGAACATGGAAAGGCTTATTCCAATCTGGTGTGGTTAAGATTGGTGCTGAACATAATTGCCGTTTAAGCTCATTGAAGGAATTCTCACATTCCTCAGTCCACTCAAAGTTTGTCAGAAGTCCGTACAGAGGCTTTGCAATGATGGCATACATGTGAATGAAACGTCGGTAATAACCACAATGCCCCATGAAAGCTTGCACTTCCTTGACATTCTTTGGCCTAGGTAGTTCTGCAATAGCCCTCACCTTCTCTTCGTCAGTGGAGATGCCGTTCTTTGACACTATGTGTCCTAAAATCTTGCCTTGCCTGACCATGAAAACACATTTTTCTGGGTTCAAGCAGACTTGATATTCTTTGCATTTGTCAAAAATTCGTCTGAGTTCAGGAATATGGGTTTGTCTAATGTTGGAATGAGCACAAAGATCATCAACATAGACTTCTAAGTTCTTCCTCAGGAACTCCTTAAATACATGGCACATCAGCCTTTGGAAGGTTGCGGGAGCATTGGTAAGCCCGAATGGCATTACCCTAAAAGCGAATATACCCCACTCTGTGGCAAAAGCCGTTTTATGCTGATCTTCTGGTGCAATGGCCACTTGATTGTAGCCAGAGAACCCATCTAGGAAGCTGTACACTTCCTTGCCTGCCACCCTTTCTAATAGATGCTCAGTGATAGGAAGCGGGTAATTATCCCTGATCGTGGTTGCGTTAACCTTCTTCAAGTTAATGCATACTCGTAATTTGCCGTTCTTCTTGGGCACCACCACAATGGGGGATACCCATTCAGTGTGCTCAATTTCATATATAAATCCAGCTTCAACCAAGCGGTCTATCTCTTCTTTGATCTTGGCAGCATAGTTGTCATTGTATGTGTATGGCTTTTGTTTTGAGGGTCTGGCCTCTATAGTCATGGGAATCGTATGTGAGCATATGTCCGGGTCCACTCCTTTCAAATCCTTGTAACTCCAAGCAAATACATCTCTGTATTCTCTTAGCAAGGCTATCAGCTCATGCTCTTCTTCCTCAGTGAGGTCATGTCCTATGTAAGTGCACCTCTCTTCTCCTTCTTCTATGGCTACCACTATTCTCTTGGTGGTTTCTTTGTTATCATAGGCCTCTCCCGATTGCACCTCTCGTTTAGGCATTCTAATCATGACTCTCCTGTCATCTATCTCATACTTCTTAAAATTTTCCGGGACCTCAAACAAAGATTCTTCCTCTTCTGGTGTGACTTCTCTCTTCTTTCTTTTCTTTCCTTTTTCCTTAGGGGTTACATGTGTGGCTAGCCTTATATCCTTTGTAAGCTCTCCGTGCTTCTGGGGTTGAAATTCTACTTCATAGAAGTATTCTTCATCTGATGCAAAAGGTGGGTCCATAATGATTGACTCTAGATCGGAGTCACTCGCATCCTCAAATGCATCAGGGCTAGGTTCACACTCTTCTAAAACTGCCTCTCCCATGATCGGCTCTATGGAGAAGACTGAAATGTCATAGCCATCCTCATCACAGTGAGGTGTCCATTGTTCTTCATTGATGGCTACATCCATTGTTGCTAGAATTTCTGCCCAGTCGTGAGGTTCAAATTCTTCGTCTGGAAAAACTACAGGTGCATAGGCTGTGTCTTGGATTGATCTATGGGTTTCTGTTGCACCTACCTCCCTGGCTTTTTCTCTCTTCTCTTCTTCTACTGCTACCTTACACATCCATAAGTGAGTGTCTTCATGCATCCATGAGGATCCTGATCCTAGGGAATGCACCGATTCCGTATCATCTTTGGCTCTATGGATGGGGTTCCATTGGATAGGAGGGACATCTCTATGAGAGTAATCCTTGAGATTGACTTTGGTTGTAACACCTAAGTGCTGCAAATACAAGGAATTGGTTCCCCAATCCTGTACCACTTGCAACTGCCGCATAAATGGTCTCCCCAAAATCATCTCGTAGGCTTGGTTTTTGCTAAAGTCACATATAGCAAAAGTATGCTCGAACTCAACACCACATGTAGTGAGAGTTATTCCTTCTAGCAATCCTAACGGCCTCTCAATATGACCATCGGCCATCTGCAATTTCATTCTTGTTGGCCTGAGTGCTGGCTTGCCCCAACGTTTCCATAAGGAAGTGGTAGCAATTGCAACTCCTGCACCTGAGTCCAAAATTTCTTTGGTTGTGTATCCCTGATGGGTAACTGGGTGAGAGTTATTCCTTCTAGCAATCCTAAAGGCCTCTCTATGTGACCATCGGCCATTTGCAATTTCATTCTCGTTGGCCTGAGTGCTGGCTTGCCCCAACGCTTCCATAGGGAAATGGTGGCAATTGCAACTCCTGCACCTGAGTCCAAAATTGCCTTGGTGGTGTAACCCTGGTAGGTAATGGGAAGATAGGTGTTTCCTTCTTCACCTTCACACATGTCTCCTATCTTATCCAATGGTATTTCTGGCACTGTTCTTTGAGATCCTACCTAGGAATGTGGTTTTGCTACTTCTGGCACTTGATTGGATACATGTTTCCACACTTCTGGTCTAACCTTGAGCAGCTCTTCCAAAGTGAGATTGCACTGCACTTTGGTGTTCTTCACTACCTCCGTGTTCCTAGGTATGACTGAATCTTCGTTTCTTACCATGACTGTAGGTGCTCTCATACAAGTGGACTTTGCTTCCCATGGGCCTGTGAAATGGGGTAGTTCCTGTAAAGAATTAGACTCGAAGTCTAATCTTTCTTGAGATTGGGCACTCTCCTGCTCTCCATAAATGGAAGGAAGGTCTTGTGGGAATTGATCGTGTGTGTCATCCACAAGTTCAATGGGAGGAGGAACTTCACTCTCTTTATCCCATTTCTCTTCTTGAATCTCTCGCAAGAATTCTGGTGTGTATTGATTCATAGAAGAAGAGGTGTCTGGTTCAGTGGAGTTAGGCACATAAGCTTCCTTGGGAGGAATGCTTATTCTATCACTTGCCCTCTCCTTAGCCTGGGAGGTGGCTCCTTTTCCAGACTTTGCAAGTAACCCCTCCAATCTATCCAATAGACCATCAAAGTGCAATGGTGTTCTGATGGGGTTAGAGCCATTGAACAAACGACTGGCTTCAAACATGGCTTGCGCCAATTCGACCATTTTAGCACAAAGCTTTGTTCGCTCTATCTCTAGATCGGCTCTAGGGTAACATTTCTCAAGATCTGTTACATTGGGCCCTTCTTGAATTCCGGCTTGATATGCTTTAAGCATCATGTCTAGATCTTCAGGAGTGGGATCGGCTAAGACTGATCCTACTTGGGGTGGTGGTTGGGTTACGTGTGGTGGATTGGTGGGTGGAGAAATGGAGGGTGAAGTGGATGGTAGTGGCGGGGATGTGTGAGAGTGCGTTTGAGATGTGATTTCTATGGTTTTGGTTTTGGTTTCTCGTAGGCTTTCCTCAAGTTCTCTCATCTTTCTTGCCCATTGCCTTTTCATACGTTCACGGCTATCTCTCCAAGCTCTTGTCCTCTTCTTATTCTGGCTCTCAGTCTCACTAACCTCCACATTCTTTTCCTGGCTTGAGTCTTGGTTTTGCTTAAGTGTCTGGGCTCTCGTGATGACTTGCACTGGGGCTGTGGAAGTCACACTTCCTGTGGAGTCTACTACTAAGCCAATCACATTGATAGGAGTGATTTTTGGCATATTATTAGGATTCTTTGGGCAGTCTCGTAAGAGATGCTCCTTTCCACACTCCTGGCAATAGCCCTGGATTGTCACTGACTGGGGTTGTGTAGGTGGAGGCAAGGGACAATCACGAATGAGATGATCTCCCTGACATCTGTAGCATGGCCCTCTAGGAAATGGAGGTCTTACTTGCCTAGGTTGAGGTCTTGGGTTGGGGTTCGTGTACATGACATTCGCATACTCTGTCTCCCAAATAGGTTCACTCGGTTCCTCACTGTAGTAAGACTCACCATGTTCAGGAGACTGCATGTAGTAAGCCTGGGGACTATCAACATGTGTAGAATCAAAGCTATGGTCACTGGGATCACTTTCTGAGATTAATGGTGTTACTGGGACTATCGCTCTATTCAGGTTTTCTTCCGCAGCAGCATACTTGACCGGAATCACATTAGTAGGAGCAGGTGGTTTCTGTGCTAGCACTGGCTGGGGTCTCAGTTGGGCTTGATATTGCGGTTGGTAATTTTGCTGAGGCCTAATATACTGTTGTGGTGAATATTGACTCTGGTATCTGCCTTGTTGAGGGTATGGCTGAGGGTAGGTTTGCCTAACCGCTTGCTTATTGTATGGGCAGTCCTGTGCTGAGTGATTTGTGTACCTTCGCTCTATGGTGCAATATTGGCTGCTAGGATTCACTTGGGGTTGAGCCGTGATGGGACATGTGTTTGCCATATGGTCACCACCGCAAGTATAGCACCTCTTTACTGGGGCAAATCTAGGAATTTGTTTACTAGAGACACCTAGTTTTTGAGCTACTTTTTCCGCAAGTTCCTCAATTGATGTGGATTGTGAGGAAGAGAGGCTAGAGGTACTATCTGAATCTTTGTAGATTTTGGATAGCTCTAACTCCTCCCCTAGGTTATCCTCAATATCGATGCACATGCATACACATTCTTCTATAGTCCGGGGGTCCTTCAAGTACACATATGATCTCAATTTGGTACTTAGCAATCCATCCAAGAATAAAGCCACTTGCTTAGCGGCCGTGGGTAACTCAGGACCAGGACATCGCTCAAGATACCGCCTAAATCTTCTTCCTGCAAGTCTCACAGTCTCTTGCGGGGTCTGCTTGAAGCTGTATATCAATGAGGAAGTATTATGCCTTATGCCACTTTTAGAGAATTCGATAATGAATGCCTCTAAAAGTTGATCTATGCTTCTAAACTGCCTCTCGTTTAGTGGCTGAAACCATGTCAGGGCGGTGTTCCTAAGGGTTAAACCAAAGGCATTGTACTGCGTGAACAGGTCTTCAACTTGTTCAGCTCTCAAGACTTGCTTAAACTCAGCTACATGATCGTAGGGGTCTCCAGTGCCATCGAAGTAGTTTTTCATGGACTTAACTAGCTGGGTCAGTCTCAAGGTCCTCGTGTGCTCTCTTGGTCTTGGCAAAGGGAAATCATCGGCATTTCTTCGGTTCCCTAGGGCTCTATGTCCCTCAGGTTCCCCTCTATTCGTTTCCGTTCTCGTTCTTTCTCTTCCCCAAGAGTTGGCAAAGCTTACCTCAGGTCTCTCTCGACTCCTTTCTCTTTGAGTCCCCTGAGCTTGAGATGTTCCAGCTCCTTGGCGACCAAAGCACACATTCGATCTTGGTTGGGGGAAAATGAATTCTCCTTTCCAAGTGTAAGCATGCCTATCATTTTCTGTAACCCCAAAGATCCTCTCTGAAGAGTGATCTAAGTAGGTCACTCTTCCTGGAATATCAGGATCTTTGAACTCATATATCATGATTGTTCCTACCTCACTCGGCTGACTAGGTCTATATCTCCAAAAGGCTTCATCCGTCTCTCGGTTCAAGAGGAGATCTATGCTCTTATTATCTTGGGGAATCCACTCTGGTGTGATAATCCTCGTGAGAACAGATTTGCCTCGGGGGGTTCTAGGTTCTTCACCCATGTTTCCTTGCTCTAGGTCACCTAAGTCCGTTTCCGGGACCACATTCCCAAATTCATCTGTCCTATCGGGATGACTGGTGACTACATATATTGTCCCTTCCTTGTCCAAGTATGCTCCATTTTCAAACTTGACAGCTGGGCGCTCTAGTCCAATGGATTGGTCAGGGTTTTTAATCTGGACCACCGCTCTTCCTAGGCCGTCCTCATAGATGCTAGCACCTAATCGGTTGGTCCTAAGGTACTCGAGTTGCATCTTGTAAGGGCCTTCCACCCTATGTAAATATGGCACCCCAGAACTTCCTGTAGGTCTCTCCATACCGTGGGACATCTCAGACTCGCTAGTCTCAGAACTAGGGTAATACGAATGATGGCTCAACTGTTGGGCCCAAGACCTCGCAGTATGATTGACACTAGCCTCTGAAGATCTAAGACTTTGTCTGTCTCTCCCTAGGTGTCTACCTGACCTAAGGTTCATATGCCCTTTTTACGTTGCTTATTCTTTGGTACCAGTCACTTGTTCCTTTTAAGTTCCTTTGGATGTGTTTTCTTGTTTTTAATTAAGCGTCATCAGGAGCACTTTCGTGGGTCGTACTTGATGTTCTGCGTCCGCTTAGTTTAAGTTCTTTTCCTTTAAGTTATCCCTTGACTACAATTTAGCCTACCCTTGCACTTGAGAAATTAAGGGCTCTTCAAACTTGAGTGTTCCTATCGTACCCCTAGTCAATCAGAACAACTACTCGCACTTAGCCTATGCTAAGCATAGACTGAGGGGGTTAAGTGATGTTCCAACCTCAAGTCGCTCCTCCTCGCGATGCTGGTCTACCCAGGAAGCACGTTCCCAAGCTTGTTCGTCCTGGCGCTTACTTTGCTTTCTCCAAGAGCTCTCGATGATCTTGTAAGAATCCCAAGTTTAGCTTCAATTTGATCCTTCAATTGACAGACAATTTATTTCAGAAACTTTTTTAATGACCCTTGTTCCCCCTTTTGTATTGCTAAAAATTTCCTCTATAGCTCCCTTGGTGTTCCTACCCCTCAGTGTGTCAACCTCCAAATATCCTATCTGAAAATCAACGCATTATTCTTATAAAAAACAGTTGAGGGCGTGTAGTATATGCCACGAGCTTTCCGACAAGCCCTAGAGCTCAAAAAATGGATTTCGTATGAAAAAGTTATGACCGTTCAGGGTTTAGGGGGTTAAACAGACAAACAGAACCTTTCAGGAGTTTTAATGCATTTTTCTAAGGCCTTTGCAAGTGTGTGAGTATTTGAGAGTGCAAATATGCCCAAAATTAGCCTAAATTTCCAAAAAATTTACCCCTTAATTTTTGCCGAAAATGTTTGTCTATCGCAATAGACGGTGTCTGTCGCGATAGAGTGGTCTGTCGCGATAGACGGTGTCTGTCGCGATAGACGGGTCTGTCGCGATAGACGGTGTCTGTCGCGATAGACGGTGTCTGTCGCGATAGATGGTGTCTGACGTCTGTCGTGATTTGGTCTGTCGCGATAGACGGTGTCTGTCCCAATAGATGGTGTCTATCGCGATAGACTGAAAAAATGCAAATTTTTGAGAAACTTCTAGTGATTTGGAGTGCTCTAATGGTGTAGGTTACCGTGCCAAACACGCATTCACAAAATATTAAGTTTTTATGTCTTTCGCGATAGACAGAGGTCGTCGTCCCGGGACTTGTGCAAAGTCTGTCGTACCTGCGCACACTGCTGGAGAAGGTGGTACAGCTAGTTCCTGCAACAAAAGCTCAAAAACACACCAAAAACAGATAGCATGCAAGCTCTCTCTCGCTCTCTCTCACAATGAAATAAGGGAAATGAGGTGGGGAGTGTAATATGACCAAAAAACTGAAATTTTTTGTGGAGATGGAGATGGAGGTGGGAGGTGGTGGGGATGATGATGGTGATGATGGTGATGCAAAAGTAAGGAAAAAATGAAGAAAAATAAAGAAAAGGAAGGATATTACCTATAACTCCAATGTCTCAAATCAACGTCTTACCATCACACGCTCGTCCTCGAAGCTCTCTCCCCGGCAACGGCGCCAAATTTGGTGTCACTCTAGCACAATGGTGAGTACCAACGTGAGAAGATTCACCTCATAATTGTCAATCCGTGGAGACGTGAGGACTAGTATGAAGACTATGAGCAAGTGAAGGCACAAGTGTGTCAGTGAGAAGCACACAAGCATGCACACACATACACACACACACGCACACAAGGCAAGAACAAGGAGAGGAACAATGGAGTTCTTTGCATTAGTCAAAAAGTCTCTTACATAAGCTCAATTCACAAACAATCTAACCCCAAAAATGAGCTTTCTGGCTCTTTTTATAGTTTTCTAACTAGCTTTGGTCTTCTCCAGACCTAGTGTTCGGCCTACTTAAAAATTAGGTTCTAGAGCCTATTTGAGGGCTCAAACAGAGTCTAAAAATTATGAAAATTGATATGTAGCTAGTTCTAATACTCCTCAAGCTCGATGACTCCTCGGCTTGCACAAAATGGAGTCTATTCTACCAAAAAACGGAATTTACAATGTTTGTGTAGTGATTAAAATCACTTGAGTTGTAAATGGTCCATGGAAAAAATGATTGGGCCTTGTTGCCGTATTGTGCATGACTCCTCCGTTGCGCTAGTATGCTCTTCATCTGACTTGTATGCCAACAGTGCCCCTGCGAGGCTCTGTGCAGAGACGCGTGTTGCGTGCCCCTCCGGGGCTTCTTGCAGAGATATATCTTCAAGTCTAATGTTTTCAGTGAAGCTTCTTTCTTGGTCTTCTTCTTTTCTTCTTTTTGCTGGACTCTCCTTCAACAAGCTCCTTGTCCCTCTAATTCCCCTTTGTCGTTGATCTTATCTGGGTTTTCAATTACTACATAGATTTGACCTAACTTGTCCATGTAAAGCCCTCTGTCATACTTGACCACAGGTCTTGGAACTATTTCTGAATCAATAGACTTTACCAATCGTGATACTGACCTATTTATGCCATCAAGGTAAATAGGTACGCCTTATAGGTTGGTGGAAACGTACTATAAGGAGGTCCAGTATTCTCCCTCTATGGTGGACATAAAGCTCTCCCTTGGAATTGAATTGTGCATGTCCTCTAAGGCCATGGATAGTTCCTCCTCTGAGTCACTTGATGTGTCTGAGTAGACTGCGTGATGGCTTGCTTGGGCTGCACTTCCTACTGATGAAATAACACTTCTTCGACTACCTAGTACCCATCCTGACCTTAAGTTCATTCACCTCTTAAGTCTATTTCTTCCTTCTTCTTTCCCTGAGCTTTTCTCTTACTCCTCTCAGTGCTTACTTTCAAGTTGTCTGGATCCCAAAATACATGATACTAGTTTGGCCGATACCAACTCCGGGTGATACACTACTGGATAGGCAAGATACGATACCTCTGTTTTCCATGATATGCGATAGCACTACAAATGATACCACCTTAGGCGATATGATACTACCAAGGCGATAACAAATCTCATGACACAATACTGCTATCAAGACAATACGATACCAAAAGTGGATACAATACGATACCAGGTTCTACATGATATGATACTTCATGCCCAACGATACCAATTCTCATGATATGATACCTAGTTGTGGATCGCTATACAGTACCACAAGGTGCACGATACGATACCAATATTTCTTGTGATACGATACTGCGGTCTAGACAATATGATACCAATTGATATGCGATACGATACCTCTTAAGGGGAATTGCAATACAATACCATGATATGCATGATACGATACCACTTTGAACCACGATCGTGATATCCGCACTTGGCGATACGCGATACCTAGGTGGTATTGTGATACCTCATGGGGGTATGCACAATATGATACCAGGCGAGTATCACGATACTAGGGAATTTGGGTATCACGATACCAAAACTCAACCGATCACGATATTGCAACCAAATGTGACCAAAACTTAAAATGTTTTGTACAAAGTGTGTATCCCTCTCTCCTCTTCCCTTCTAGCTAACTGTGCCACACAAAAATTCACTCCAACCCTTCTGTCCTACCCCACGATACCGATTGTGTGTTAAATCACATTTCTACGTGTTCTTTTGATTTTCCAAGGTTGTACGGTTAATGTGCTCACCTTCAAGGGTAGCTCTTCCAAGTTTTGTGCTCACAATGTCAGCAAGGCACTTGCTCACAGTGATACTACTTCTGCGATACTTTCGATGCTCTCCTCACTACTTGCTCAAGACAAATGACTGGAAATTATTTTTTGGGTTTTATGGCCTTGGTTGACCAAGTGCCTGAACTAAAAAATAACTAAATTTTCTTGGGATTTTCTCAAGGTGTCCTACCTATCCTATTCCTACTTCTCTCTCTCTTATCTAACCCTAACTCTTTCTCACTCTCTCTCTCTCTTTGCTAACCGTAAGAACTCATTACACACACTCCTAAAGTGTGAAGTAACAAGTGCTGAAATATTTGATGACTTGTCACTAGCTGAAATCACCTATACAAGTATGACTCTTCACTCCATAGCTATAACCATCATGAAGGCACCTTGATTGGGCTATTCCCTGCCAATGGCACCAAAAATGTGTGTACCTAGGTCGTAAGCCTTAGGGACTTGTGTGGATGAGACTGTACCTCAATCGCCTCAGAAGTGCATATAGTGATGGATTAATACATGTTTAATTATCAATCCAAGAGATTAGACATACCAAGTGTATGAAGACATGTGCACACATGATGGTAAGGGAAGTAACAATGCTATAAGGCATGTGACATGTCTCAACTACCTCTCCAACTCACTAATTCTCTGAAAATCCATGTCTCGATACCTATTACAACAGTAAGCACAAATTCAAACTTTTCTCTCAGCCCAAAACTCTGAATATGATCAATAGCAAGTTCATTTTGAAGTTCTTGACAAGATGCATCTGATCATTGTATTCTCAGTCAAATTTGACAAACACCTTTCAAGTTATGAGCAAAATAGTGAATGGTGAGAACCACCAACACCTACTCCATAGCTCCTTAAGGATCACACACACACACTATAGTAGTTCAAATGCAATGGGAAGGGATAGACAACACTCCTACACAGACATTTCAAGCATTGCACACACACAAAGGCTCTTGGAGAAGAAGATAATTAGCAAGAAAGAATCAAAAATCGGATTCAATTCTCACAATGGCAAAAAGTCCTTTACAAGAGTCACCAAGTGACTTATATACATGTGCCCTAAAATTGGTCCTTTCATATAAGAGACTCACACTTTTATTGAAAAACACTAATTTCCTACTATGTTACAAGGATTATGTTACAATAACTAGGGTTTATGCATCTAGAGGACTCCTCTAGTGCATTTACATGGCTTCATGAGGTTTTCATAGAAAGTTGAAGAAGAAAATTTATGCCCATAATTTGAAAAATTTTGGGGCTCCCTTTTTTGTGCTTGTTCACTCTTCAACGGTAGTATATTAGACAACTTGTCAAAATGAGTGTTTGTAGTGTTCGATCATGGAAGACATGCTTAAACATGGAGAGGAAAATTGTTCTTCATCCCATCATGAGAGAATCTAAACATTATCCACCAAGGAGCTGGGACATCCATGGCCCCTAGTTCCCAAAGAGAAAAAAACAAGGAAAAACCAAAAATGAGTTTTACTCATACCATAGGGAGAGATAGATCGACCATGGAAACTAATAGAATGGAGAGATCGAGTGTTGGAACATCAAGCTTATACTATGCTTGAGCTGGATTTGATCCACATCAAAAACTATGGTTTGGTTTACGTCAAAGGAATATCCATTAGAGAGTTCTTTTTCTAATGCTCACTTATTGTATTTTTTTAAAATATTTCTCATGGATCTTTTACCATCATAAAAGCCTAGAGCTTTACACATGTAAAAGTAGAAAGAGAGATCTAAACTTCCATGAATTTGTGGTGGTTGAATTGCAATCAAATCAATCAATCAATCACCTAAAAGTAGATCAAACTAGATCTTCACTTTTCCTAGATTATAGGAAAGTGAACTGATTCCCTCCAACAAATCTTACCGTCTTCATTTGAATTCAAAATCCACTTGTAGAAGTTGTGGATAACTTCTAGAGTCTATATAAAGACTTCAAATCACTTTACAATACATGGAAGCAATATACATACACTTGTGACCATCATTGTCTTGCTCTTTCATTTCTGTGCATCATCTTCTTTGACAATAATAAGCTTGCAGAGGCTTGTGCTCTCTCTATAAAGATGCACACATTCAATGAGAGATGGCTCATTGGAAAGTTATTAGTGTCTAGTCTATGCTTGTAAAGTTTCTAATTGTAAGCATGCTGGTCGCTATGAGCATTTGGTGTTCATTTTCTCTTCCATAGATAGTAAATTTTTTGAGCTACTCGATGCGCAAACCTATCTATTTTGTATCAACTCTCTCTCCTTGATGCTCCAAAGTACATAGTCCATTTTATTGCACTTATCCCATTTCTATAAGGTCTTTTTGAGTATCCATATGCTCAAGGGCTGGTCTTGTGCCAGTTGGTTGGACCAAACTTCGTCGCTTCACAACTCACTTTTCTACCCCCTACAAGCTTCTCCAAGTTCTTTAAGTGTTGTCATGGCTAGATCAAGATGGGTGATGGATTTCCCTCAATGATCAAGAAGATTTATTGACACAACTAAGTGGCTTGGAAAATTAGAATAGAGGCCTATTTGCAAGGTAGAAATCTTTATGGAATTGTAGCAAGCGATGAAGCTATGTCTATTCCAAGATCCAAAGGAGGACCAAGACAAGAGGAGATAGATACGCTCACACTTTTATGCGCAAGGGATGCTCAAGAAAGGTTGTACATACTAAAATCTATCTTTGAATTTATATTACCACATATTAGACGATGCAAGACATCTCAAGAGACTTGGGATTTCCTCAAGACTTTCTTTTCTACTAGTACCAAAGCAAGAAAGAATCATCTTTGGAACGAGTTCAACCAAATGAAGAAGACACCTAAACAAACCATCACACAGTTTACCAAGGTCAATGAGGTTGTAAATTAGTTAGCATCCATTGGAGAGCTGATTGAAGAAGAGCCTATCATGAGGCAAATTCTCAACGGGGTTCGAAGTGATAAGCAAACTCCAGACTTCAACATCTTTCTTGGACAACTCTTCAACCAACATGCCAACAATAGCATAAAAGAAGGTAACTTCTATCATGGAGGGAAGTTAGCCTCCCAAACTCAACTATAAATAGATGGCAATTTTAGTCGTGGTTAGAGAGACCTATGTGAAGACCTCCAAGAGCTGAGCTTTATGCCATATCAAGGTATGATTCCAAGGCACACATATGTATTAGTAAGTTCATTGTATTGTACAAGCAATATACTTTCATTTTCAAAATCATTTGAGTTCATATTTCCATGTTCTTGTGAAGTGTACTACTCACTGCCATATCTCTTATTTTTCTGAGTCAGATTGCAGAGATTGTTTCTCTGCGCTTGGTGCATTATTTTCAGTGATTTAACTTGGTAAAGTTAGCTCCATAAGTCTACTATATGCTCACCAATTTTCATTGCATTTGAGTGTTTCAATCTTCAGTTATGTTCAGTTGAAGTCAACAGTGTCTGTTCATTTTCACTTCTCTATCAGGTACCCGACTTTTTTACTCATCTTGTCAGATCTGTTTCTCAGTGTGTAATTACCGAACTTCAATGATTTAATGCTTATGGGATTCAGCTTACTGTCTAGTATAAGCATACAAATTTCCATAATCATTGGATTCTTAAATCTTGAGTTATGTTCAGTTTTCTGCTCACTAGTCTAATTACTATAGCAGCCCATGAACATTGGGATGATGTCATCACTTTCTAAACATCATTTTGAGTGTGTGGTTCATTTTTTTTTATGAGATTACTCTTGAAAGTTAGCTCTTTAAGTTAACTAAACTTCCCCAAGAGGAATTAAGCTAATTGCTACTGTGCTCAGAGAATTATGCAAAACACTCCACAGGTGTATGAACCAAAATAGCAAGTTCTTCACCTCTGAGCTAACTCCAACTTATCTGTTTTGATCTATCTTTTTGAGAGTGATCTACAAAATTTGGTATAGCTCAGTGATGAGTAGCACCTCCTTTAATGTCAATCCGGGAAGACGTGAGGATGGTATGATGACCTCGAGCAAGTGGAAGCACAAGTGCGTGAGTGAGAAGCACACCAACATGCACACACATACACACACACGCGCATACACGGCAAGACAAAGAGTGAAGAGCAAGGGAGTCTTTAGATTACTTTCACAAGCTCTTACAAGTTTGTTTCAATTACAATCTAACCCCAAAAATGAGCTCTCTAGCTCTTTTTATAGTTTTTGACTAGCTTTGGCCCTGTCCAGACCTAGTGTCCGGCCTAGTTAAAAATTAGGTTCTAGGGCCAATTTGAGGGCTTAAACGGAGTCTAAAAAATACGAAAATTGATACGTAGGTACTTCTAAGGCTCCTCAAGCTCGAGGACTCCTCGGCTTGCACAAAATGGAGCTACAAAAATACGAAATGGTATTTACAATGATTGTTAGTGATAAGAATCACTGTTATAAGGATGTTGGTTTGGAAAAATTTGAAGGGCCTATCTGCCAGATTTGCGTCTACTGCTTTGTCTACTTACTCCTTCAGCTCGCTCTGACTCTCTCCGCTGGCTTCCTTGTCTAGTCAGTCCTTGGGTGCCCATACTGCTCTCAACACCCCCCCCTCTCTCGTGTCTGTCGTCCCTGACAGACCCTTGTTGCTGGGAGTGTTGGATGTAATATTCCACGACCTGAGTGGCAAGTTGTTGTTCTTGTAGGCGTAGTCCTCTGGCCAAATCTGTCATCAAACGATCCCAATCAATTGGTCCTGGAATGTCCGGATGTGGCAGACGTAACTGATCTGCATGGATCGCTTGTTCTACGGCGAATAGGTGTAGCAAATGTGTGGGTCTGGGAATGAAAATTTCCGAATGATATTCCCAGAATCCCGTAGAGAAGATCTCCTCAAATGTTTGCTTGAAGCATGCGGGTAAGTACTTTATTCGTGCATGCCAAGCAAAGATTATAGTGACCGAGGGGGTCTGGCTCATGTCGTAGACTAAATCCTTGTTACCTTGAGAGAATCCAGGAGCAGAGATGTATGGACTTGTACATTTCGAAAGGTTTTGAAAACAATGGTCATGAGCTCAAATATCTTCATACACATTTTTGCTGCTATGTCAGGTACATTATTTAGGCGTGTAGACCAGTGCCGAATTGTTGATATCATGTAGGCTACGGTTGGGGTCCCGCGAGGTGGGGCAAAATATGGATAGTTAACCCAAGCCGAGCATTCTTTATTGTTGCGTACCTTGATTGCAAATGCTTGCCAGGATCTGCGGCGTACCACTGGGCAATAGCAAGGATTATACTTGATATATAGTGGCATGGTTGCCCAGGTGCTCATCATCTCTGGGTAATCGGTTAGTAGACGTGCATGCCAATTAGGTTGGAAGATCGAGCCAGCATGTGCATCTGTCGGTAAATCCCCTATCTCAAATTGAGTGGCAAATGTGGGCTCCTTCCCTGTATATCTTTTGACTTCTGCATTATAGTCATGTAGTAAGACAAAATAAGGCATGTATTGCGACTCTGATGTTGTGATTAACCGTTGATGGGATAAGTGTTGAAAGTAGGAGGACCGAAGGACAGTTTCTTCCAGATTTGTGAGAGATTGCACTTGCACCGCCACACGATCATCATGTGTCTTACCCACTTTCTCGACCCTCTTGACCCAATCTGGAACTTGAATTTCTAATGTGTCTTGTCCTTCCTCTGTAGTTCGACCACCGGGTGTCGGCATCGGCTCATATGGCTCTTCATAGCTGTCCTCGACGGGGATTTCCACCACTGTTTCAGGTTCTGGTTCTTCAGTTGGCGAGGGTGGCCTTTCATATGGTAAGAGGCGCGCTTGGAGTTCGGTCACCTGTTTCCGGAGGGTCTCGAATTCTTCTGTAGAGTGTTGCAAGATTACCGGCTCCTGTTGAGTTGTGGGGGTTCTGGCTATCCGTTTCTTTAGGTCTGCACATTCAGTCTCTAACTTTTCATATGACTCCAAGAAATTTGCATGCTCCTCAAGTAAGATGCGAATGTCTTCTGATGGGACTGCTCTATATCTGGTAGGGCTAATGGTGGCTCCTACAGTTCCTTCCATGGCCGCTTCGAAATTTTCTTGGTTTTGTTGTTGAAGTCTTTTGTTCTCTTCTAGTGCTGTTGCCATATGCTTCCTTAATAGCCCAATGTTGCGTCTGAGTGTAGCATTAGATATCATCTGCGCTTGAAGCACTGTTTCTAGTTCCTTGACTGCTTGGTCATCTACTCTTGATGTCTTTGATTCCAATTCTGAGTGAGCCTGCTGTAAGGTGGTATGCTCGGTTAGGAGCGTTTGGTAGTCAGCTTCCAGAGTGGTGACCCTAGCTTGCAGACGTTGAGATTCTGCCTGGAGGGCCGTAGTGCGTTCTTCCAATTGATGATACTCTTGGTGTAGTTGATGTGCACACTGAAGTAATGTGTTGATCGTGCTATTTACATTATGAGATGCAAGGGGAAAAGTTTGAAATGCAGGGGAGGTGGGATTGGGGAGGGGGGTAGTTAATGCTGTATGTGCCAATGATGTGAGTGGTGAGGTGGGGGGTAGTGGAGGGGGAGATGGTGGAATCGTGGGGAGAGGTGCTGTGGTGGGTGAAATGTCCATTGGGTCAGACAAAGTGGTGTGTACTGGGGCTACCATGTAGGTGGGTATGGTAGGTGAAGTGAGTGTGGTGTTCGTGTAAATTGATGTTGTTGCGAACGTCGGGGCAATGTGCCGCTAAAACATTGGAGAGAGGATAAACTGCTCCCCAAAGGACGGGTATTGGAGTGGTGAAGTCTGGTTGAAAGAGGTGTAGGGGCCCGATGGGAAATGAGGGTCATGGAATGGAGCTACCCGTATTGGGGGATAGGCTGGAAAACACAGGATGCCTTCAGTGGGTGCTGGGTTTCCAACCACCGTTGGGATTATGGGATGGCCAGTTATGGGTTCAGAGGATGGAAGGGCTGAAGTGTACAAGGGATTGGTGACGAATGAGAAAAGGTTTTCTTGTGAGGTGGGTTCTCGAAATGAGAATGATGTGAATGAGGATGGGTTGTAAGTGGAGGTAGAGGTGATGGCTGTAGTTTCTTCCATGGTGGGAGGTGGTGGTGGGGGTGGAGAAGGTGGTGATGGTGGATGCTGGGGTGAGATGGGTGATGTCTGAACAAAGGTTTCGGCCGAGAGTTCAATGGTGGTTGTAGGGGTAGCTGTTGTTTCAATGGGTGCTTCTTGTTCTGTGACGGGTATCCTGATAGTCTTACCTGCTCGTGGTAACGTGTCAACTCTGCGTTTGTCATACCTTACAGACTGGCGGACGGTGGTGTGGACAGCCTCCGGAACTCCTAAAGATTCTGACACTAATTTGAGAGTGTCAATGAATTGTTGGTCCACCCCTTCATCTGATAGCATTTCTTGCATCAAAGCTTGACCTGATATAAGAGAGAGTTTATGCCTTTCTTGTACTGCTTTGATTGTGTCGTATAACCTTTGTAGTTGAGCTGTATATGCTGGTGCACCTACGATTTCTGGCACTTCTTGTTGTTCATCTTGATGCTCTTGATCGTAATCCTCCTCATCTTCCTCCTATTCTTCATCTCCATCATCCTCTTCATCCACTTCAACTGGTGTGACTGGTGTTTGGGAGGTTGTGGTCTGCGTTTGCACTGTTTCCGCTTGTTGTGCTTCTTCTGCCTCCAGCTCTACATCTTGTAATAATTGTTCGAAATCTTCATTAGTGAGTTCTTCCAAAGGTGCACCACTAGGAAATTCAAGATCGGTTGGGATGGGAGGGAAGATCAAGGTAGAACCATCGGTGCTGCGTCTTGGAAGTCGGAGTGTGAATGGTCGGACTCTTTGAGGCGGAGGGGTGACATCTGGTGTTAGGGTGGCTCCACGTGGTTGAGCACATGGAACTTGGACAGTGCCTCTCATCTTCTTCGAAGGGGGTCCAGTGGATGTCCTACCTCTAAACTGCTCTACACGATTCCACATTAAGGCCCGTTGAATAGGGATGTCATAAGCCAAACATCTATAAATTATTCTCGTCAGAGCACAGCAACCATATAAAACCTGTTTCCTCGGCCATCGTTTGTGAGCCAGGTGTATCTGATCAATTATCCAATGGGGTAAGTTGATGGTGAGGCTCTGTGTCTCTGCCAGATATAAACTGAACCAAATCTTTTTGTGCGGCATAGTGAATCTATCTTGTGCAGGAAAAGCAAAGTGTTGCATGCACATGCGAAGGTGTATTGCAATATTAGGTGTCATGGACACCATGTCCTTGAGTTTGGTGAGACTTCGATTCTTCATGTAATCCGGTACTAGGGTTTCCTTCTCTGTTGGAATATGCATTCCGCGCATATCTAGAGCCTCTCTCACCAAGTTGTTTGATAGCCTGAACCTCTTGAGCTCATTCCCCTTTGTCAGAGATGGAATCACAAATGAGCTTGCACCTTTTGGGTTCTGGTTTGGAGTCAAGGTGTTGATAAGATAGTAGCATCGCATGAAGTCAGGTTTTGGAAATCGTGCACTGAAATAGGCACTCAATCCTGCCTTTTCCCATATCGGTCGTAGACCTTCTGCATTTTGTAATTTCTCAAATTCTCTTGTAAAGAAATGGTATCTACCTTGCTTCCCATTGAAGTCCAGCTCTGATTCCCATAGGTACGTTCCTTCACCCAAGGGTCCTGCCACCTCGGTAAACCAGTGGGAAGTCTTTCCTACGGGCATGGTGTGGCCACGCGGAGGGTCCGCAATAGGTATGATTTTGACGGCCTGCAATTCTTCCGGTCTTTCATTTGTCTCAGGCAAAACGGGTAAACTGTCTAAATCCACCACTTGCGGGTTTGTTTCTGTGTGAGAGCTAGTTCCTGCTGCCTCAGCCATGTTGAGAACTTCGCAGCTGGTTCTGTGAGAATACATGAATAAATGTTAACATTGCAATGGACACAAAAATGACACCGTGTCCCCGTTACAACATTAACATGAGGTCCGAAAGAGGTTAGTAGGTTAATGAGTGCTCGATGCTAGTGAGTGTAGTTAGGAATTGGATGGACCTACAAGCTAAGCGGAATGATATGATGTGAGAGTGAAGTGGTTAGTAGGTGGTCATGGATTTACAATTGGGGTCCGGGGGTTTGTTACAATTCTTAGGCTGCCCAATGCCGTGGATGGGTTTTGCTCTTGGTTTCGTAGAGACTCTCAAGAACTTTACAAGTGTGTCGGCTTGAAAGTGAGGCCTTTTAGGGACCCATCTACAAGTGATTCCGGTCGTGCGTATTGGCCTTGGTGTGTTCCTGAGTGTTGAAAACGAGTGGAGACCGGCTGTGCTAGTGAATGGATCATGTTGTATAGGGTGTGTTCTTGGTGTAACTATTTGAGCCCGCACACAAGCCTTAGGCACCCAAATTTGTCTTGATTGTGGCCTAGCCTTCATCGACTTCTTGGGCACCCAAATAGACTTCACATTAACAGAAGAACTTCTGAAAGACTTCTTATTGGTGTCATGTTGTTGGTTACTAATAAGAGGCTTTGCCCGTGTGGTTGGCTTGAGTGCGACCGAGTTTTCGCCCTTCTTCACCCACACTTGTTTCACTAGCTGAGACATTTTGCTGCCCGGGTACTTTTGGCCTCCAACATAGGTAGTACTCTGCTTCTTCTGCCTTTGATCCACCTTTGGTTGCTGCCTCCCTCTGGCCTTTGGAAAAGAAGGGGGTTCTGTTGCTCTCCTGACTTCTTTTGTGCGAACATCATTCCTCTGCAACACATAGTTTTGGACAAGAACAACATGATCGTCTTCATGTGTACTCCTGGAAGGACCAGGAGTTTGTGCCTTTCCTAGTTCCTTGAGTGCTCCGTTATCTAACTCTACCGTAATTCGACTATGATTGACCCAAGCCTGAAGAAGTCCACTTCTTAGGTTGAAGTTGACTGCGTGGTCATAGATCCAGTCTTGACCCAAGACGAGGGGTTCAGTGAGATCCTCGTCCTGACACACTAGCACTTTAACTGTCATTGCCTCATCATGAATATGGAGGGGAAGTTCCACCTCGCCCATGCAAGGGGTTTCCACGCCTCCCAATCCTATGAGATATGCTTCCACAGGATCGACAGTTAAGTGCAACTCTTGGCAGTGAGACAATTTAACAGCACTAGTGGCTGCACCTGAGTCAATCAAGGCTCTTACAGTCCTTGCACTCTTTCCTTGCCCTATATCTACGGTTATGAAAGGACGTCGATCAGTTATCCTATGTGAGCTAACACCTGAAACTTCACACATAGCCACATGATGTCCTTGATCTACCGATGCATCTTGCACAGGTTGCTCCCTACCTTGTCTTCTTAATTTCATTCTCCGTATACGCTCTAGGGCTTCCGCCTGGGCTTCTTCTCGAATTCGTTTTTCCTCCTCTTTGCGTTGCTTAGCAGTATTGAGTCGACTTAGCATTTCCTCCGTGAGGGGTTCCTGATACAACTTGACTCTGCATCCGCTAATATAGTTTGGGAGAACATCACCCTCTAAAGTGGCTAGTTGTACTGCTCCACTTGTGGAGATCCTATTGATGATCATAGGTCCGTAGCCTCTCTTTTCCAGCTTCCTTGCGTGTTGTTTCAATGTGTAGACTAAAACTAGATCTCCTGCCTTCAAGCCCTTATCCTTCACATGGGCATCAAAGTATGCCTTCTATCTCTTAGCTGCATATATCCCTGCAGCTGCTCTCAGTCTCGTTTCTCCTAATCGTTCAAGGTCAAAAAGTCTAGAGGAGAGTTCATGACCCGTCCATTCGTGCTCTTGTGCTACTTTTAAGGTAGGTATCAAGAAGTCCAAGGGTAGCACCGTGTTTTGGCCAAATACCATCTGAAAGGGGGTGGCTTGGAGTACCGTTTTGTAGGCAACTCGGTATGCCCAAACAGCATGGTGTAGCTGTTTGTCCCAATCAGAACGTTTAGTGTTCACTAATTTTGTCAGTACATTGCATAAGATTTTGTTGGTGCTTTCGGCTTGTCCATTAGCTTGAGGGTGATAAGGGGCAGACTTCTTATGAACTACCAAGAATTCTTGGAGTAGATTTTCAATCACTTCGTTCAAGAAGTGAGTGCCTCTATCACTTACTAGCTCTATAGGTAGCCCATATCTTGTGAATACATTCTCAAACAAGAATCTAGCAGTTGTCTGAGCGTCGTTCTTTGTCGTAGCTTTTACCTCTACCCACTTGGTGAGATAATCCGTGGCCACAATGATGTATTCAGCATGTGAACCCTTAGCTGGGGGATTAATAGGGCCTACAAAGTCTATTCCCCACTTAGAGAATGCACGTCCACCCATCATAGGTTTCAGTGGCATCTCATCTTTGCGTATAGGATACTGAGTTCGCTGACAGACATCGCACCGTTTCACATAGGTATGTGCATCCATGTGAAGGGTCGGCCACCAAAAGCCCGCAAATAGTATTGCCTTGATTACCCGATCTGGTCCAAAGTGTCCTCCTGCTACACCTTGGTGAGCAGTGTCCAAGATCTTGAAATACTCGCTCTCGTGGACACATAGTCTCAGGTAACCGTCTTTACCACGTTTGTATAGATTATCACCAATAAGTGAGTAATCCTGGGCTTCTTGTTCTAAACTCCTTTTCCTAGCCAGAGTCATATCTGGAGGGACTGTTCTCGTCCTCAGGAAGGATACTAGTGGTTCACTCCAATCTGGCACTAGGGACACTTGATAAAGAGTGGCATGTTCCACAGGTGGTTTAGTGCAGCAGATTGGGCATTCCTTGCACAACTTTTGGACATCAGCTTCCATAGTTGGCCAATGTACTCCTAGTCTCCTTAGTGTTTGTAGGGTTCGTGGCTTTGAATAGTGTTGCTCTAATGCACCTACGTGTGCTAATTGCAACCATTTTGCGTACTCATCCTCTTCCACACAACAGGCCAAGATCCCTTGATCTGTGTGCTTGTACATACTTCCTGCCATGATGTGATACTTTTGGGCTTTTACTACCTCTTTATCTTGTGTGTTTATAATTGGGTGATTAGGCCCGTATGTCAATACTGGCACTAGTGGCTTAGCCCACTGCGGTACCACTTCCAAGTTAAACAAGTAAGCATCAGGAAGGTCATCTGATACTCCTTGTGGGGCTTCTCCAGAGGTGAGCCTGGAAAGATGATCAGCTCTCAAATGAGTCTTCCCTTTTCTTACCACAACCTCTAAATCGTACTCCATTAGTAAGAGAAACCATCTTACTAATCTTCCTGTATTGCATGGCTTGTTTACGAGATATAGTAATGCTTGGTGGTCAGTAAAAAATTTAAACTTGTTTGCAAGCAAATAGTGTCTAAATTTCTTAACTGCATATACCATTCCTAAGCCTTCTCTCTCAGTGGTGGTGTAATTTCGTTCAGCTGCATTCAATTGTCTACTAGCATAGGCAATTGGAAGATCCATATTACCTTCACCGGTAGGTTGTGCAAGTACACATCCAATAGCATAATTGGATGCATCCACGTGAACATGGAATGGCTTGTTCCAATCTGGTGTGGTCAAGATTGGTGCTGAACATAATCTTCGTTTAAGCTCCTGGAAGGAATTCTCACATTCATCCGTCCACTCAAAGTTAGTCAGAAGTCCGTACATGGGCTTTGCAATGACAACATACATGTGAATGAACCGGCGGTAGTAACCACAATGCCCCATGAAAGCTTGTACTTCCTTGACATTCCTTGGCCTTGGAAGCTCGGCTATGGCTCTCACTTTCTCTTCATCAGTGGATATGCCATTCTTTGACACTATGTGTCCTAGAATCTTGCCTTGCCTGATCATAAAAACGCACTTTTCTGGGTTCAGACAGACTTGATATTCTCTACATTTGTCAAAGATTTGTCTGAGTTCGGGAATATGGGTTTGCCTAATGTTGGAATGAGCACAAAGATCATCAACATAGACTTCTAAATTCTTCCTCAAGAACTCCTTAAATACATGGCACATTAGTCGCTGGAAGGTAGCTGGAGCATTGGTAAGCCCAAATGGCATTACGCGAAAGGCAAATATCCCCCACTCTGTGGCAAAAGCTGTCTTATGCTGATCTTCTGGAGCAATGGCAACTTGATTATAGCCCGAAAATCCATCAAGGAAGCTGTACACTTCCTTGCCTGCTACTCTTTCTAAGAGATGCTCTGTGATAGGAAGCGGATAGTTATCTCGAATTGTGGCTGCATTAACCTTCTTCAAGTTAATGCATACACGCAGCTTGCCATTCTTCTTGGGCACCACTACAATGGGGGATACCCACTCAGTGTGCTCAATTTCGTAGATAAATCCAGCTTCGACCAGTCTATCGATCTCCTCCTTGATCTTAGCAGCGTAATTATCGTTATATGTATAAGGCTTTTGCTTAGAGGGTTTGGCATCTGAAGTCATGGGGATGGTGTGTGAGCATATGTCTGGGTCAACACCCTTCAAATCCTTGTAACTCCAAGCGAATACATCTCTATATTCTCTTAGCAAGGCTATTAACACATGCTCTTCTTCCTCTGTTAGGTCATGGCCTATGTAAGTGCATCTCTCCTCTCCTTCTTCTAGGGCCACTACTATTTTCTTTGTGGTTTCTTTGTTATCATAGGCCTCTCCTGATTGTGCTTCTCGTTTTGGCATTCTGATCATGACTCTCCTGTCATCTATCTCATACTTCTTAAAATTTTCTGGGACCTCAAACAAAGATTCTTCCTCTTCTGGTGAGACTTCTCTCTTCTTTCGTTTCTTTCCTTCTTCCTTAGGGGTTACATGTGTTGCTAGTCTTACATCATTTGTAAGCTCTCCATGCCTCTGGGGTTGGAATTCTACTTCATGGAAGTATTCTTCATCTGATGCAAATGGTGGGTCCATAATTATTGACTCTAGCTCGGAGTCACTTGCATCCTCAAATGCATCAGGGCTAGGTTCGCAGTCTTCTAGAACTGCCTCTCCCATGATTGGCTCTATGGAGAAGACTGAAATGTCATAGCCATCCTCATCACAGTGAGGGGTCCATTGTTCCTCATTGATGGCTACATCCATGGTTGCTAAAATTTCTGCCCAGCCGTGGGGTTCAAATTCCTCATCAGGAAATACTACAGGTGCATAGGCTGGGTCTTGAATAGGTCTATGTGTTTCATTTGCACCTATTTCTCTGGCCTTTTCTCTTTTCTCCTCTTCTACAGCTACTTTGCACATCCATAAGTGGGTGTCTTCATGCATCCATGAGGATCCTGACCCTATGGAATGCATAGATTCTGTATCATCTTTGGCTCTATGGATGGGATTCCATTGGATAGGAGGGACATCTCTATGAGAGTAATCCTTGAGATTGACTTTGGTCGTAACCCCTAAGTGTTGCAGGTACAGAGAATTGGTTCCCCAATCCTGTACCACTTGCAATTGTCGCATAAAGGGTCGTCCCAAGATCATCTCATAGGCATGGTTCTTGCTAAAATCACATATGGCAAAGGTATGCTCAAACTCGACACCACAGGTGGTGAGAGTTATTCCTTCTAGCAATCCTAAAGGCCTCTCTATGTGACCATCGGCCATTTGCAATTTCATTCTCGTTGGCCTGAGTGCTGGCTTGCCCCAACGCTTCCATAGGGAAATGGTGGCAATTGCAACTCCTTCACCTGAGTCCAAAATTGCCTTGGTGGTGTAACCCTGGTAGGTAATGGGAAGATAGGTGTTTCCTTCTTCACCTTCACACATGTCTCCTATCTTATCCAAGGGTATTTCTGGCACTGTTCTCTGGGATCCTACCTGGGAACGAGGTTTTGCTATCTCTGGTACTTGTTTGGCTACATGTTTCCATAGTTCTGGCTTTACTTTGAGTAGCTCTTCTAACTTGAGATTGCACTGCACTTTAGTGTTTTTCACTACCTCTGTGTTCCTAGGTAAGACTGAGTCTTCGTTTCTTACCATGACCGTGGGTGCTCTCATACAAGTAGATTTAGCTTCCCATGGGCCTGTGAAGTGGGGTAATTCTTGTAATGAATTAGACTCAAAGTCTAATCTTTCCTGAGAGTGGGTGCTCTCCTGCTCCTCATAAATGGACGGGATATCTTGTGGGAATTGGTCGTGTGCATCATCCACAAGTTCAATAGGAGGAGGGACTTCACTTTCCTTAGCCCATTTGTCTTCTTGAATCTCTCGTAGGAATTCTGGTGTGAATCGATTCATAGAAGAAGATGTGCCTGGCTCCGTAGAGTTAGGCACATAAACTTCAGGCACATAGGCTTTAGGCACATAGGCTTCCCTAGCAGGAAAACTTGCAGCTTCACTTGCCTTGTCCTTGTGTTGAGAGACGGGTTCCTTTTCTGATTGTGCAATCAGTTGCTCTATTCTTTCCAATAGTCCATCAAAGTGCAACTGTGTCTTTGCTGAACTAGAGATGTTAAAGAGGCGACTGGCTTCAAACATGGTCTGAGCCAATTCCACCATCTTAGCACAAATTTTGGTTTGTTCTAGCTCTAGTTCTGCTCTAGGGTAGCATTTTTCATGATCAGTTACGTTTGGCCCTTCTTGGATTCTGGCCTGATATGCTTTAAGCATCATATTAAGGTCTTCGGGAGTGGGATCTGCTAGGACTGATCCTACTCTAGGGGGTGGTGGTATCAGTTGAGGCGGGTTGGAAGGTGGCGGGTCGGATGGAGTTGGGACTGGTGGAGGTGGGGTAGTGTGAGAGGGAGTTTGAGATGTGAGTTCAGTTATCCTGGCCTTTGTTTCTTTGAGGCTTTCCTCAAGTTCACTCATCTTTTTTGCCCATTGCCTTTTCATTCTTTCGCGACTATCTCGCCAAGCTCTAGTCCTTTTCTTGGTTATGCTCTCAGTTTCACTTGCCTCTGGGCTCTTTTCCTGACCTACCCCTTGGGTTTGCTGCAATGCCTGAGCTCTAGTGACTACCTGTACTGGAGCAGTGGAGGTCACACTCCCTGAGGAGTCTACTACTAACCCGATAACATTGATAGGAGTGATTTTTGGCATATTATTGGGGTTCTTAGGGCAATCTCGTAAGAGATGCTCCTTTCCACACTCTTGGCAATAGCCTTGGATCGTTACTGACTGGGGTTGTGTAGGTGGAGGTAGGGGACAATCACAAATGAGATGATCACCCTGACATCGGTAGCATGGTCCTCTAGGGAATGGGGGTCTTACTTGCCTAGGTTGGGGTCTAGGGTTGGGGTTTGCATACATGACATTTGTGTAATCTGATTCCCAACTAGGTTCATGTGGCTCTTCACTATAGTAAGACTCACCATGTTCAGGAGACTGCATGTAGTAAGCCTGGGGGCTATCAGGTTTTCTTCTGCGGCAGCATACTTTACCGGAATCACATTGACTGGAGTTGGGGGTTGTTGGGCTAACACAGGCTGAGGTCTTTGTTGGGCTTGGTATTGTGGTTGATAGGCTTGTTGAGGTCTAGCATACTGTTGTGGTGGGTATTGGTTTTGGTATCTGCCTTGTTGGGGGTATGGCTGAGGGTAGGCTTGCCTAACTGCTTGCTTGTTGAATGGGCAGTCTTGCGCGGTGTGATTTGTGTATCTTCGTTCGATAGTGCAGTACTGGCTACTAGGGTTTACTTGGGGTTGAGCCATAATGGGACATACGTTCGCCAGGTGGTCGCCACCACAAGTGTAGCATCTCTTCACAGGGGCAAATCTCGGAATTTGTTTGCTAGAGACACCTAGTTTTTGGGCCACTTTCTCTGCGAGTTCCTCAATTGATGTGGATTGTGTGGAAGAGTGACTAGATGCACTATCTGAATCTTTGTAGATTTTGGAAAGCTCTAGTTCTTCCCCTAGGTTATCTTCAATGTCAATGCACATGCGTACACACTCTTCTATGGTCCTAGGGTCCTTCAGATACACGTAGGATCTCAATTTTGTACTCAGCAATCCATCCAAGAATAAGGCTACTTGTTTAGCTGGTGTAGGTAGCTCCGAGACAGGGCATCTTTCAAGATATTGCCTAAATCTTCTTCCTGCAAGTCTCACGGTCTCTTGAGGGGTTTGCTTGAAGCTGTGAATCAGTGAGGAGGTATTGTGTCTTATGCCACTCTTAGAGAACTCTACGATGAAGGCCTCTAGGAGTTGGTCTATGCTCCTGAACTGTCGCTCATCCAATGGTTGAAACCATGTAAGTGCTGTGTTCCTAAGAGTTAGACCGAAGGCATTGTACTGCGTGAATAGATCCTCCACTTGTTCCGCTCTCAAGACTTGCTTGAATTCCGCCACGTGATCATAGGGATCTCCTGTGCCATCAAAGTAATTCTTCATGGACTTAACTAGTTGAGTTGGTCTCAAAGTCCTTGTGTGCTCTCTAGGTCGTGGTAGAGGGAACTCATCCGTATTTCTTTGATTCCTGTGAGCTCTAAGTATCTCAGGTTCCACTCTATTAGTTTCCGTCCTCGTTCTTTCTCTGCCCGCTGGGTTGGCGAAGCTTACTTCTGGTCTATCTCTACTTCTGTCTCTTTGCATTCCATGAGCTTGGGATGTTCCAGCTCCAGGGTGACCATAGGATACATTCGATCTTGGTTGGGGGAAAACGAATTCACCCTTCCAAGTGTAAGCATGCCTATCATTGTCTGTCACCACAAAGATCCTCTCCGAAGCGTGATCTAAGTAGGTCACTCTACCTGGGCTATCAGGATCCTTAAACTCATAGATCATGATTGTTCCTATATCAAATGGCCGATCAGATTTATATCTCCAAAAGGCTTCTTCAGTTTCTCGGTTCAGAAGAAGATCTATGCTCTTATTATCTTGGGGAATCCACTCGGGTGTGATAATCCTAGTGAGAACAGATTTGCCTCGAGGGGTTCTAGGTTCTGTACCCATGTTTCCTTGCTCTAGGTCCCCTAAGTCCGATTCTGGGACTACATTCCCAAATTCATCAGTCCTATCGGGATGACTGGTGACTACATATATAGTCCCTTCCTTGTCTAAGTATGCCCCGTTTTCGAACTTGACAGCTGGGCGCTCTAATCCAATGGATTGATCGGGATTCTTAATCTGTACCACAGGCCTTCCTAGGCCGTCCTCATAGATGCTAGCACCCAATCGGTTGGTCCTAAGGTATTCCAATTGCGGTTTGTAAGGGCCTTCTACCCTATGCAAATATGGCACTCCTGAACTGCCTGTAGGTCTCTCCATATCTTGAGACATCTCGGACTCACTGGTCTCAGAGCTAGGGTAGTATGAGTGATGGCTCAACTGCTGGGCCCAAGACCTAGCAGTGTGGTTAACACTAGCCTCTGAAGACCTAAGGCTTTGTCTCTCCCTTACAAGATGTCGTCCTGATCTAAGGTTCATATGCCTATCTAGGTACCCCGATTTTTTTTCCAGAGTACAGCCTCGTTGCAGATCAATTGGTATCAGTCACTTGATTTTTTATAGTTATTTATCGTGTTTAAGGTCTTGTCTGATATCATGTCGTCAGGAATACTTGAATGTTTTCCGTACTTTGAGGTTGATCGTTCCACGTTAGGTTCTTTTTCTTTATGTTATCGACAGTACAGAGATTAGGTTTTTAGCTTGGACTTGAGTTTTTAGGTAGTCTTCAACTTGATACCTGCCTATCGTCTCCCTGACTTACTCCTACCTCTCGTCGTTCTTAGCCTAAACTATGAATTGACAGAGGGGGTTAGAAGTTTCCAACCTTTTGTTTCCTGCTTGGTTGCCCTTGAGTGCCCAGGAAGTGTGTTCCCAAGCTTACACTTACACCTGCTTAGAACGCCTTGCGATGTTCTCAAAGGATCTGTAAGAGTTTCAAAGTTAGCTTTAAGATTTAATTTCTAAAGACAGAACCAATGATTTTTATTCCTGATGCACAAACACTAATTTGCATAGAGAATTTTTAAGAAAGGAATTCTAAAGACCCCTGACTTTGATCCCCCTGGGTATGGTCGACTTCAAAATACCCTATCTGAAAATCAACGCATTATCTTTATAAAAAACAGTTGAGAGCGTGTAGTATATGCCACAAGCTTTCCAACAATCCCTAGAGCTCAAAAAATGGATTCCGTATGGAAAAGTTATGACCGTTCAGGGTTCTAGGGTTAAGACGGGGTTCAAACAGGATCACTGTGCAACAGGTTTCCCCAGGTTGGTTTCCTAAGGCCTCCTTATGTGCTCTGGAGTAAGATGTTTATGCCCACAATTAGTCCATCTTTTCAATTTAAAAACCCTAAAAAATTTGGCTAAAATTGGCTGTCAATCGCGATGGACAGGGCTGTCAATCGCGATGGACAGGAGTCAATCGCGATGGACAGGAGTCAATCGCGATGGACAGGAGTCAATCGCGATGGACAGGAGTCAATCGCGATGGACAGGAGTCAATCGCGATGGACAGGAGTCAATCGCGATGGACAGGAGTCAATCTCGATGGACAGGGTTTCAGTCTGTCGCGATGGACAGTCAGTCTGTCCCGATGGACAGTCAGTCTGTCGCGATGGACAGTCAGTCTGTCGCGATGGACAGGGGTTCAGTCAATCGCGATGGACTGAAATTTTGCAAATTTTTGAAAAATTTTTGTGGGAATGTGGTGTGCAGGGTCTCTAGTCCACTGTGGTGCACTCAGATTTACCAAAAGGTGAAAATTTCTGTCCATCGCGATGGACAGAAGTCGGCGACTGCGAGACAGATTCGACGAGTTTTGTACCTGCGCAGCGTGCTTGCGGGGATGATGATGATGATACCTGCAAGGAACACAACAAACATGCAAAAAACAGAGCAAGCAATATCGCTCTCTCGCTCTCTCTCACAAGTGAAATGAGGGAAATGAAAGGGGAAAGGAGATATAGTAAAAAAACTGAAATTTTTGCGATGATGGAGATGGAGGTGGGAGATGGTGATGATGATGATGGTGATGAAGATGGTGTAGAAGAAACAAGAAAATGGAAGAAAGTGAAGAATTTACCTACAACTCCAACGTGTCAACTCTACGTCTTACCATCACACACTCGTCCTCAAAGCTCGATCCCCGGCAACGGCGCCAAAATTTGGTGTAGCTCAGTGATGAGTAGCACCTCCTTTAATGTCAATCCGGGAAGACGTGAGGATGGTATGATGACCTCGAGCAAGTGGAAGCACAAGTGCGTGAGTGAGAAGCACACCAACATGCACACACATACACACACACGCGCATACACGGCAAGACAAAGAGTGAAGAGCAAGGGAGTCTTTAGATTACTTTCACAAGCTCTTACAAGTTTGTTTCAATTACAATCTAACCCCAAAAATGAGCTCTCTAGCTCTTTTTATAGTTTTTGACTAGCTTTGGCCCTGTCCAGACCTAGTGTCCGGCCTAGTTAAAAATTAGGTTCCAGGGCCAATTTGAGGGCTTAAACGGAGTCTAAAAAATACGAAAATTGATACGTAGGTACTTCTAAGGCTCCTCAAGCTCGAGGACTCCTCGGCTTGCACAAAATGGAGCTACAAAAATATGAAATGGTATTTACAATGATTGTTAGTGATAAGAATCACTGTTATAAGGATGTTGGTTTGGAAAAATTTGAAGGGCCTATCTGCCAGATTTGCGTCTACTGCTTTGTCTACTTACTCCTTCAGCTCGCTCTGACTCTCTCCGCTGGCTTCCTTGTCTAGTCAGTCCTTGGGTGCCCATACTGCTCTCAACAGTGATCTTCCAAGGTACATAGGGTGTCTAATACATCCATTGGCAAGCTAAAAGGGCCCACCATATACTCCTGGAGTTCATTTGGCTGGTGTAGATCAAGGATTTTTCAACACATCTTCATCTTCAAGCACATACCTATCCATCTCTTCACAGTGGTATCAAAGCAAGGTTGGACAACATGGCAGATGGATTTCCTTCATCAATTGACAAATTGGACAGAGGTAACTACTCAGCTTGGTCATTAAGAATGGAAGCTTATCTCCAAGGTAGAAGTTTATATGGTTATGTTGCTGGAGATGAAGTTATGGCAAGTTTCAGGAACAAAAGTCAACCAACACAAGAAGAGCAAGAAAGATTGAGCACATGGTGCTCCAAGGATGCACTTGCAAGGTCTTATCTCCTCAACTGTATCTTAGATTTTTTGTTGCCTCACATTAGAAGTTGTAAGACATCTCAGGAAGTGTGGGATGCACTTGAAGCTTTCTTCTCTTCGAGTACTAAGCTAGGAAGCATCAACTATGTCTGGATTTCACAACTCTCAAGAAGGCTCCCAAACAAAATGTGACTGATTTTTTCACAAAGCTCAAGGACATAGCAGATCAGTTGGGAAGCATTGGAGAGGTAAAAGATGAAGAGCAAATTGTAAGGTAGGTCATCAATGGCTTGAAGGCAGATGACAAGTGGGAAGCATTCACCACAGCGATGGATTTGTACATGGACATGCATGTACCTGATTTCAATACACTCATTGGACAACTACTTACTCAAGAGGCAAAGCTTATAAAAAATGGAGAAAGCTCTAAAGGTAATCAATCTTCAGCTTTATACACTGATAAAAGCAAGTCAAAAGATAACAAAGGAAAGGCAAAGAAAGTGGATGATGAAGCAGGTACATATCAAGCTAACTATGCAGGTAGAGGAAGACATGGCAGAGGTAGAGGAAGAGGAGGTAGACAAGGCAGGGGGAGATCCCAAGACTCCAACTCATGTTCTATTTGTGGACTAACTAATCATACAACTGAAAATTGCTTTAGGAATTCGAGGAATCAAAGAGGCAGAGGATACAATAGAGAAAGTTATGGCTACTCAAGAGGAAGGTTCAACAATTATCATGGCAACTACAACAACTACAATCATTCAAACTATCAAGGAGGCTACAAAGGAAGGAGAGAATTCAATAACTACACAGAAGACTCAAACAAATAGGATTCATTATTGATCATGAACATGGCTATGCCACAAGGTAAATCTGATGAGCATGTTTTCTACATAGATTCAGGTTGTTTAAATCATGTGGCAGGAAATGTGGCACTCCTATCAGATTTAGAAGATCCAAGGAATAAGCATGAGGTACAAATAGGAGATGACAAAAAACATCCTGTGGAGAAAATAGGCAATGTCAAAGCACCTGATGGAAATATCAACCTACTCAGTAAGGTACTCTATGTCCCTACCATTACAAAGAATTTGATAAGTGTTGGGCAGATAGTAGAGAAAGGGTTGCAAGTCAGGTTCACAAAAGCAGGAGCATTTGTTGAAGATCTAAGTCAAGGATTCAGAAGAATTGCAAAAGGTGAAAAGACAGGTAAATTGTTCACATTTGAATTACAAGACACTAGAAACATTGCTCTCTTTAATTATGGTAGTCAGACACTCACAGAATTGGAAGTATGGCACAAAAGGTTAGCACATATTGGTGAAAGGTCATTAAAGCGAATTTGCAGGGACCAAAGTGTACTTGGACTTCCTAACTTGTCAAAACAACATATGATTTATAAGTGTAGTGCATGTCAATTTGGAAAGTCTCACAGGTTATCATTCATGAAGAAAGGTTATATACATGGAGATCTCTTGGAGTTGGTTCATACAGATGTATGGGGACCTAGCAAGGAAGCTTCAATATCTGGATCAAGGTATTATGTTATCCTTTATTGATGATTGCAGCAGATGGACTATCCTATTCTTTATGAAACACAAAGATGAAGTTTTTTCATGTTTCAAAAGATATTTGGCTCTTGTGGAGAATCAAACAGGTAAATCACTAAAAAGGCTAAGGTCAGATGGAGGGGGAGAATACTTCTCCCATGATTTTGATTCTTTTCTTCAAGAAAGAGGAATCAAAAGAGAGGTAACTACAAGGTACACTCCTAAGCAAAATGGAGTGGCAGAAAGGAAGAATAGGACAATTGTTGAAGCTGCAAGGTCCATGTTAAATGAAAAGCATTTGCCTAATTATCTATGGGCTGAGGCTGTATCTACAGCCACTTACTTGATTAACAGGTTGCCTTCAAAATCCCTTGATGGGATGACTCCATATGAGGCTTAGAATGGAAGAAGACCAAGCTTAGATCATTGTAAAATTTTTGGATGTATTGGTTTTGCTCATGTTCCTTCACAGGTTAGAGGCAAGATGGATCCAAAGGCAGAAAGGTGTGTATTTATTGGATATGACAACAATCAAAAGGGCTACAGGTTATACAACCCTACCAACAAAGGATTCTTGGTAAGCAGAGATGTAGTTTTTGATGAGAACAATTCATTGTATGAAGATTCATGTAGGAAGGTCAATTTACCATATGATCTTGAAGAAGATTTTCCAAAGCTTGGTAGAGAACAACCAAAGATTGAAGAACAAGACACCTCAGAGGATGATGAAGAATCTCAGATGGAAAAGATCAAAGCATGGAAGTCTAAAGGTAAAGCAAAATTGCAGGAACTTGGACATGAAGCAGAATCATCACATCATGGCCTAAGAAGATCTATGAGGGAAAAGTAAAAACCAGAAAGGTATGGGTTTGACACCTCATTAGTAACTAAACATTTTATCTACATAGCACAGGAAATAAACCAAGAGGAGCCATCATCATTTGAAGAGGCCAAAGCAAAAACAGAATGGAAGCATGCAATGAAGGAAGAGATTGAAGCACTTGAGGAAAACAACACTTGGGATTTGGTGCCCAAGACTTCATCTATGAAGGTAATAGGCTCAAGATGGGTCTACAAGCTCAAGAAGAATTCTGATGGTTCCATTAACAGGTATAAGGCAAGGCTTGTAGCAAAAGGTTTTGCACAAACTCAGGGAATTAATTATGAGGAGGCCTTCTCTCCTGTGGCAAAGATGTCTACTATTAGGGTTTTTCTTAGTATTGCCTCTTCCAAGAATTGGAAGATACTTCATCTAGATGTAAAGAATGCATTCTTGAATGGTTGGATAACAGAAGAGGTATATATGGCACAACCACCTGGTTTTGAGAATCAAGTTTATCCTGATTATGTGTGTAAACTTAACAAAGCATTGTATGGTCTCAAGCAAGCTCCAAGAGCTTGGAATTTCAGGCTTGTTTCATTCTTGCAGGACAAAGGCTTTCAACCAAGCAAGGCAGATCCTTCACTCTTTATTAAAAAGAGTAATTCTGAGATCATCTACCTATGTGTATATGTAGATGATATTATATTGACAGGAAATGATGCAGATGGTATGAAGAAGATCAAAGATCAGATGAGAGAAGAGTTCAAGATAAGTGACTTGAGTTCACTTACCTAATTCCTAGGCTTGGAAGTTGTCTACAAAGATCATGGTTTGTTTCTCACTCAAATAAAGTACATTAAGGACATGTTGGCAAAATTCAAGATGCAAGATTGTAAGATTGCAGGTACTCCAATGGAGGTGATGTTGGGAAAGATGGATGGATGCTCCAAGAGACTTAGTAGGTACTGCTAAACCTACTTTGTACCAGCCCTCTTTTGCTTCAAAGTTGATAACTAGACTTCCTTAGCTTTCCAATGACATCATAAAATGTCCTATGTACTTTGGAAATGATGTGTGTAATGATTGAATCAAAACAAATAACTTTGGAAGTCACAAACTCAAGAAAACCTTCTATTTATGTCTTGACACCTGCTGGGTATTTTGCTCAGTATGCCCAGCACAGTAGGAATTGGAAAAATTCCTTTTAGGGGTATATAATTAGCTAAGTAAGCTACCTATCCAAGTAGAATGATGTAAAATAATAAACTATGCTAAGAGAAATCAATTTAGCATGTTAAGCTATACCCCCAACTTTTTAGGACTGTAGCAAAAAATGACCGGAGATCACCTCGACGCAGGTTTCTCCAAAATGGCGGAATAGAATCTCTTCAAGCTTTGACAGCATGTAGAGTACTTGAAGCTGAATCTAACAAGCTTTGAATCACTGAATTTGGTGAAGAATTGACCGAGATATGCCCTTGACAAGTTGACAGACTTTTGAGTAGACTAACAGAGAACTCAGAGATGGGCAATGTGAAAGTATGTATTAATGAACATTTGTATACAACTCCATTGGCATGAACATCATTGCCAAAATGGTGTAGAGAGGTGTGGGCTAGAGTGTAGACCTCACACACACTCAAAAATCAGTAATGCTAGGCTCGTGAGTGCTCTCTCTTTTTCGCGACTTTTCATGTCCATTTTTTATAAGAGATGAAAAAATTTGAATTCAAATTCAAACTTCTGGATCCCTATGATCAAGCTCCTAAATGCTTGGAGATATTCTTTCAATCAAACAACTAATTTTTCCACGAATCCTTTTGGTAGGTGATTACAAGAGATTCCAAGTCAATTTGACTTTTACAATGAGATAAAGTGGTAATTAACCACTAGCAATGGTTCCTATGCTTCTTCACATATGTAAGATCTTCAAGATATCTTTCAAGCCAAATGTGTAGGCTTGTGATTTACACCAACAACTCCCCCTCAAGCCAAACACTTTGGCTTAAGTTTTCATCTTCAATCTTCAAGTATATCTTGCAATCCAATCATGGATTTGAACCTGCAAAATTTGGTTCCATCCAAAGCTTTAGTCAACAAATCTGCACATTGCATGTTGGTTGAAACATAGGTTAGTTGAATGTCTTTGCTTATCAACTTCTCTCTCACATAATGGTAATGGACCTCTATGTGTTTGGTCCTAGCATGATAAATAGGATTAGCTGCAAGGTGAAGAGAACTTGTATTATCTCCAAAGATAATTGGTGACCTAGTGTATAATCCCAATTCTGTATACAAAAGCTTAATCCATATTACTTCTTGTGTGGCATTAGCCAGCCCTCTATACTCTGCCTCTGTAGAAGACAAAGCAACAGTACGTTGCTTCTTTGAAGACCATGAAATTGGTTTGTCACCTACAAAAGAAATATATCCAGAAGTGCTCCTCCTATCATCCTTGCATCCTGCCCAATCTACATCTGAATAAATTTTGATATCAATATCTGAAGTGTAAGGGAAATACAAACCATGGTTCTCTGTACCCTTGAGATACTTCAAGATTCTCTTGGCAGCCTCTAAGTGAGGTATCCTTGGCTTGTGCATAAATTGACTTAGCATACTAACTCCATATGAAATATCTATCCTTGTTAAGGTAGCATAGTTCAAACTACCCACCATACTTTGATAACCTGTAATGTCTTTGACTTCATCACCTTCATGGGCACTTAGCTTTAGGTTTACCTCCATTGGAGTGTTTGCTACTTTGGCATCCTGCAAGTAAAACTCCTTCAACATGTCCTATATAAACTTTTTCTGAGTAATATATATCCCTGAATTAGTGTAGACTAATTCAAGTCCCAAAAAATATTTCAATAGACCAAGATCATTGATCTTGAACTCCTTCATCATTTGACTTTTGATATATCTGATTCCATTGACATCATAACCTATAATGATGATGTCATCAACATAAACACAAAGGTATATTACCTCTGAATTACTTCTCTTAATGAACAGAGAAGTATCTACCTTGCTCATGACAAATCCTTGGTCTTGGAGGTATGTAGTTAACCTGTAATTCCATGCCCTAGGTGCCTGCTTCAATCCATATAAAGCCTTTTTCAATTTGCAAACATATCTTACCTTCTTAGGGTCCTCATAGCCAGGAGGTTGTGACATATATACCTCCTCTGAAATCCATCCATTCAAGAAAGCATTCTTGACATCCAATTGGTAAATATTCCAATTTTTTGATGCATCCACACTTACCAACACTCTGATTGTTGGCATCTTGGCCACAGGTGAGAATGTCTCCTCATAGTCAATGCCTTGGGTTTGTGCAAAACCCTTGGCTACCAATCTGGCTTTGTACCTATTAATTGTGCCATCAGAATTTCTTTTAAGTTTGTAGATCCATCTGGATCCTATTACCTTCATTGAGTCCTTCTTAGGTACTAGCTCCCATGTGTCACTCTCTTTGAGTGCTTCAATCTCCTCATCCATAGCTTCTTTCCATTCTGATTTGGTTATTGCTTCTTCATATGATCTTGGTTCTTCATTTGACAAATCTTTGGCAAGATAAACAGAATGTTTAGTAACAAGAGATGTATCATACCCATATCTGATAGGTTTTTTGCTTTCTCTTTGTGATCTTCTAAATGGTTGAGTTGAAGATTCAAGTATGTCTTCAAGCTTCTTCATCTTCATTTTGCCTTTGGACTTCCATGCTTTGAATTCTTCAAGGTTGATAGTATCTTCATCATCTAAACTTGAGGCTTCATTCTGAGTAGGTTCCTCCTTTGTAAGACTTGGAAATTCCTCTTCCAAATCATAGGGTAACTTAACCTTCCTGCATTCATTCTCATACCAAGAATCATTTTCATCAAAGACAACATCTCTGCTTACCATGAATCCTTTATTGATAGGATTATAAAACCTGTAACCTTTCTGATTTAAATCATACCCAATAAAGATGCATTTTTCAACCTTTGGGTCTAGCTTACCTCTTATCTAAGAAGGAATGTGTACATATGCTACACATCCAAATATTTTGTAATTGTCAAGTGAGGGTAGGTCTCTTACCATGCCATGCTTCATAGGGTGTCATGCCATCAAGAGATTTAGATGGTAACCTATTTATAAGGTAAGTGGCAGTAGAAACACTTTCTGCCAATAGATAGTTAGTGTAAGGAATTGAACTCACAACCTCTTGGTTAGGAATGTGATGGGCTAACCACTTGCCCCAAAAGCCATGGTTGAGGATTACTTCCTAATCCTCTCTCTTAGAGCGTGGTTCAACCATCTCCTACTAGGATTATGTTACATTCTTCCCCCCTTGGTCGATCATTGTCCTCAATGATCTACTCTTGTATCCCTCAAGCCGCGGTGATCAGCCCCTTGAGCTCCCTAGATGCCCTTGAATTGATGTTCCTCAACCTCGCACAGTTTCTTGAACCTTGTTTGCAACCTTGGTCTCTTGAACCCTTGCTCTCAACCTTGGTGTCTTGAACCTTCTTGTTCGCAACCTTGGTGTCTCGAGCCCTTGTTCTCAACCTCAGTCTTGAACCTTGTTCTCACCCATGCTTGGTATCTTGAACACTCAATCACATGCCACCCAAGGATTCCCAAGGAATTCACACTTCCAAGCTAGCTCATTGGAAAGTTCGTTCCGAGAGCTTTCCAACGGTATATCACACGCCTCAATCCGACCTACGGATTGAGAGATACACCCCAATCATTGTAAGGTCCATCCTTGAAACCGACGCGCGCACTTTCCACAATTCCTACCCTTTCACATGGAGGATGCCCAAGCGCCTTTTTTAGAGGCCATTGGATCATTCCACTTTGCCCAAGCCTACTTCCTAGGCTCTGATACCAATGTAAGGAATTGAACTCACAACCTCTTGGTTAGGAATGTGATGGGCTAACCACTTGCCCCAAAAGCCATGGTTGAGGATTACTTCCTAATCCTCTCTCTTAGGGTGTAGTTCAACCATCTCCTACCAGGATTATGTTACAGTTAGGTAATTTTTTCTCATTCAACATAGACCTAGCAGTCTCAACAATTAATCTATTTCTTCTCTCAGCTACCCCATTCTGTTCAGGAGAGTACCTTGTGGTTATCTCTCTTTTGATGCCTCTGTCCTGCAAGAAGTTTTCAAATTCATTGGAGAAGTACTCACCTCCTCCATCTGACCTTAACCTTTTCAAATTCCTTCTTGTCTGATTTTCAACTAATGCAAGATATTTTTTAAAGCAATTAAATACCTCATCCTTGTGCTTCATAAAGTACAATACAATCCATCTGCTGTAATCATCAATGAAAGATACATAGTACCTTGAACCTGAGACTGAGGGGTCTTTGCTTGGTCCCCATACATCTGTGTGGACAAGCTTTAGGTAGTCTTCATGCATGTATCCTTTCCTTGAGAAGGGTAACCTGTGAGACTTCCCAAATTGACAAGCACCACACTTATAAATCATATGTTGCTTGGATACATTAGGTACCCCAAGCACACATTGGTCCCTGCACATTTGTTTCAAGGTTCTTTCTCCTATGTGCCCTAACCTTTTGTGCCAAATCTCAAGCTCTGAAAGTGTCTGATCTTTATAATTGTATAGTGCAATGTTCTTTGTACCTTCTAACTCAAAAGTGAAAAGTCTACCTGATTTTTCTCCTTTAGCAATCCTCTTGAACCCATGCCTTGGATCCTCCACATATGCTCCATATTGGTTGAATATGACCTGCAAACCTTTCTCCACAATCTGACCAACACTCATCAAATTTTTGGTAATGGTTGGTACATAGAGTGCCCTGCTCAACAAATTCTGATTTCCATCACAAGTCTTAACATTTCCAACTTTAACTACAGAATGCTTTGTGTCATCACCTGTTTGGACTTGATGCTTACCTTTTGGTTCCTCAAGATCAAAAAGTAATGCTACATTGCCAGCCACATGATTTGAACATCCTGAGTCAATGTAGAATAGGTGGTCATCATTTGTACCTGATTTTGAAGTCATGTTCATGATTAGAAGGGAGTCATCCTGCTCCTCTGTGTAGTTGTTGTAATCCTTCCTGGATTTGAATCCTCCTTGGTAGTTTCCATTGCAATTATTGTTGTAGTTGTTGTTGTAGTTATTGTTGTAGCCTTGGTGATGGTTGAATCTACCTCTTGACTGTGAGTAGCCACCTCTTTGAAATCCTCTTCCTCTCTGATTCTTGTAATTCCTGAAATACTCATCTGTAGTATGATTTGATAGACCAAAAATGTTGCATGGTGAGGAGTTATAAGATCTCCCCCTACCTTGCTTACCTCCTCTGCCCCTTCCTCTTGATGATCTACCTCTCCTTGCATAGTTGGCTTGAGAGGTTGAACCTTCATCTTCCACTTGCTTTTGCCTTTATCTTTAAACTTCTTATCAGTGTATAGGGCAGAAGAGTTATTACCTTTGGATGTATCTCCATTCTTGTTGAGCTTTGCTTCATGAGTAAACAATTGTCCCATGAGAGTTGTAAGATCTGGAGTGTGCATATCCATGTAAAGATCCATAGCTGTGGTGAAGCTTTCCCATTTGTCATCAGCCTTGATCCCATTTATCACTTGCCTTACAATCTGTTCTTCTTCAATCTCTTCTCCTATGCTTGCTAACTGATCTGCTACATCTTTAATCTTGGTCACAAATTCTGAAACAGCTTGCTTAGGTTGCTTCCTTAATGTTGTGAATTCAATCCACAACTAATTTTTCCTAGCCCTTGTGTTGGAGGAAAAATAAGATGACAAGGTTTCCCAAGTCTCTTGGGATGTCTTACAATTTCTAATATGTGGCAAAAGAAAATCAGATATAGAGTTGAGTAAATAAGACCTTGCCAATGCATCCTTAGCACACCATGTGTTGAGCCTTTCATGTTCTTCCTTGGTTGGTAATCCTCTTGTTTTGAATGAGGGCAATTCCTCATCTCTTGAGATGTATCCATAGAGACTCCTTCATTGTAGGTAGGTCTTCATCCTTAGAGACCATGCTTGATAGTTGTTCCTGTCCAATTTATCAATGAATGAAGGAAAACCATCTCCCATTTTACCTTAGTTTGCTTTGATACCACTGTTGGGAAAGATGGATTGATGCTCCAAGAGACTGAGTAGGTACTGCTAAACCAGCTTTGTACCAGCCCTCTTTTGCTTCAGATTTGATAACTAGACTTCCTTAGCTTTCCAATGACATCATAAAATGTCCTATGTACTTTGGAAATGATGTGTGTAATGATTGAATCAAAACAGATAACTTTGGAAGTCACAAACTCAAGAAAACCTTCTATTTATGTCTTGACACTTGCTGGGTATTTTGCTCAGTATGACCAGCACAGTAGGAATTGGAAAAATTCCTTTTAGGGGTATCTAATTAGCTTAGTAAGCTACCTATTCCAAGTGGAATGATGTAAAATAATAAACTATGCTAAGAGAAATCAATTTAGCATGTTAAGCTATACCCCTGACTTTTTAGGACTGTAGCAAAAAATGACCAGAGATCACCTCGACGCAGATTTCTCCAAAATGGATGAATAGAATGTCTTCAAACTTTGGAAGCATGTATATTACGTCAAGCTGAATCCAACAAGCTTTGAATCACTGAATTTGGTGAAGAATTGACCGAGATATGCCCTTCACAAGTTGATAGACTTTTGAGTAGACTAACAGAGAACTTAGAGGTGGACAATGTGAAAGTATGTATTAATGAAAATTTGTATACAACTCCATTGGCATGAATAGCATTGCCAAAATGGTGTAGAGAGGTGTGGGCTAGAGTGTAGACCTCATGCACACTCAAAAATCAGTAATGCTAGGCTCGGGAGTGCTCTCTCTTTTTCGCGACTTTTCATGTCCATTCTTTATAAGAGATGAAAAAATTTGAATTCAAATTCAAACTTTTGGCTCCCTATGATCAAGCTCCTAAATGCTTGGAGATATTCTTTCAATCAAACAACTAATTTTTCCACGAATCCTTTTGGTAGGTGATTACAAGAGATTCCAAGTCAATTTGACTTTTACAATGAGATAAAGTGGTAATTAACCACTAGCAATGGTTCCTATGCTTCTTCACATATGTAAGATCTTCAAGATATCTTTCAAGCCAAATGTGTAGGCTTGTGATTTACACCAATAGGTGAATCACAAATTGAGCTCACATGAAGGTGAACTCATAGAGGACATCACATCATATCAAAGTCTAGTGGGTAGTCTCAACTATGCCACATTGACAAGAGTAGATATATGTTACAGTGTGAGTGTGCTAAGTCAATTTATGCACACACCAAGGAAATCACACATGGATGCTGCCAAAAGGATTCTCAAGTATCTCAAAGGAACCATAAATAAAGGACTTTATTATCCTTATGTATCTGATTTAGGTTTGAAGCTATTTTCTGATGCAGATTGGGCTGTCTCCAAGGAAGATAGAAGGAGCACTTCAGGTTATCTTACCTTTGCAGGTTCAGAGCTTATTTCATGGTCATCCAAGAAGCAACCCATAGTTGCTCTCTCTTCTACTGAAGCTGAATATAGAGGTCTTTCCATAGCTACAAAAGAAGCTATGTGGATGAAGACATTATTCAAAGATCTTGGATTGGAGTTTGGAACTCCAACTATTTTTTGTGACAATATGAGTTCTATTCATTTGGCTGCTAATCCTATTTTTCATGCAAGGACTAAACATATTGAAGTTCATTATCATTATGTACGAGAGAAGGTTCTAAGCAAAGAGATTCAAATATCATATGTGTCCACTCATCAACAATGTGCAGATATTCTAACCAAAGCATTGGATGGTACAAAGCTTTGCAAATTCAAGGCTATGATTGGTTTGCAGGTAATCTTGGAAGATTGAAGACCTCAAGCATACTTGGCTTGAGGGGGAGCTATTGGAGCAAGTCTATGACAAGCCTAAGTATTGGCTTCAGACCCACAAAGTCATAGAA